>CM053026.1:664813806-665126229 GCA_028564925.1 Lithobates sylvaticus | reverse complement strand
GGGCACCGGGGGCAGGGGGCCTAGTCATACATTCGGCGGCTATGGACGCCAAATGATGGACTCAGGAGCACGCCTGTAAGATAACCCCCCAGGAGAGCGCTTCTCCTAGGGGGTTATCTGATGTGGGGAGGCAAGAGTTGCCGGGGGACCCCAGAAGATGCTGTGCAAAACGAGCTGCACAGTGGAGGTAAGTATGATATTTGTTTTGTTATTTGTTTGTTATTTAAAAAAAAAAAAAAAAAACCTTACGATCACTTCAGTAACTTTACAAACCTGCACAAAAAATACCTGTCATGTCACAATATACTGTAAAACCCCTGCAAGTTTTCTTTGTCTGCAATTTGTTAAGAAGTTCCTGTCCTAGAGACCAAAGCAAAGGTAAACTCCCTGTTAGATAGTTAGAACAGTTCCTCATTGGAAGATTTCCATTCAGGCTTTGTTCCAGAACCACGAGCAGAGGGACATCGCGTCCCAGCTGGGTCAAGTTCCAGGGCTCAGGTAAGTAAAACGGGGGGGGGGGGGGGGGGGGGGGGGGGGACGGTCACTGCCAGGTGACATTTTTCCCATCACTTTTTTGGAGACAAGCAAAAAAGGTTAAAGTATATCTAAACCTTTAACAATGAACTTCTCTTATTTACCCCTTTTTGGCCTGTTAAATATGTCATTAAAATATCTGTTGGATAAGTGCCAAAATTACCTGTTCACCTGGCCAGAAATCTGTCGAGCTCATAAGTACAGTACCTGTGCTTTTTAGAGTGTTTTATCAAATAATGCTGGCCATACACTATATGAAAAATCGGCTGAAATTTGGTCATTTAGACAGTTTTTAGGCCAGTTACTGGGCACAAAATCGGTAATCGTTGCAACGTTTTTGAGACGAAAAAAACGAAGAACAAGTTTGGAAATTTTCTGCCAAACGAACGATAAATTGAAAGGTTAATGTGTTTCCCATCCAAACTGTCTGCACTAGGTATATGTAAAAACAAACAAAAAATGCATTCATTTATGTCCACTGAACGATTTATCGGTCATTACATGATGACACTATCGTTTGCGCTCATCGCTGAATGTTCGTTTTTTCGAAAATGGGTTTGCCCGATTTTTCGTATAGTGTATGGCCAACATAAGTGTTATCAGACCTCCAAAGTTCACCTCTGAGCACTACAGAATACCTACCATGTTATGGAGAAGGGGAGGTGTTCTATAGATCTAAAGCACTTCATGTTCTAGGGCTGATAACATTGTTCCTCCATAGATACAATAGGATGAGTGAGCTGTAAGCAGGTGCTTCCAAAGGTTCTGTGTGTTAAAAGTTTTTTTCTTTTGCTAGACATGTGCCCTGCATTTGATTCTTTTCAACTATGCTTATGTGTGTCATTGTTACAATGTAGATTTATTGCACTGTGTCCTGGGTTGACCTGTTGAGCCGGTGGTTCCTTAACCACCTGATTACTGTGCACTTAAACCCCCCTCGTGACCAGACCAATTTTCAGCTTTTGGCGCTGACGCACTTTGAATGACAATTGCGCTGTCATACAACACTGTACCCAAATGAAATTTTTATCATTTTTTTTCCCACAAATAGAGCTTTCTTTTGGTGGTATTTAATCACAGCTGGGGTTTTTATTTTTTTCTAAACAAACAATAAAAGATGGAAAATTAAAAAAAAAAAAATCATGTTTAATAGTTTTATAAAATTTTGGAAACAGGTAATTTTTCTGCTTCATTGATATGCGCTGATGAGGCAGCACTGGTGGGCACTGATAGGCTGCACTGGTGGGCACTGATAGGCTGCACTGGTGGGGACAGATAAGTCGGTACTGATGGGCACAGCAAAGATGGCACAGATGGGTGGCACGGATGGGTGGCACGGATGGGCACTGATAGATGGCACTGATAGGTGGCAATGATATATGGCACTGATGGGCACTGATAGGTGGCACTGATGGGCACTGGTAGGGGACACTGATGAGCACTGGTAGGTGACACTGATGAGCACTGGTAGGTGACACTAATGTGCAGCACTGGCACTGTGGGCACTGACAGATGGCACTGTGGGCACTGACAGATGGCACTGTGGGCACTGACAGGTGGAGCTAGTGGGCACTAGTAGGCGGCACTTTTATTAGGCAAAGGTGGGCACCATGGACCCTGGGCACATTGCAGCGAGAGGGACTGATGTCCCTCTCACTGCCGCTGGTGATCAGCTTTTTTTTTTCTCCTCGCGCTGATTACCGGCTCTGTTATTATCACATGATCAGCTGTCATTGGCTGACAGCTGATCACGTGCTAAGGGGTTGGGATCGACCCCTTACTCGGATCTGTGATCCAGCGAGTCTCACAGACTCGCTGATCACAGAGCGCGCCGCGCGTGCCCTTCAGGGGGAGTCAATAGACGTCGTCCCGGCATCTTAGATCCGCACTATAGCCGAATTACGTGGTTAAAAGAATGCTGCTGGTCAGGTTTTCCTGCTCTTTTCAGGAAGGTCATCACCCACTACAGGCAGGTCCGATGATAAGCCAGTACAACTGGCCCTGTTGTAAAAAGTTAAGTAAAAAGAACAAACATAGTGAAAACATATCCAAAGTTCAGTAACCGGAACGGATAGTCAGCCAAGCCAGAAGTCAGGGATCAAAGTAGTGGAACAGCAAGCAGGATCTGGAGCCAGAAGGGATGTCGGCAAAGCCAATCTTTAAACAGGACCGCAGGACAGTTTCTTGTGATGTGACCAAGGCGAAGGCAGAGCTCCTCTGGACTGGATGGCTTAAGTAGGCAGGACTGATGAGCAGGATCATCAACAGTTGAGTAACTGTGGAGAGAGATGGGAGCTGGCAATTAGCCGACAGCTGGGCGACCAGCTCAGAGAAGAAATGGCTGAGCCCAGCCCTGACAATTACTTCTGTCTAAATTTTTAGATCACCGGTTCACACCTTGCCTGGAGCTGAATCACACAGGAATGCACTGTACGTTCCTGTGCAATTCACATGCTGGTCTGTGCAGTGCAATTTCAAGCTCATTCATTTTGAATGGGCTGAAATTGCAATGCACCAAAAGTAGTATATGCACTACTTTTTAAAATGCACTGCAACCAAATCACGCAGTTATCCAGGGCTAGCTGGTGCAGGGCAAACACACTAGGTTTATGACCTGCGTTTGAGGTGTCATTAACTTTTTATTGACACCTGCTGCAGATCTCAAAAGCAGTGCGTTTTGCATGCAGGTTGAATATTACAAGAATCCACAGCACATTCCTTCACAATTCAGATGCAGGCATGGTGTGAACTGGCCATTAGACATAATATTACTTCTCATTAAAAGTTTAGAAAAAAGTTTTTGTTTAAAAGTGGGCTTAGCTGACATAACATAGTTGTTTGACTGTGGGAATTTGGACAGTGCAGTTTTGAACGCAGCACAGTGTCATCTGCATCCTACACATAGTCATCTTAGACTCTAATCACACCCCTTTAAGCCATGCCCAATAATTAAGCATAATTTAAACCACGTCTGTTTTTCAGTTCCATGTGGTGCGTATTTTTAAATTAGCAACACTCACAATTTAGCCTTTATGAGTATACCTTACCCTATCTGTATACCCTAGCCTGTCTGTATACCCTAGCCTCTCTGTATAGGGTTGGGGCTGAAGGGGGCCTGTCAGGTAGGCTGTAGGGGGCCCCATGATTTCTATCAGCGGCCCTGCCTACAGGTCATAGCATATACATAGGGGCTCATTAGTGCCCTAGAGAGAAGTTAGGGGAAAGTCTACCAAATGTAGCTTTTAAACAGAATTTAAATGATCACTCGCGCAATGTGTCAATACCTAAAACCAAATCACAACTAGCAAAGAAAAGAAAACTGGGTTGCTGCAGCTGAATGGCATGTGTAAACCATAACACAATGAGCTAAGTATAAAGGCTGCGCTACCCAACCATCAATATAAATATATAATTAAAGTGCTAATATTGCATGTGCATATGCGATTACAATAAATACAAAAATGAATCCAACTGTGCAATATGTGCATACATAAAGTGCTTTCTAGTGCTTTTTACATAGATACGTGCTTCATAAAACCTGTGAAAAAATATCAACAGAAAAAATAAAAAGTATTTCAAATATGTTCCCAGTGTGGGTAGTGAAGATAATTCCTCAAAGAAATTCCATACAAAAGGGCTCCATATATATGTAAAATATGTAAAATAGATCACTGGAAGTCCCTGTGCAAGCTGCCACCACCTGCAGATATGGACCCACTAGGTGTATACCTAGGCAGGTCTAAAAGGCTTCTGAGTCATGTAGTACGCGGGATGCTGCCTTTGGCAAGAGGCTTGTAGCTGGAAGGTCCCTGAGGCACTGGCCTAATAGCCGGTATTCACGTCAGCCAACTGTTACTATCAAAAATAAGAATATATTGCCTGAACTTTACAGTCTCCTGCTCTGTTTCTCAGGTATGGGATCCCCTGTCAGTGAAATGGATTTATGCCCCAGCTCAATGGAGAGGAGAGGCAGGGGTTAGCTTTGTATTCCCAGTATGTAGGCTCTGTTGGATTGTACCACCTCTTGGTGGAAGCCCAGTTGGAGTTCCCAGTGGGGTATGGAACTTATAGACTTACATGGACTTATGCTGCCAGTCTTGGATAGAGTGCCTTTTGTTGACTATTGCTACCTCAAGACAGATTATTGCCAGTTATGGACTCTTGCACTGAAAAAGACTCTGTAATGGACTGTACTACCTAAACAATATATGACTACCTAAGAGGGCACTATTCAAGGGCACTTGGATAACTTTGTGAGGAATGTGATGGAGGTTTTATCAAGCACTGCTCAAATGTGTAATTTAACTACTTCAGTAAAAGATCTTTGTTGTTCATGTAAATTGCCTGATCTGGTTAGAGAAGATACATTACATGGGTCTAACAAGCAGAAAAGCTGTCCTAAAGAGGCTATATTGCTGTTGCTAAAGACTACCATGTTTGTGTCAATTGCTAATGCACCCATCCAGCCAGGAAACTGGTGACATGGCAGAGGTGACCGATGCTGTGGTAGTGAAGCAGTGTTATGCTTGGCCCATTCACTAGTGACCGGCTGTCCACATACTGGGACCGACTTTGTGGTGAGTAGCTAGGGATTTAGCCTGGAGTCTTGGAGAGAGATGTAGAGGGGGCCAGGGAGGAGAACAAGCATGGAGCTATGGAGAAGTATTTTTCCTGTATCCAAAAGCAACATACGGAACATTGTCACTGGGATTGGGGTGAAGGAACTGTTGAGTTGCTGGAGACCGATACAAGCACCACAGTACCGGCTCAGAAACCTGGCGAGGAGGGCTCTCTAAAAGAAGTTATGTCCACAGTGCATTAGTGTCAACAGAATAAGAAGTATGGCCGCGGAATACAAAGTGTTAACTGTGCAAGTGCTCTGCTAGTTTCTAAGTTCTGCATGTCTTAATGCTGATTTAACATGATCGCTGCTCTTGCCTGTATTACAGGCATTAGCGAGTGCAGTTGCACGGTGTCCCCACTTGGGAACCTCAAGCCCTGCCCACAGAGCATTGTCACTCTAGCACAAGAAATGTACTTGCAGGATTACCAAATGAAAATAAAGGTAAATTAATGCAGCAACCGCATCAGACTAGTAAACTATAATATGTTTTTTTTTGTTTTGGGTTTAGATACACTTTAATCTCCCCAGCGGGAGCAAAGACAGTGATAAAACTGGACTGGAGTTCAAACCATTTTCTACTGTATCTAACTCTAAGAAAAAGTTTTGGCTTTAGATACACTTTAAATGTTATTGAAGATTATGGAAACATACAGTATATGTAAAACAGTTGACAGATTCATAATCTTATTGGATTATCAATATTATATTGTAGACTGAGTACATAGTATTAGTAAACCTTGTTTCCATAAAGGGAAAAGATGTAGGTTCTGCAGACTGAGTATGATTAATGGTCATACATAACAGATGTATCTGATTCTTCACTAGATTGGTTTTATTATAAATAGACCTGCTTCCTCCCTGTTTCCTCCCCTGTCATGGGACCATACACTTAAATATTTTCTGCAACACTGTGAGCCCTTTTTAGGGTCCGCACACACTTATAGCTTTGGGTATGAGGGTCTCCAGAAAGATAATAGATTTCCCTGGTGAACACAAAGCTCACTGCATACACCTTTAGGGCCCATTCGCATGTCCATTGGCCGGAATTTCTCAACATTTCCATTAGGCCCACTTCACTCAAACTCGCTGCATTGGTTTGAGCTGAGTAATAATGAAACATCACTTGTACCAGACATTCTCAAAAAAACACTCCAGCGCTAAATCCAGGGGTTTTTGCTTTTGGGGTACTTCAATGTGCAATGCCTCTTTGGGCTGCAGCCCTCCTCAGACTGGGGAGTCTTCAACAAACTGCAAAAAGCACACAGGAGGTCGCAACCAACTTGTGCATTACCACAGACAAGTTTATTTGGACAAATTGATACTCACAGACAGATTCAAAAAGCATATATCACAATACTTTCAGCCAGACGTGATGTGCCCATCACTGCCAAACATGATTGGATGGCTGATGCGTTTCAGGGGACAGACCCCCCTTCCTCAGAGCCAATCCAAAGTAATCCTCAGTGGCCATTTAAGTAGTCATGGACCTGAGGACCTCCTCCTCCAAAGGAGGGGGGGAGCAGACAGGTGGGGGAGGGGGAAATCTGCTGAGATTAGCTCTGAGGAAGGGGATCTGTCCCCCCAAAACGCATCAGCCATCCAATCAAGTTTGGTCCTATGATGTGTCCGGCTGAAGCAATTGTGATATATGATTTTTGAAACTATCTGTTTGTGAGTATCCATTTGTCTTGCGTATCAACATAAACTTGTATATGGTAATGCACAAGGTGTTTGTGCCCTCCTGTGTGTTTTTTGCAATCAATTGTACCAGCAACAGAAATACTGCCCTGTGAGATGCAAATAATATTTTTCCTTTATTAAAATAGCCAGCAGCAACAGTTTCTATTCTGACATGCTTCGAGGTAGGCACAGTGCTTTCTCACAAATTTTATGACAAAGCACTGTGCCTAGTGCAAAACATGTCAGAATAGAACCTGTTCCTGCTAGCTATTTTAATGAAGGAAGAATAATATTTTGCATCTTGGTGTGCAGCATTCCTGTTGCTGGTACAGTTGTTTCCTTTGATGCCGAGCCAAGCCAGTACCTACGCTGTGAACGTGGAGTGTGAAATCTGACCTGGAGCGACATGTGAAAAACATTTGACATTAAAAATGGAACATGCTGCATTTAAACACAGTGCAATGTGCTGCAATGCACTTCAGTGTGTCACAGTGCAAGTGCACCGATACCTGAAACCGATACTTTCAGGCTCGGTTCTTTGAGCTGTCAGTGGGTCTCCCCAGTGTTAAAGAAGTCCGGTAATTGAAGCTGTCAAAAAACAAAAAGCAGCCAGCAATGTTTATTAACATTGCTCAGCCCTGAAACGCTAAAATAAAAAGAAACATTGTTTCTTTTTGTATATTTCTGTTTCATCATCTGCAGATCAAAGGGATGAACAAATGTTCCTCTGTTTAACCCCTTAATAACCTTTAATTTACTCTAATCAGCCTTAATTAACTCCCTATTCTCCTCCATTTAATTTGTTTTCCTGCTTTTTTTCTTTTGTTCACGTCTATTTTATAAACGATAAACAATTAACTTTTTTTTTGTTTGCTTTGTTAGTGAATATTTTTACACATATATATATTAACCACATAAGCCCCAGACCATTTTGCTGGCCAAAGACCAGAGCACTTTTTGCGATTCGGCACTGCGTCGCTTTAACTGACAATTGCGCGGTCGTGCGACATGGCTCCCAAACAAAATTGATGTCCTTTTTTTCCTACAAATAGAGCTTTCTTTTGGTGGTATTTGATCACCTCTGCGGTTTTTGTTTTTTGCGCTATAAACAAAAAATAGAGCGACAATTTAAAAAAAAAAACATTATTTTTTACTTTTTGCTATAATAAATATCCCCAAAAAATATATAAAAAAAAACATTTTTTTCCTCAGTTTAGGCAGATACGTATTCTTCTATATATTTTTGGTAAAAAAGATCGCAATAAGCGTTAATTTAAATATATATAAAGGTACTTCGCGCAAACAAAAATAGTAATTAAAAAGTAGGCTGTAATACTGACTAGATTCCACTAGGGGCACTAGTCCAGGATAAAGGAAGGGTCACAGGACCGAGTAAATGGTCCAGGGGTGCAAATGGTGCAAGGAAAGTGTCAATAACTAATTAGTGAATAAGTAATTAGATATTTAGATAATAATCAATGCATAAATGGTTGCTTCATAAATAAGATTGGATAACGCTGTATCTCAAATCAAAATGACAGTATGCATAAATAATGATAAAAATAAATAGCTGAGAGTGGTAGTGTAGCAAAGTGCAACAAAGGATAAAATACAAAATAAAAAAATGATCATGTATAAACAATCAATTCTGTGATTAAAATCTTAGTGAGTATGTGTAAACAATCAATCCTGTGTTTAAATCCTAATAATTAATAGCAAATCCTGTGGTTAAAAATTAATAGTGGATCCTGTGGTTAAAAATAATAATGATAAAAATCGTGACAATCAATCATGTGATGGCAAAGAATCTTGTGCTGATAAAATCAATAAATCAATCAATGAATATATAGATAAATAAAAATAAATCAATAATAATATGGAAATCAATGTGAGATAAAATCGTGTGATAAAAACTCAAATAAGTCCTGCAAGGTCAAATGCTGCCTGCGACAGTGGATAAAGTGGAATAAAATAGATGAATAAAGGGGTATGAATAAAAAGTCCAGACATAAATATAAATATATAGCAATATCCAGGTCAATGGCCAAATTCACAGATCAAGCATCCTGTTACAGTTCAAATTCACCAACTTATTAGGTGTAGAGAAAAAAGGGAACAAATAGTTCTTTGTAAGGAAAAAACAATTCCCACAGGAGTTTCTGTGACAGGATAATGGTTTCTCTATATTGCTGCTATATTCATGCTGTCATTCATCTATTTATTGTGGGGGAATCCTTTTCTGGTCTCCCAGAACTCTCACCTTATAAAAGGTCAAATAAGCCTTTCTGGGGTATCCAAGTAAAACCCCTAAGTGTGGTAGTCAGGGTGTCCTGTAGCAGGGTCCAGCCTGGTCCTTCTCCTTTAAATCCCTCAATAATTCGGACCTGTATAACTAAGTGTCTCTCAGCAATGTGTCAGAATGGGGAAAAGAAAGAAAGAGGGGGCCTCCACTAGTGTAGTACGTTTGTAACAAGTAGCAATTTATTAGAGGTAGTAATTAAACTCGTACATTAAAAACAGTAAGAATAAGCAAAGGGTTAAAATCATCACCAAAGGCGTCCTCAGCGCCTACTCGCGTCCTCCTCTGTGTGTTTTGCCTACGGCCACTCCCTACGCGTTACGACACGGTCACGTGTCTTCATCTGGGGACGAACTGTAACAGGATGCTTGATCTGTGAATTTGGCCATTGACCTGGATATTGCTATATATTTATATTTATGTCTGGACTTTTTATTCATACCCTTTTATTCATCTATTTTATTCCACTTTATCCACTGTCGCAGGCGGCATTTGACCTTGCAGGACTTATTTGAGTTTTTATCACACGATTTTATCTCACATTGATTTCCATATTATTATTGATTTATTTTTATTTAATTATATATTTATTGATTGATTTATTGATTTTATCAGCACAAGATTCTTTGCCATCACATGATTGATTGTCACGATTTTTATCATTATTATTTTTAACCACAGGATCCACTATTAATTTTTAACCACAGGATTTGCTATTAATTATTAGGATTTAAACACAGGATTGATTGTTTACACATACTCACTAAGATTTTAATCACAGAATTGATTGTTTATACATGATCATTTTTTTATTTTGTATTTTATCCTTTGTTGCACTTTGCTACACTACCACTCTCAGCTATTTATTTTTATCATTATTTATGCATGCTGTCATTTTGATTTGAGATACAGCGTTATCCAATCTTATTTATGAAGCAACCATTTATGCATTGATTATTATCTAAATATCTAATTACTTATTCACTAATTAGTTATTGACACTTTCCTTGCACCATTTGCACCCCTGGACCATTTACTCGGTCCTGTGACCCTTCCTTTATCCTGGACTAGTGCCCCTATTGGAATCTAGTCAGTATTACAGCCTACTTTTTATTACTATTTTTGTTTGCGCGAAGTACCTTTATATATATTTATCTGTTGAAGTGCTTTTGTGAACACTATCCACTTTGCTGCAAACACTGTTCACTTCACTTCACTTCACTTCACTTTATTTCCTTCTTAACCTATCTATTTACTCACAATAGCGCGAGAGACATATATATATTTATTATATATTCAATAAGCGTTAATTGATTGGTTTGCACAAAAGTTATAGCGTCTACAAAATAGGGGTTAGTTTTATGGCCTTTTTATTAATAATTTTTTTTTAATAGTAATGGCGGCGATCTGCGATTTTTTTTATCATGACATGCGACATTATGACGGACACATCGGACAATTTTGACACATTTTTGGGACCATTGTAATTTTTACAGCGATCAGTGCTGTAAAAGAATTGCAATTGCATTGATTACTGTAAAAATGTCGCTGGGAGTGAAGGGGTTAACCACTAGGGGGCTAGGAAAGGGTTAAGTGTGTCCTGGGGAGTGTTTCTAACTGTTAGGGGGATGGGCTACGAAAGACACTTCACTGATCATAGCTCCCGATCGCAGGGAGCTATGATCAGTGACAGTGTCACTAGGCAGAACGGGGAGATGCTTGTTTAAATTAGCATCTCCCCGTTCTTCAGCTCCGTGAGACGATCGCGGGTATCCCCACAGCGATCAAGTCTACGGGACCCGTGATCCGACTCACGGCGTTCACGTGACCACACGGCGGCAAATTCAAAGGGACGTACCTGTACGCCCATTTGCCCAGCCGTACCATTCTGCGGACGTATATGTACATGCGGCGGTCGGCAAGTGGTTAACATATATTTACACATTTCACATTGAAACAGCGCTAAATTAAAAGACAATCAATTTATTTCATTTGTAAATAACTTTTCAATGCTTTGTACCATTGCTGACAGCTGAAGTTAAACAAAACAGTTGCGGTAGGTTTCGGTAATTGGTATCGGCAAGTATTAAAAAAAAGTATCGGTACTTGTAGTTATTGTAAAAAAAATGGTATCGGTGCATACCTAGTTAAAGCACAACTTAAGTTCACAGAATACTCACCTCCAGAGATGTAACCATTTGATCCCTTGCTAGCTGTTGACATTTACTCCCCCCCCCCGCTGTGAACAAGTAGATAGGTTTTTTTTTTATTGCAGAAGAGACATAGCATGTCTCCTTTGCAATAAAATAAAAAGCGCCCTGCTCGCAATTTTTTAGTGATACTAAAGTTTTGGGGGTTTTTTTTTGTTTAAAAATGACAAATATGTTATACTTACCTGCTACAATGCTTTTGCTCAGAGCAGTCCAGGTCCTCCTCTTCTGAGGTCCCTTGCTCGCACTGCTGGCCCCTCCCTTCTACCCATGGGCGTAAGCAGAACTTTTTTCAGGGGGGGGTGGGCATCATTTTAAGGTCATCCATGCTCTCATCCTTTTCAACAATGTCATTATCACGGTCAGAGACTGCAGATGTTGTACAGGAGATGGTCGGAGACTGCAGACATGGCACAAGAGACTCAGTGACTGCATATATGTCTCAAGACACTGTAAGATACTGCGGACATGGCACAAGAGACTCTAAGAGACTGCATACATGTGGGGGGTGACAGAGAGAGGGGGTGACAGAAAGGGACATAGGGGGTGACAGAGACAGGGGGGGATGACAGAGAGAGACAGACTGGGGTGACAGAGAGAAAGGGGGTGACAGAAAGAGACAGAGGGGGTGACAGAGACATAGGGGGGTGACACAGAGAGAGGAGTGTGACAGAGAGAGACAGAGGAGTGGGGTGACAGAGAGAGGGGGGTGAAAAAGACAGAGGGGTGACAGAGAGAGAGGGGGGGTGACAGAGAGGAGTGATGGGGGGTCAGAGAGAGGGACCCCCTAGTCCTGTCTGCAGTCCCTCAAGTGCCCCTATGTCCCAGTGGAGTGTGTGCTCAGTACAGTACATTGCATGCCAGTAGGATGTCCATGATGGCCAGCAGCTGGCAAGACCCGTTTTCATTCTGGGTGAGGACAGGGCCGGCCGCCAGCGCTAGGATAAAGACTGAGTGGGGAACAAACTCCTGATCCGATCCCTGATTCCAGGGGGGGGGCACTTTCCCCCTTGTCCCTACCTGCGGAGTGCACCCACAGCAAGCAGCTTGCTATGGGGCACCCAAGCCAAGCCGCTGCTCTGTGTGTACATTCAGTCACTGACCCACGGCTCGGCCCTGCCCCCTCTCTCTCCTCATTGGCTCATTAACTTTGATTGACAGCAGCAGGAGCCAATGGCGCTCCGCTGCTGTATCAGCCAATGAGGAGGGAAGTCCCAGACAGCCGAGACTCTCGTACAACATCACTGGATCGAAATGGGGCTCAGGTAAGTATTAGGGGGCTGAGGGGGCTGCTGTACACAGAAGTTTTTTTATCTTAATGCATAGAATGCATTAAGATAAAAAAAAACCTTCTGACTTTAGAACCTCTTTAAAGTGTTACTAAACCCACAACAGTAAAATCTGTGTATATATATGCAGTAAAGCATGCTTGGTATACTCATTATGGAACCTAAGGGGTTAATCCTCTGCATTGTGTAAAAAGGTTGTTTGATCCTGTCTTCTCTGATCCTCCACTTCTTCCCCTGGCCCCAATCCATCTCCTGATAAGACTAGGGGCAGCACAGTGGTGTAGTGGATAGCACTCTCCCCTAGCAATAAAAAGGGTCACTGGTTCAAATTCCAACCACGACACTACCTGCCTGGAGTTTGCATGTTCTCCCTGTGCCTACGTGGGTTTCCTCTGGGTCCTCCGGTTTCCTCCCACACTCCAAAGACATGCTGGTCGGTTAATTGGCTTCTGTCTAAATTGGCCCTAGTATATGAATGTGAGTTAGGGACCTTAGATTGCAAGCTCCTTGAGGGTAGAGACCGATGTGAATGTACAAGGTATATGTAAAGCGCTGCGTAAATTGATGGGCTATATAAGTACAATAAATAATAATAATAATAAGACAGAGCCTTTGGAGTCACTCTGCACATGCTCAGTTTGGTGTGCATTGCTAGAGAGTTTTTACTTTCTTGGGAGAGTGCATGTGATCAGCACAGGGCCAATCAGCACTGTCCAGACAGAGGGTCAGGAGTCCTGCAGCCTCATAGGACAGTCAGAGTAGAATGAAAACTTCTCCTACAAGCTTTAAACAGACACTGACAGAAGTCAACAAGACTGCTATATATTGCTGATGAGAAAATGTATTTAGCAGTTTATTATACCTAAAAAAAAATGGGTTTTGTAACACCATTTTAAAGAAAACAAAATAAAGCATTATGACTTCTGCTGGGGAAAGAGAACACATCAACGCTGCAGGTAAAACAAATGGATGTCAACACACATCAACTCAATTGTGATTAAACCTTGTCTACACACTAAACACAATGAATGTTGCGTAAATCCAGTCTAAATGCTACTTATAAAGTGAAAGGTATACTCATTCTGATAGAAGGCTCAGGGAGTATTGACACTTGTCTTTTCAGGAGATAACTGCTGCCTACTCAGAAGACACATTCGTACCCTGGGCCATGTAGCACTATGAGTACAAATATTCACTCAGGTGGACGTGGTGCTGCAGGGAAATTCCATTATCTACAATCCACAGACCCTAAGAAAGTTAGGACGTATCTTCTATAACTATATTTGCCATATTTGTGTTTTCTCTATAGGACAAGTCACACAGTGTTGCCGCACATACTGTGAAAGCTTTGCACAACATGGACAGTGATATCATTGTGGCCAACCCTTATTCAGACTTTACCATCGCCCACCTCTCTGTGCTGACCAGTCACGGCATATGCAGTATATATGTATGTGGGGTTAAATCTCAATCCAGAGATGAAGAAATGCAGGAACTCTTCAAGAACATGGAATGTAAAAGTAGGTCCTTCACACGTACAGTTCCTGAAATAAAACTATATTATGTAAGATACATATGCTACATGAACACAGCTTGATGTATATGTGCAGCAAAGTACTATATATCAATCATGAGAGATTTCCATCAATGACACATACGGTATATTGTATTTTTACATTTTGTGCGTAGGAAGTAGGGAATGGATTCATAATTATTTTTAAACACACTCATAGCAAAATGCTAAAAAAAAAAAATGATCTAATATGTATTTACATGTTTGGGCAGAACCAAGCTTCTGTTAAGGTGACACGAAAAACAGTGATAGAAAGAAGGGAGGTGAATACTGCGCTGTATATAGATTTAGATGAAAAAAGTTTGAGGTGAGTTTGAGGATGTGGAGGAAAATATTGTGGCGTGATGCCAACCTCTAGTACCTTTAAATATGTATAAATATACAGTACAGAACCTTATATATAAAACACATAAAATTGGTATAATATTTTCAATAAAAACGTGGGTATAAAAAATGCATGTGATTAAAATCAGTGAGGATAAAATCAAAATGGTTTTATACCGTGAAAAGATTATCGTGATAAATAAAATTCATAAAACTCAATATCTATTAAAATCATGGGTGCTAGGTGAGAAAAAACTATACATATAAGTGTATAGAAGTGAAGTCCATAGCATTGATTGGTGGTCAGGTGAAATGACACTTGTGGCAATGGGTGACTCTGTTCAGTGTGATGGTGACAGTTGTCTGATGGCTCTCGGGCCTAATGGAATAAGGCTTACCGGATGGATTGGACTTGAAAAAGGCTTATGCCTCACAAGTCGCAAAAGCTTAAACGTTTAGGGTCTGGGGTGTGACGACGTCTATGCGGACGAAACGCGTCGGATAGACTACAAGGACAGCACCACGCCAACTCCAATTTTAAAACAGGCCTGTTTTTAACCATCTAAATGTGAGTGTTTTTAAACTGTTTTCTTAACATTAAAAACGTTTCTCAACGGTATTACGCTATGTAAGTTCTTCCTTTCAATATGACCACACAACATGCTTGAGAACGTGGATCCCTGACGCTCACTTTTCCCCATCCGATACTTATCCTCCTGCTACCCACCAACCCATGTGGTACCTGAGAAAGCTTTGGAGTCATCATGAGGAGCTGAGAGTTGCCAGTCCCTAAACGTTTAAGCTTTTGCGACTTGTGAGGCATAAGCCTTTTTCAAGTCCAATCCATCCGGTAAGCCTTATTCCATTAGGCCCGAGAGCCATCAGACAAGAGCAAAACGCTCTTAAACCAAGGTTTTACTGTAGTAAAGACTTCTGTTTCAGAGGGATGTACAGTTCTTCACTAGGTGTACAGCTTGTTGTCTCAGCATGACAGTGTGTTCTAGGTGGCAGATGTGTTATTTGTTTTATTTCAGTTTTTCTTTGTTAAGATTTTTATTTTCTCATAAAAGAATAATAATGAACAGACATAAAAAAAAAAAAAAAAATATAAAAAAATAAAATAAAAAAAAAAAGACGATACAGAGCATATATTTACATTCATATATGGGATATTATTGAAATCAAGCATCATGGAGAAAAGAGAAAAAAGAAAGCATGAGTGTCTTACTGTCTAGAATGAGATGAGCCTTATGGTAAAAGAACACTGTAAAAGAAAAGACCATATAATAACTATATACAAATATAAATAGTGACACTGGACCTAAACTAATGAATGTAGAATCATGCCTCCAGACCACTTTACCACCCCAAATGGGTACAATCTGTGGTAAAGTGGGGGCAATTGGGAAAAGTAGATATTATATCAACCAAGATTATAGATGTAAGATTGAGATAAAAAAATTCCTAGCTCAACGGTTACAGTGCTCATTTGCAGAAAGGTAGGCAGTCTAATGAACAATCATACTTATTAATGAAAAAAAAAAAAAAAAAAAAAAAAAGTGAGATAACAAAGAGAGAAAGTCCCATATGTATATTTCACGTACAAACAAAGAGAAAAAAAAAAAAAAAAAAGGAAAAGGGGGAGAAGAAGAAAAGAATAGAGTCCCTCCAGGTGGTGGTCTGCATGGTAAATAACTTACTGAAGTTTGAGTATGGAAATAAGTGGTACATTATTGAGGTAACAGTAATGACTGGTCAAAATCGGGAGAAAAATAATGTTTTACCCACGGTTGCCAGATTTGCGTAAATTTATCAATCCTATTGTCCTCTATAGCCGACATTTTAGCGTGAATCAAAGCTCTATTCATTCTATGTTTGGCTTCTGCTACTATTAAGGTTTTGGACTTCCAGGCTTTGGCTATGGTTTGTTTAGCTGCGGTACTAAGCTGAAGGAATAGTTTAAATTGAGAGTGATTCAGTGATGGTGGTTTCAGGTTGAGAAGAGCCATAGCTGGATCGGGAGGAATAGAGCATTCTAGGGCTTTAGAAGCCATGTCAAAAATATTGGCCCAGAACTCTTGGGTTACTGGACACTGCCACCATATATGAAAGTGGGTACCTGGGGTAGGGCATCCTCTAAAGCAATTATTAGGATATGTCGGGATAAATTTAGCAATTCTGGCAGGCACCAGATACCATCTTGCTAGGACTTTAAAATTAGTTTCCAAAGCAAAGCAATTAGGAGAGGAACTTTTTGTAGCAAGCCATATATTAGACCAGTCATTAGAGTCGAAAACACGATTCATGTCTGTGGCCCATTTGTCAGTATAAGAAGGTAGTACATCATTAGGAAGAGTAGTAAGTTGATGATACAACAAAGATATTAAACCTCTGATATGAGGATCACTTTTGCAAATACGTTCAAATTGAGTCATTTGATTGAGCGTTGAACCAGTCAGGAGAAGAGGAGTATAGAAATTTTTAATTTGTAGATAACGGAAGAGTTCAGATCTTGGAAGCCCATAGTCATCGCAAAGTGTTGAAAATTCTAGAATATTGGAGTTATTACATACTTGATGGAATCGGGTTAAATGTGAGGTAGACCAGGCAGAGAATGATTTTGGATATTTCCAGGCCGGGTAAAAATCTGGGTTACCGAGGAATGAGAGGAGAGGGTTGTGCGTAGATTGTAGGTTAGAAGGTCTACCAAATTTATCCCAAATAAATAAGGAATGCTTCGTAATGGGGTTTGAAATATGTGATCTATCTTTGGGATGGATCCATAGGATATTGGCAACAGAAATAGGATCACAGTCAACCGATTCAATAAACAACCAAAGGGGAGTTTCAGCTGTTGAGTGGTATTTCGGAAGAATTGAGAGCTGTGCAGCAGCGTAATAAGAAGCAAAGTTTGGTAGACCTAGTCCACCCTTCAATTTACTAAGGTATAACGTGGCCTTTGGTATCCGTGGTTTAGTTTTACCCCAGATAAAGGCTAAGACTCTGCGCTGTATGATTCTGAGGAAGTATGCAGGCAATGGGATGGGTAGAACCCTGAATAAATATAAGAATTTCGGTAAAATTGACATCTTTATAGCGTTAATCCGTCCCAACCAAGATAGCGGGAGGAAAGACCATTGCTTCATATAGTTAGTGACTTGTTTAAGTAAAGGGAGATAGTTAGCCCTAAATAAGTCTTTGAGTGATGTTGTGAGTTGAACACCTAAATAAGATAATTGGGTAGGGACCCAGTGAAACGGTAGGTTGGATTGGAGAAGTATGAGGTCCTTCTTATCCAAAGAGATATTGAGTACATTCGATTTTGTGGGGTTAACTTTGAGTCCAGAGACTGTAGCAAATTTATCCAAAATATTTAACAAATTAGGAGCTGATATGTGCGGGTGAGATAAAAAAATGAGGAGATCGTCAGCAAAAAGACACAATTTATGTTGGTAACCACCTATTTCGATACCTTTAATATCTGAATTGGATCTAATTAGTTGCGCCAATGGTTCAATAAGGAGAGCGAAAAGTAGGGGAGATAAAGGACAACCCTGTCTAGTACCTCTACAAATATTCATCATAGCAGATTTATAACCGGCATACTTAATGTATGCTTTTGGATGGTCATACAATGAGGAGATCCATTTTAGAAAATGATTCCCAAATCCCCATTTTTGTAGCATATATTGCATATATGGCCAGGTGACAGAATCAAATGCCTTCCTAATGTCTAAGGATACGAGGCATGATGGGATACGTCTAGTCTTAGCTGCGTGCATGAGTAAGATAGCACGTCTGATGTTGTCACCTGCCTGTCTTTTTGGCATGAAGCCAGTTTGATCTCGGTGTATTAATTGACCTATAATGTTATTGAGGCGTGTAGCCAAAATTTTTGCTAATAACTTGATATCTAGGTTGAGGAGGGATATAGGACGGAAGTTCGTCCAGGAAGTAACATCTGAATGGGGTTTGGGAATCATTACTATAATAGAAGTAAGCGTTTCTGTCCGAAAGGACTGGTTTGTAAGGATAGAGTTGAAAGCTCTAGTCAGAATAGGTGCTAAAATATGTGAAAACTGTTTGTAATACATTGCCGAAAACCCGTCAGGGCCCGGCCTTTTATGGGGTTTCAATTGTTTTATGGCATTCAAAACTTCATGGTTTGTAATAGGGCTTTCCAGATTATCTTGCTGTGTCTGATCCAGGGTAGGAAGCTTAATGTTAGAAAACAAGGTATCCGCTTTTAATGTGTCAAACTCTTGGCTAGGGGAGTATAGTTTAGTTAAATTGGAATGAAATATTTCAAGTATTTTTACCGGGTTACTGGTATAGCCATCACGGGAAGTCTTCAGTCTGAAAGAAGACTGTACTTTTTGTAGTGTTTTTAAGCTACGTGCCATGGGCGTGTCAGGTTTGTTGGCCTTGAGATATTGGGTGTGCTGGCGTTTACGTATTAATTTATCAGCAGAGTCTGATAAAAAGAGGTCTAGCTCTAAGCGTGCTTTATCTAACTTTGTATGGTTAGTGGCAGTCGGAGTAGATTGAAAGGTAGAATGGCATGTATTAAAAGCAGATTCCAGTTTTGCAAACATTAATTTACGCTCTCTCTTAAGTGATGATGCTAATTGAATAAGATTTCCTCGAATTACTGATTTATGAGCCTCCCATAAAGTTAGGGGAGAAACGTCATCTGTATCGTTAAAGGAGATATATTCAGACAGCGCTTGCTCTATTAAAGATTTATGAGAAGGGTGAGTTAATAGGGAATCATTAATGTTCCAATTAGTATCGTGAGATCTGGGTACTGTTGAGGCGATGGTGGTAAAAACAGCACAATGGTCCGACCATGGAAGTGGAATAATTCTGGATGAGACTATTTCAGGAATCATACTTGATGGGACCAGGATATGATCGATACGAGAGAATGATTTATGTGGGTATGAGTAGTGTGTATAACGTCTATTGGTAGGGTTGAGTTCCCTCCATGTATCTACCAATTTATGTACTGACAATAAGGGCTGTAGGGTTAATTTATTAGTGCTGGTATTGGGGGCGATTGGGGATTTGTCTAGAAAAGGGTAAACCGTGGCATTGGAGTCTCCACAAAGGATTACCGTACCAAATTTATGCGTTTCTACCATTTGAAAAAGATGGGCCAAAAAAGCTAATGGTCGTTTATTAGGGGCATAATAAGAGACAACAGTAATAGGGGTATCAGAGAGGTAACCAGTGAGCAAAATGTATCTACCCTCTGGGTCATTTAGTTGGGAGACAAGGGTAAATGGGGTGTTACGATGGAAGCCTATTAGAGTACCCCGTTGTTTAACTGAAGCTGAGGCAACATAGAATTGTGGGTACGTTGACGAGAGGAATTTGGGATGGGCGTCTACTTTAAAATGGGTTTCCTGCAAACAAATAATATGGGCCTTTTTAGCATGAAAAGTGCGCATAGCTTTTGAACGTTTGTGAGGAATATTAAACCCTTGTACATTTAAGGATAAAACATTTATGGGGGCCATGACTGTATAACATGTAATACTATAACATAAAAAGCATAACTTACTTCAAGATTCATGAACCCCACCTGGAGAGAGAGAAGAGTAAATAAAATAGAAGGGAAAAGAATAAAACATGAAGGAAAAAAAAATCGATCAACCCTATTATAATAGCAGAATATCAAAAGAGATGGGTAATAAAACAGGGTGTAGGAACGTCTACAGAGCCTACTCAAGAAGCGCTGAGAGGTTCCAAAGCCATCAACAGGGACCCGCATAATCTTATCGGGTATCTGGAGATGGTACAGGGGGCAACAAGAAATTCCTAGGGGGAGAAGGGCTCCGGAGGACCACGTCTAGAAAAAAAAATATATATATAAAAAAAAAAAAAAAATATTTCACCAGAGTCCACTGTAAGCAAAGGCCTAAACCTGAAGAAGAACATATATAACTATATATTGTGGATATACCAGTTAGCTTGCTGGTAAAAATATGTTTTAGAAAAAGGAGAGAGGAAAAAAAAAGAGTTGTGGAGTAGTAACATTATAGGCCCCTGATGGTGATAGGAGGATAAAAAAAAAAAAAAAGTGGAGAAGAAGATTCAATTAGATAGTGGGCAAACTGGTGAAAACATGTAAATGGAGTAAAGATTACTTTCGACCAGCAATTATTGCTGAAATCAGGTGTAAGCTGAACAGTTTAAGTTTGTGTATCAGTCCATTGAATCTTCGTTGGAGGGGGCTGGGTTATCAAACCTTCCACGTTTGTTATTGTGCTGACTAGAAGATGGAGAGGCTCTTCCAGAATTCGTCGCATTATTTTGCTGAGGAGATCTTGAAGCTGAGCGTCTGCGGGAGTGATCAGTTGATGTGGGTTTGTCGGCGATGCCCATTTCAATCAGGGCAGATTGCAGGTCTTCTGGGGATCTACAGACAAATTTCGTTTCTAAGTGTGTAAAGCGTAGGGAAAAAGGAAATCCCCAATGATATGCGATTTGATGCTGTTGCAGAATTTGTAATTGGGGTTTGAGTGCACGTCGTTTAGCGACCGTGAGGGGAGAGATATCAGCAAAAAGTTGGTATGTGTAGCCCTGAAATTGCAGGGAATCTTTATCTCTAGCGGCCGCCAATAATTGCTCCTTGGATCTATAATAGTGGAATTTGGCTATTATATCTCTAGGGGGGCCATTTGTCTTGCGGGGGGCTAAAGCTCTGTGCACCCTGTCAAGTTCCAGTCTTTCCATTGGTATACCAGGTTGTAATTCCTGAAATAACGCTGTTATGGTGGCTTGGAGGTCTAGGACAGTCTCTGGAATTCCTCTAATTCTCAAGTTCGATCGTCTGTCCCTATTTTCCTGGTTTTCTAAACGTGACTGCAATAAAAGATTCTCTTCCTTTAAATTATCAATTTCTGAGGTGTTTTGCTGTGCATGGCAGTCTAGGTCATCCACTCTAATTTCAAGCTCAGCAGTTCTCTGGCCCAATTCTCTAATCTCCTTAGTTAATTTATCTGTTATTTGGTCTGAGGTTTTCTTTAATGCTTTTTGTAGCATTTTTTCGAATTTGTTAAACATATAGTCATTGGGATAAGTCTGAGATTCCTCAGCCTCAGATTCTGAGCCTGCTGTGTCTTCTGGTAACTGAGGGGGCGCTTTCTTAGAGCGCTGTGTGGGATTCTGTGAAGAAGCAGCCGCCGCCATCTTAGGTGACAGTCTGGCCGGCGCTGTTTTAGGTAAGGACACCTTAATTTTATTCTTTTGGCCCCGCAGGACCATTCTTTTATCACCTGGGGTCTTAGTGCGGCTGGTGCTGTGGTTTTGTACCGTTCGCGGTACCGCTGGGACCCGTAGTCCTCCGGTCCTTTCTCCCCACGGAGCGGAGCTCTAAGCAAGCACTACCGCTCGCTCAGGCATCCGCGCATGCGCCGCTTATTTCAATTTTTAAAGTAAAAACTGAGTAACATCAACATAAGGCAAGGTCAATTTTATTTTTATGCTTGCTCGTGAGCCCTTTGGTGCTCAAAGAACCCTGAGCAGCTGTTTAGTTCACTCAGAGACTCAGTCCAGCTATGACTGGTTCTATTTTAACTATTAAGAAATAAGGCAATTTTGTTTTCTGAATTAATTCTAAAACCTTTAATAAATTCAGTTATACATAACATGAAAGAATCTTTGTCAAGATCTGTGTCTTTGCTAGTTACAGGAAAGGTGGGAACCTACTCCACAAAGGGATTAAATAGATGCTTTTTTTGCTTAACCACTTCAGACCCGGAAGGATTTACCCCTTTACTCCTGGCCAGGCCCTTTTTTGTGATACAGCACTGCGTCGCTTTAACTGACAATTTTGCGGTCGTGCAACGTTGTACCCAAACAAAATTGATGTCCTTTTTTCCCCACAAATAGAGCTTTCTTTTGGTGGCATTTGATTACTTCTGCGGTTTTTATTTTTTGCGCTATAAACAAAAAGAGAGTGACAATTTTTCAAAAAAAAGCAATATTTTTAACTTTTTTCTATAATAAATATCCCCCAAAAAATATATAAAAAAACAAATTTCTTCCACAGTTTAGGCCAATATGTAGTCTTCTACATATTTTTGGTAAAAAAAAATTTCAATAAGTGTATATTGATTCGTTTGCGTAAAAGTTATCGCATCTACAAAATAGGGGATAGATTTATGGCATTCTTATTAATTTTTTTTATTAGTAATGACGGCGATCTGCGATTTTTATCATGACTGCGACATTGCGGCAGACAGATCTGAAACTTTTGGCACTATTTTGGGACCATTGGCATTTATACAGCGATCAGTGCTATATAAATGCACTGATTACTGTGTAAATGTCACTGGCAGGGAAGGGGTTAAACACCAGGGGCGATCAAGGGGTTAACTGTGTTCCCTTAGCATGTTCTAACTGTAGGGGGGATGGGCTCACTAGAACATGACAGAGATCACTGCTCCCGATCAATGGGAGCAGTAGATCCCTGTCATGTTGCTAGGCAGAACAGGGAAATGCCTTGTTGCATCTCCCCGTTCTGCCTCTCCGTGCCACGATTGCGGGCCACTGGCGGACATGGAGTCCACAGGAGACGGGGAGACGTACAGGTAGGTTGTTTTGCACACCCGTGCCACTTTGCCGACGTATATCGGCGTGAGTCGGTCGGCAAGTGGTTAAAAAAGATCTCCCAGAAATCCCCCAGAGATGCTTATGCACATAGCACGTAACCCTATTAAAGTTATTGTAAAGTCCCGTTCTTGTCCCAAAGTGTCTCCTGTAATTTTTTTCTATTTTTGTGAATTGGTAGGGGTATAATGTACCCGTTACCAATTCAGATGGGGGGGCGGAATCTGGGGGTCCCCTTGTTAAAGGGGGCTTCCAGATTCTGATACGCCCCCCACCCGCAGACCCCCACAACCACTTGGCAAGGGTTGTGGGGATGAGGCCCTTGTCCACATCAATATGGGGACAAGATGCTTTGGGGGGCTACTCCAAAGCACCGTCCCCATGTTGAGGGCATGTGGCCTGGTACAGTTCAGGAGGGGGGGGCACTCTCTCATCGCCCCCTCTTTTCCTGCGGCCTGCCAGGTTGCGTGCTCGGATAAGGGTCGGGTATGGATTTTGGGGGGGACCCCTACGCCATTTTTTTTTAAATTTTGGTGCAGGGTTCCCCTTAAAATCCACACCAGACCTAAGGATTTTAAGGGGACCTTTTTAGTGTATCACTAAGCATTATTAAAATCACTGCTCCCAAAAAAACTGCAGTTTTTAAAACTTGTTATGGCAAAAACTTGCATATATGCCTTTAACCACTTAAGCCTTGGACCATTTTGCTGGCCAAAGACCAGAGCACATTTTGCGATTCGGCACTGTGCCGCTTTAACTGACAATTGCGCGGTCGTGCAACATGGCTCCCAGACAAAATTGACGTCCTTTTTTTTCCCACAAATAGAGCTTTCATTTGGTGGTATTTGATCACCTCTGCGGTTTTTATTTTTTGCGCTATAAACAAAAATAGAGCGGCAATTTTGAAAAAAACACATTATTTTTTACTTTCTGCTATAATAAATATCCCCCAAAAATATATATAAAGTTTAGGCCGATATGTATTCTTCTACATATTTTTTGGTAAAAAAAAATCGCAATAAGCGTTTATTGATTGGTTTGCGCAAAAGTTATAGCGTCTACAAAATAGGAGTTTGTTTTATGGCATTTTTATTATTCTTTTTTTTTTTTTACTAGTAATGGCGGCGATCTGCGATTATTATTGGGACTGCGACATGTCGGACAATTTTGACACATTTTTGGGACCATTGTCATTTTTACAGCAATCGGTGCTATAAAATTGCACTGATTACTGTAAAAATTACACTGGCAGTGAAGGGGTTAACCACTAGCTTGTTAGGAAGGGGTTAAGTGTGTCCTAGGGAGTGATTCTAACTGTTAAGGGGAGGGGCTGTGTGTGACACATCACTGATCATAGCTCCCGATCACAGGGTGCTATGATCAGTGACAGTGTCACTAGGCAGAACAGGGAGATGCTTGTTTACATTAGCATCTCCCTGTTCTTCAGCTTCTGCCAACCTATATGTACATGCGGCAGTTGGCAAGTGGTTAAAATGAGCACTTTTGATTTTTCATGTTCGTGTCCCATAGACTTTAACGGTGTTCGTGTGTTTGTTCAAATCTTTTGCCTGTTCGCAAGTTCTGGTGCGAACCAAACCAGGGGGTGTTCAGCTCATCCTTAACCAGCAGCTACTACATTTGTCTGAGGTAGACTAGTGTAGTAGCTGCTGGTGTGTGCTGTTGTCATTTTGTGTTTTTGAGAATGATTGGAGCTGCATGCATGCATACTTTTGTAGCAATCTCCTCTGAACTAGTTGGCAGCTGCAAGAGTTTGCATGTTCAGTCTTTTATATTTGTAGAAATAGAGCAGAGGAGGTACAGGGGTGTATGGAAGGATGCAGATATTCTGTCTGCAGCATTCTATAGAGACTGGGGCTGTGCATGCTGTGTGTGCTCTCCAGGGTCTTCTCCTCTGTTCATTCACTCAGAACTGTTTCATCTATGTTCAGCATTGTTGGACAGCAGTGGAAGTGGCTATATGAAAATGCTGCTTAAGAACCACAGCACTGATTTTAATAGGGGACAACTGATACTGTATGTGCACTAGGGATTTAACAAGCTTATTAACCTCTGATGAGACTTCTTTAAAACTCCACTCGAGGTAGATTTGAAAACACTAGTGAATGTAGATAAGCACAATAAAAAATTACATTTATTTTGAAATACAACATGTATAAGATCCTAAATCTGACTTGTATTTGCCTCTTGGAATCCACTGGACAGCAGAGGTGAGACTATGAAAGTGAGGAGCAGCAATAGGGGCCAGTCAGCTGTGCTGCAATTTATCTGTTTTCACAACTGTCCCCAGTCACAGGCTTGGGACAGAACAGTTCCCTAGCCATATTACCTAACTTTGGTTAAGAAAAGTCACAGCACCAACCTAGCTCTCCTATCAGGCAGGGCTGTGTAAACCTCAGGACTGGGTGGCTAGAAATACAGATCCTTTGGAGATAAAACGAGACACTATATGTATTTAGTTGTACAGTATGTAGCTGTTTGCTTGGAGTTAATCTTTAAGGGGAATTACTTTTTCCATATACCGTCTTCCTATACTGCATTATGTTATTTTTATTTCACTTTCCTAAACAGAGTACGTCATACCAATGACTTGTACTAATTCCATTATTTTACTTTGTAGATGTTAAAATGCTTAAAGAGAGCTTCACTGACATTGACCCTGGTGATCCAAGATTACAAAAGGCCAGTCTTATTCTTCTGCTACCTCAGTGCTCTGGATCAGGAGTCAGCAACCCTGTGGAGTTTATTCTAGATGAGCATGGAGGTAATTATCACAATAATATTGTTTGTGACTACTGAGACTAGAACTAGGAGCCCTCTGGAGGTTTCTTTGGTAACTTTCATGGCTAATACAAGTGGGGAGAAGAAGAAAAAATGTTGCAAATATTTGGATGTGGAAAGTGATCAATGCTTGATTTTTCAGCATAACGTCTGTAGGATAAAGGCTTGAAATAAACACATTGCTCAATTTCAATTTTAAAGTTTTAGCAAGATGGTACCTGGTACCTGCTAGAATAGCCAAATTTACCCCGACTTATCCTAACAACTGCTTCAGAGGTTGTCCTTCCCCAGGTACCCATTTCCACATCTGGTGGCAATGTCTGGTGGTCCAAGAATTTTGGACAAATATTTTTGCTTTGGCTTCTAAAGCCCTAGAATGTTCTATACCTCCGGATCCAGCCATGGCTCTTCTGAACCTGAAACCTCCAACGCTAATGCACCCTCACTTTAAGCTGTTCCTCCAGCTTAGTACTGCCGCTAAACAAACTATAGCTAAAGCCTGGAAATCCAAAACTCTGATAGTTGCGGAAGCCAAACATAGAATGAATAGAGCTTTTAACTTATGCTAAAATGTCGGCCATAGAAGACAATAATATCGATAAATTTAAACAAATCTGGCAACCATGGGTAAAACACTACCTTCCCCCTGACTTCGACCAGTCATTATTGTTACCTCAATAGTTATTTGGTTATTTTATTGGATGAACTACATTGTCCTATTTGATATGCAGATCACCACCTGGAGAAACTCTTTCCTTCTTTCCTCTTCTTCTTTCTCCTTTTATTTCTCTTTTTCCTCTCTCTTCTTCTCTATCTCACATCTTTAGCTCTTTAGTTTTTTTTTTTTTTTTTTATGGAATATATTAATTGAATTCATTTATTTTGACATTATAATTGTTTGCATCTAATGCCAACATGTTTTATTCTTCAGATTGTTTACCTTGAAGTTAAAGTACACTGTAAACATTAGGTTATGATCATACTCACTTGCTATTCATTATTCTTAATATACTAATTTTGCCTATGTACTCTTACTACTATCTTAGTTATGGTAATACCTGTTCGTTTAATTGCCCCCATTTTGCCACAGTTTGCACCCATTAGGGGTGGTAAAATGGTCTGGAGGCATATCTATAACGTCTCTAGAAGTGATTCAGGGTTACTCATTGTATCCATGAAACATTGTTTATTGGACGTTTTCCACAGTGTCGGATTTCTGACCCATTATTTTACATTTTAGACTGCATAATACACATGCTGTTATTTACTTTTATTTAAATTACAAGATATTTCATATATGAAAATGAATATATGTAATGCACCTTATTATTTTCCTTTTTCGTTGTTTATTGTTTCTGTCTTTTTATTTGAAAATAAATAAAAATCTTTGACAAGGAAATAAACACATTGCTATTGTTATTCAAGACCTTGAAAGTGACTTTGTCCCCTTGCAAAGGGAATAACTTCAGTCTGCCCTGGCATAGCTCAGTTTCCAGGGACTAATAGTCTCTGAACCAGAGAGAGTGCCTCAGGGGTTTTTATTCCAACCTACTCATGGTCCCAAAACCAGATGGCAAGGTATGTCCTATTCTCAACTTAAAAGGAGCTCAGTCGGTACCTTCAGGTACAGAACTTTTGCATTGGGTCACTTTGGACAGTAATTGCTTACTCGAAAATTGGGGATTTTCTAGCATTGGTGGATATAACGGATGCTTTTTTGTATGTCCCCTCACCAGCATTACTTATCTTTTGCAGTATAGGGACAACATTACCAGTTTGTGGCTCTGCCTTTTTGATATTTCAGTACCTCGAGTATTCGCCAAGGTTTTAGCCTCTATCGGAATGTGGGATACCTGGATGTTTTGTTATTAAAAGAACAGTTAATGCAGAAATTGGCCACAAATATTCAGAAGATTTCAATGGATCAGCAAGGGAGTCTTGTCTTTTGATCAACATAGTAGAACTTAGAGTCATTTGTCTATCCTTACAATGCTGGAATTTGCAGCTTCGGCTTATCCTATCAGCATCTAGTTGGGCAATAAAACTGCTGTCTCATGTGCAAGTCATTATGGAAGTGCAATAATTCATGCAGTGTACAACAAGGCATTCTACATTCTGTCTTGGTTGGAATGTTATGTTCCATTTCTCTCAGTGGTACACATTCCAGGGGTTGAGGATTGGAAGGCGGCCTTATAAAGTCGCCAGTAGCTAGATCCAAGGGAATGAACTTTACACCCAGAAGTGTTTCAGCAGGTACAGTATTTTACAAGTGAATGTCTCTGGATGTGGATCTGCTTACTTCTAGGTTAAACAATAAACTGGACACACTGGTAACTGCGTGAGTTCAGTTTAGTCAGATATATGTCCTTTTTCATATCAGAGTACTGAGCAGGGTAAAGGTAAAGAACATTCCAGTAATTCTGACTGCTTCAAATTGACTAAGGAGGATATGGTACTCAGACATACCCAGGTTAGCGGTGGATGCTCCATGGGCTCTTTCATTACCTCTGGATTTACTTTCACAGGATCCAGTGTTCCATCCTGCTTTACAGTAGCTGACTTTGGTTGCCCAGCTGATGAGACCATAGTGTTAAGTGACAGGGTACTTTCAGACTGTCATACCGATTATTCTAGCAGATAGAAAGCTGTCTTCTCACAGGATTTACCATCACACACGTATATCTTAAGCCCCATACACACGGTCGGACAATCCGCGGACCATGTCCGTCATACTTTGTCTGATGTTGGTTTTGCGTACACACGGTCGGACAAAGTTGTCGGAAAATCCGATCATTTTGAACGTGGTGACGTTTGTTGCCTACGACGGGACTACGTAGAGGCTAGTAGCCAATAGCTTTGGTCTTGTAATGTGATCTGAGCATGCGTAGCACTTTGTCCGGTCGGACAACCGTACACACGATCGGGTTTGGTGTGATCGGACCGGGTTGACGGCAAATCTTTCCAGCAGGAGATAAGACTTTGTCCGTCGGACAAACCGACGAACACTGTCCGATGGTGCATACACACGGTCTGATTTTTCAACAACCTTGTCCGATCGGACAGAATCCATGAAAAAGTCCGACCGTGTGTATGGGGCTTTAGGGTTTCTTAATTCAGGGTTGGCTTATTCTTTGACTCTGAGTGCTATTAGAGGCCAGATTTTGGTTTTAGCTACACTTTTCCAAAAGCTGTTGTCTTTGCATTTGCTGGTAAAGACATTTGTACATAGCTCCTTCTGTAACCTTCTGTAACCTTTTACACCACAGGACCTAAACCTAGTGCTGTCAATTCACATTAATCAAGACATCTTTTTGTTCCATCCCTAAACAGCCCAAAAAAATGGCTTTACATTGTTTAGATATAGTTTGAGCTATAAGGGCATATCTCTGAGCAACAACATCTTTTACTTCTTGCCGCCTGCCCACTATAGATTTACTGTGGATGTCCAGCACAGGCAGGAAGAACAATGTACCATACCGATGTTCAAGCATTGGCTGATGCACATTTTACACATAGGGTCCTTCAGGCAGCCATTCCCCACCCCTCATACTATTGCTTGGGAATGTCCTAATGGTATTGCTCAGAAATCCCTTTATCCTAGAATAAACAATAAAGAAAACAAGATTTTTTACTGACCTGAAAAATCCTTTTCTTGAAATACATTACAGGGCACAGGGATTCTGTCCCTTTGTGTCTGTTCTATTGATTACCTCCAAACTGGGAACTTGCTGGATTGTGAGGGATTATATGCATGAGAAAAGCCCAGACCGCTTCTTACTTTGAGTGTCAGTGTCCATTCACCTGAAGGTGGCAGTATATAACCAAATAGAAATGATTTTAAAGCCATGCGTCCTGTGATAAACTTCAAAAAAAGGTTTTATAGTTAAGTCAAAAGTCTTTATTTCTGCTTCAAAGCAAAAAACAATTGTAATAAGCCCCAGAAGGAAGCTGCCTTAAACTGTTTTCGGGGTTCAATGCTAGTTACTGGTTAGCAAAGCTGCAGCTGTTTAGCTCCACTGCTAATGACTTCCCCGTAAGTAAAGCTGGGCATACAGTATACTGTTAGTTTTTTTTTTTCATTTAGCCAACGAGATGGATGGAGGAATCCCCTCCCAGGTGTGATATTAAATTCTGACTGCGGCATCTGCTGCTGTCAGAATACACCAATCAGCATCTGCAGCTGCTGATCAACTAAAATTTTCGAACATATCCCTCCAACATTAAAGGTGCAGCTAAAGATGCTTTTATGTGCATTTGTGTTTAATGTTCCTGTAAAATAATCAAATGGATGTATTCTCTTGTACAGACACCTCTCTGCTTCAGGATCTCTCTCAAGGGTCTGTTTCAGCTGAGAGACTGAATGATCTGGCCAAACAGCAGCTGTCTGAGATGAACCATGCTATGAAATGTAGGTGATCAATATTCTAACACTGTTTTGTTTGATGAGTGTCGATATTGTCCAAGATTACAACAAGCATATTGCCTGTCTTTTCATGTACTGGGCATTTTGAACAAGATGGCACCATACCCTTTTATCCTTAGACTCCAGGACGCTGTATGCAGCCAACAGTTGCTAGATCTGTCCTGGTTATGTTGCATCCTGTCTTTCCTGCTCTCATCAGCTCCCTGTTAGCCACAATTGGGAGGTTGCTTGAAAATGAAATTCTAGTCAAATCCTAACTACTCGTGAAAATACTCCATCCCTGCTCCTAGCACCTACTCTGACTAACCTGCAAGAGATACTGTTTATATACTTACCTATTTTCTGGCCCCTCCAGTCTAGTCACTTAATCAGCTCCCTTCTGTCAGCCAGTACCGGCTGCAGGGGAGAGAAGGGAGCACAAACTAGTAAGCCTGAGGGTGACGTCACCACTCAGGTAATACCAGAATTTGTCGAGCGATCTCTCAATTCCCATGTAGCCTCCGCTTGCTGACACTGGGGTGATCACCTGACCGGACTGGAGCAGCCTGGCACAGCTTAGTCAGAATAGGTTTTAGGCGGGGAAGGGATTTTAAGAGTAATTGGGGTTTGACCGGAATTCTGCTTTAACTGATATTATCTTATTTATTACAGTGAAAGGTCCTCTGCTTATTTAGTGTGTCTTTTCCTTACAGTTAATAAAGTTCATACTATTGTATACTGTACACGCTCAGTGTATCAAGAGGAGAATGAAATGGTCATCAGCCAGGCCCTTCAGTTCAAGATGGATGGAACCAAAGTACAGCCATACAGGTAAAACATTGTTAGCACCTGCATGTGTTATTTTGATTATTTCACCAAAGCTCACTTATAAATCAAGGATAAGAGTTTCTGCTAGTTATCATATTCCATACTGGGCAAGGAAATTTAGGGTGGGACCCAAGAAGCACAAGTCAGCCAGGGTGAGACTGTTCGCCAGGGGGAGGGTACCTAAAATGTACCTGTTAGAGTAACAACAAATTCATTAGGTATAAGTACCTTCCAATAATAGATGTCTTTGGCTTCATATTTTACTATAGACTACAAGGCACTGAGCTCTTTGGGCATTTTGTGATTCTAAAACACTTATGAGATGATAATAATCTTTTCACAATACGGTTCTGCTATTTTACCTGTCATGATGTTTTTTTGCAGGCTGAGCCCACCTGTTATTTCAGTTTGGCCTCCAGCAGAAATAGAAACTGTGTGTGATAAATTTTTCAAAATGGAACCATCGGATAATTGCAATGGCTGTTTTCTTGCTGTCATGACAAGAGAGGTGAGAGAACTAAGAATAATATTTTATAAAAACATAATAAAACTTGGTGTGTGTGTGTGTGTGTGTGTGTGTGTGTGTGTGTGTGTGTGTGTGTGTGTGTATATATATATATATATATATATATATATATATATATATACAGTATCTCACAAAAGTGAGTACACCCCTCACATTTTTGCAAATATTTTATTATATCTTTTCATGTGACAACACTGAAGAAATGACACTTTGCTACAATGTAAAGTAGTGAGTGTACAGCTTGTATAACAGTGTAAAATTTCTATCCCCTCAAAATAACTCAACACACAGCCATTAATGTCTAAACCATTGTCAACAAAAGTGAGTACACCCCTAAGTGAAAATGTCCAAGTTGGGCCCAAAGTGTCAATATTTTGTGTGGCCATTTTTTTCCAGCACTGCCTTAACCCTCTTGGGTATGGAGTTTACCAGAGTTTCACAGGATGCCACTGGAGTCCTCTTCCACTCCTCCATGACGACATCACAGACCTTGCGCTCCTCCACCTTCCATTTGAAGATGCCCCGCAGATGCTCAATAGGGTTTAGGTCTAGAGACATGCTTGGCCAGTCCATCACCTTTACCCTCAGCTTCTTTAGCAAGGCAGTGGTCGTCTTGGAGGTGTGTTTGTGGTCGTTATCATATGGTAATACTGCCCTATGGCCCAGTCTCTGAAGGGAGGGGATCATGCTCTGCTTCAGTATGTCACAGTACATGTTGGCATTCATGGTTTCCTCAATGAACTGTAGCTCTCCAGTGCCGGCAGCACTCATGCAGTCCCAGACCATGACACTTCCACCACCATGCTTAACTGTAGGCAAGACACACTTGTCTTTGTACTCCTCACCTGGTTGCCGCCATACACGCTTGAAAGCATCTGAACCAAATAAGTCTATCTTGGTCTCATCAGACCACAGGACATGGTTAAAGTAATCCATGTCCTTAGTCTGCAAACTTTGCAGGCTTTCTTGTGCATCATCTTTAGAAGAGGCTTCCTTCTGGGATGACAGCCATGCAGACCAATTTGATGCAGTGTGTGGCATATGGTCTGAGCACTGACAGGCTGACCCCCCACCCCTTCAACCTCTGCAGCAATGCTGGCAGCACTCATACGTCTATTTCCCAAAGACAACCTCTGGATAGGATGTTGAGCACGTGCACTCAACTTCTTTACTCAACTTCGATGCCTGTTCTGAGTGGAACCTGTCCTTTTAAACCACTGTATGGTCTTGGCCACCGTGCTGCAGCTCAGTTTCAGGGTCTTGGCAATCTTCTTATAGCCTAGGCCATCTTTATGTAGAGCAAAAATTATTTTTTTTCAGATCCTCAGAGTTCTTTGCCATGAGGTGCCATGTTGAACTTCCAGTGACCAGTAGGAGAGAGAGAGAGTAATGATTAACACCACATTTAACACACCTGCACCCCATTCACACCTGAGACCTTGTAATACTAACGAGTCACATGACATCGGGGAGGGAAAATGGCTAATTGGACCCAATTTGAACATTTTCACTTAAGGGGTGTGCTCACTTTTGTGGGATACTGTGTGTGTATAGTGGATAGTGGATTCGCAGCGAGATCACTTTTATCGGCGGCGGGAGAGGACCCCCCTCCCGCCACGCTCCGGTGCCCTCCGCCGCTTACCGGAGCCATCGGCAGCGGCGGAGGCGATCGGATCTTCACTCTTGCTGGGCATGGAGACGAGTGAGGGGAAGATGGCCCCGTCTCCATAACATTGCAGGACGGAAGCGACGTCACTTCCGCCCATAGCTCTTAAAGGGCCATTTAAAAAAAAAAAAAATATTTTTAAATGACAGTTTTTTTTTTTATTACATTTTAGTGTAAATATGAGATCTGATCTCATATTTAAGAGGTCCTGTCATGCTTTTTTTCTATTACAAGGGATGTTTACATTCCTTGTAATAGGAATAAAAGTGGCACAACTTTTTTTTTTTTTTTTTTTAAAACAGTGTAATAATAAAAAATAAAAGGTAAAATAAGAAAAAAAAATGTTTTAAACACGCCCCGTCCCAACGAGCTTGCGCGCAGAAGCGAACGCATACTTGGGTGGCGCCCGCATATGAAAACAGTATTCAAACCACACATGTGAGGTATCTCCACGATCACGAGAGCAAGATAAATAATTCTAGCTCTAGATATCCTCTGTAACTTAAAACATGCAATCTGTAGAATATTTTAAAGGTCGCCTATGGAGATTTTTACGGGTAAAAGTTTGTCGCCATTCCACGAGCAAGCGTGACATGTTGGGTATCAATTTACTTGGCGCAACATTATCTTTTACAATATAAAAAAAATTGGGCTAACTTTACTGTTGTCTTATTTTTTAATGTAAAAAAAGTGTATTTTTTCCAAGAAAAGTGCGCTTGTAAGACCACTGCGCAAATACGGTGTGACAGAAAGTATTGCAACGACCGCCATTTTATTCTCTAGGGTGTTAGAAAAAAAATGTATGTTTGGGGGTTCTAAGTAAATTTCTAGCAAAAAATATGTTTTTAACTTGTAAACAACACATCTCAAAAAGAGGCTCGGGCCTTAAGTGGTTACTGTAATAATGTCACTGGTTCCAAAAAAAGGATAAAAAATGTCAGTTAGGTGTCGGATCTGTCCACCACAATGTCGCAGTCCTGCTAAAAATCACTGATTGCCGCCATTACTAGTAAAAAAAATATAATAATAAAAATGCCATAAATCTATCCCCTATTTTGTAGACGCAATAACTTTTGCACAAACCAATCAATATACGCTTATTGTTTTTTTTTTTTACCAAAAATATGTAGCAGAATACATATCAGCCTAAACTGATGAATACATTTTTTTTTTTGTTTTTTATTGTATTTTTGTAGCCCTTATTTATTGTAAGAGAAGACTACAAGAAGTGAAATTGTGTTTTTTTTCATCCCTAACAAGAACCTTCTATATAGTACTAACATGCCTGCAGTCATTAGGAAGGGAGGCTCCAGTCACCACCGGCTAGTAATACCAAGGAAGTCCTGAGAGGGGGAAAGATTCTGTGGTCCTCTGGTGTCTATTATTTATATTTATAAGCTGACACAGAAATTTAAATATTCTATATGGAAGAGAAAGCTGTTTCTTTTTTTTTTTTTTTTGCTTGGATGTTTTATTCTAGCTGAACCCAATACAGCACATGCATAATTTAAGATGTTGACAGGATTATTTTAATATGTTTTGTAGAAAATAGTTTCTAAGCTGTTGGCATATTTCCCGAAAGGTCTATCTGACAGGTTCAGTTGGTTCATTTTGCTGAAAATTGTTTATAATTTTAGCAAAGAATACATTATATATGGCGCACATCCAAAAGGGACTTTTAGTCATTAATAAAGAAAAATCAATCACAAGGGATTCTTTAAAAATGATATGGATTGCATTTTTTGTGTCAATTAAAACTTACAGTATCAATACTTAGGAAGCATTCACATTTTTTAGGCTTTTGCGGTGCTTTAAAAGAGAAGTAAAGGATTTTTTTTTATTATTAATACTTACCTAAGTGGATGCAGCATGGGTCCGATGCTGCATCTGTCCCACGGCGCCTCCACACTGAGAACCGAGCGATCGAACACCGCCGATCACTCGGTTTTCAGAGCTCCGTGAGCAGAGAGCTGAAGACTCTCAGTCACAGTCAGTCTGGGGCTCGCTGAGAGGCTGAGCCGAGTGTCAGTCCAGGCACCTGACAGAGCCAGACTCCGTGGTCAGGATGACGCAGTGTTGGGACTGACATCTGTGACGTCAGCAGAGAGCGGAAAAATGGATCACAGGAGGGCAAAATGAGCTGCACTCCTGTGATCCATAGAAGTACAGCCAAACGAGCTTTGGCTATACTTCTCCTTTAATGCTCATGCATTATTGCACAAGCATTATGCTAGCAGATTTAATATTAATGTCCTGCACATGGCCCAAACATCTACCAATTCGTTTTTCTTTTAATGCAGCACCCCTCAATGTATGCTAGGTGTGTTGTGCAGATGCATTTCCCTCTACTGTAACAGTGGCCACAAGAATCTCACCACAAAATACTAGTTAATGTAGTTGATGAATTACTGTGCAGGTTTTTCCACTTGTTACCTCAATGAAATGTTGGGTGCTAACAAACATGAATAATCTTGGGGCTCTCTCTGATTACCCAGTGCTGTGGGATGTAAAATGTAAAATGTTAATAGCATATTGATTTTAAAGGTTAATTTGCAATACATTTATTCATTTTTGGGAGATCCTAACAGTTTTAACACAATTTTTTAATCACTTCAGTTATTAAAAATGTACAGAATTTGCCTTCTTATTTAGCTTAATTTGCGTTGTCTGTCTGATTCTTCTACCTAAAGCAAAGAGAGAGATTGTGCTACACAGTATGCACTATATGAGGCCAAATCATTGACAAAGCAGCAATCGTTCTTGCATTAGTTCTATCATGACTAGTTCTCTTAAACGACATCTGTCATACATTTGGGGTTAGGGACTGAGATACATTTGCTTATATTGTTTTATATTTAAGTTGTGTAGTGATCTTAAAAGCATTGTGAAAAAAGACCATTCAACGTATATTCAACACTTTCACCATGTACTTGGTTCTTATCTGCATTCTATTTCTATTTTCTCTGATAACCAAGGTGATTTTCTTTACATTGTCTACTTCCATTCTAGATGCACCCTTCTAAGTCTGTCTCCCCTCAAGATGTTTTGGCTAAGGCTGCTGCTAAGGGACTGCTTAGTGGCATTCGGGTTGCAAAATCTCCAAGAAAAGATGACAAAAAGAAGAAATCAAAAACACAAAATTATAAAACCACCCCAACCACTTCAAACGCTCAAGCAAAGATCAATGAGTTCTTAAACCGTGAAAATAATTTGAGCCAGAGAACACCAAAAGACCAACATAACCAAACTTCTTACAAAAACAAAAACTACACTAACACCTTACAGTTTACAAAGGCACCAAAGCAGAGTGGCATTCCCACTGTGTCCATAATAATGAAGAATCCAGGTAACTTCTCTTTCTTGTCCAAAGATCGACAGACAAGTGCCATCAGACCAAAGCCAGAAGATAAGATGATCCCATTGAAGCCGGTCCAGATTATGCTGCCTCCAGTGACCTCTCCATTCCAGTACAGTTCTCCACCTGAGGTCAAGAACCGCAGTCCAGTCCATTATCATCACCAGCGCTGGCATTCAGGCATCAGGAGCAGTCCCCAAAATCCCTTTATTTCAACTGTACCTTTTATAGGTAAGACCAGGGAAAGCACACTGTGGACCGCAGTCCAACATCCCAAGCCCTGGCATTGAACAACTGTTGTTTTGATCCTTTTTTTGTTTGTTTTACTGGTTTCTATTTAATACTATGACAAACATTTACGACTAATTTTTTTTCTATCTTAAATTAGTGTTGTTTTTTTTATGTCTTGTAGTTAGTATTCAGTTTGTATTAATTAATATTTGCATACCGTTTTGTCCTTCTTTAAAAAGACCAATCCATTTTTCTTGCAATTGGGCTCTACCATGCTAGAATGTAGTAGTACACCATAGGCGTGCGCACAGAGTGTGCCTGGTGTGCCTGGGCATACTCTAATCATATTGTGCTGCGCAGTTCCCCCCTGCTGCTTCTCTGCAGAGAAACTACTGACACCAACCTCTGCCCTACTGACATCGTCCATTACTTTACTGCCCTATGTATGTGTATATATATGTGTTTTAGCTTTGAGGTGCACACTCTAATGCAATAGGCTGTGAACACCTATGTAGTACACACTATCTATGATATAAATAAATTACCTAATTGTTGTGCAGTAATTTTCAGGGATAAACTGTTAATGTACACTTTATTGTTACCTAAAATCCTTTTTAGGGGAATAGTTTTTTTTTTTTTATGTTGAATAAAAACCCTAACTGTTAGGAAATGATACGTAAAAGATTTTAAATATTCCTACTAGATTTTACAAATATTTAGGAGAACAACGAGTGTTTTTCTATCAATATTATTATAATGTTACTAGCCATGTCTTTGATGACATAATCAAATATCATCAACTGTTTTGCTACTATGAACATCCAATGCTGCGTTCAAACGATCGGACTTTCCGGCGGACTTAGTCCGGCGCACAATCCGACGGACTTTGCAGCTGAGGTCCGCCGGACTTTCAAGCAAACGGACTTGGCCACACACGATCACTCCAAAAGTCCACCGGATTCAAACTTTATGACAGAATAAGGAAGTTCATAGCCAGTAGCCAATAGTTGCCCTAGCATTGGTTTTAGTCAGACGGACTAGCACACAGACGACCGGACTAGAGTCCCGCGGACAATTTTGAAGCCAGTCTTATTTCTAGGTCCTTCGGACTTTTGGGAAGAAAAAGTCCGCTGGAGCCCACACGCGATCGAAATTGTCCAACGGACTCTGGTCCACCGGAAAGTCTGATCGTGTGTACGAGGCATTACAGAAATACTTGTTAATACCTCATGTGGCATTAGAGCCAGCATGACTGCCTATGGTAGACTTCATCATAGGCATCTTTCCTTGAGAGATACAAATCCATATATATATATATATATACACAGTTTCTCACAAAAGTACACCGCATTTTTGTAAATATTTTATTATATCTTTTCATAGGACAACACTGAAGAAATGACACTTTGCTACAATGTAAAGTAGTGAGTGTACAGCTTGTATAACAGTGTAAATTTGCTCTCCCCTCAAAATAACTCAACACAGAGCCATTAATGTCTAAACCGCTGGCAACAAAAGTAAGTACACCCCTAAGTGAAAATGTCCAAATTGGGCCCAATTAGCCATTTTCCCTCCCCGGTGTCATGTGACTCGTTAGTGTTACAAGGTCTCAGGAGTGAATGGGAAGCAGGTGTGTTAAATTTGGTGTTATCGCTCTCTCTCTCTCATACTGGTCACCGGAAGTTCAACAGGGCACCTCATGGCAAAGAACTCTCTGAGGATCGAAAAAAAAGAATTGTTGCTCTACATAAAGATGGCCTAGGCTATAAGAAGATTGCCAAAACCCTGAAACTGAGCTGCAGCACAGTGGCCAAGACCATACAGCGGTTTAAAAGGACAAGTTTCAAAGGCCTCGCCATGGTCGACCCAAGAAGTTGAGTGCACGTGCTCAGCGTCATATCCAGAGGTTGTCTTTGGGAAATAGACATATGAGTGGTGTCAGCATTGCTGCAGAGGTTGAAGGGGTGGGGGGTCAGCCTGTCAGTGCTCAGACCATACGCCGCACACTGCATCAAATTGGTCTGCATGGATGTCATCCCAGGAGGAAGCCTCTTCTAAAGATGATGCATAAGAAAGCCTGCTAACAGTTTGTTGAAGACAAGAAGACTAAGGACATGGATTACTGGAACCATGTCCTGTGGTCTGATGAGACCAACATACATTTATTTGGTTCAGATTGCATACTTAACCCCTCCAGCCCCTCATAAACATTACATAGAAAGGAATTGCATAGGATTTTTCAGCCATGGATTTCTTGAAAAAGAGCACGTACAGTGCATCCAGAAAGTATTCACAGTGCTTCACATTTTCCACATTTTGTTATGATACAGCCTTATTCCAAAATGGATTAAATTCATTATTTTACTCAAAATTCCACAAACAATACCCTATAATGACACCGGCTGTAATTGGTGCCAAAGGTGCTTCAACAAAGTACTGAGCAAATGCTACTTATGTACATGGGATTTTTTTTATTTTTAATAAATTTGCAAAGATTTCAAACAAACTTCTTTCACATTGTCATTATTGGGTATTGTTTGTAGAATTTTCTGAAAAATTATTAATTTAATTCATTTTGGAATAAGGCTGTAACATAACAAAATGTGAAAAAAGTGAAGCGCTGTGAATACTTTCCGGGTGCACTGTAAGCATCGATTTTAAAATATTTTTTAAAGTTATGCTAAGTAAATGGGAACATAACAAATATAAGGCCGCTTGTTTTAGCTGTGCATTACCATCGCTTTAGCTGCGCTTTTTGCCAATAAGCTAATATCCTCTGTGTTCTCTCCCTATGAGACTGCAAGAGGCTGATAGCAGGTCAAATACAGGTACTTACAGTGCTTTCATTTATAAAAATATATACAGGATGTGTAATGGGCACAACTTTAAATACTCTGCAAGGTCCCAGCAGCAGAATTTGTGGCTTACATTGGTCTCCTCTAGTAAAGTTATAATTATACTGTCACTGATTTTGTCATAAAAATAAAATGTGAAATGCATACCTGATGTCAGTACAATTACTAAAAAAAGTTTTCAAAATATATTTTTTAACTGGACACCTTTCAATGTTTCTGAAAAAAGGAAAAATAAATTAGAAGTATTTTTTCCCATTTGGATTGTTAATTAAAGAGCTTGCTATATTAATACATAAGTAGAGTAGAGTAGAAAAGCACTTCTTTCACAATAAGATGACTAAGTACCTTGCACACATTCATGATGATAAGCCCACACAGTAAATTACTGTCCCTAAGGCCCCTTTCACACTGGGGCGTTTTTCATGCGGTGCAGCGCTAAAAATAGCGCCTGTTCACCGCATGAAAAAATCCTGCCCCTTTAACTCCAGTGTGAAAGCCGGCGGGCTTTCACACTGGAGCGGTGCGCTAGCAGGACGGCAAAAAAAGTCCTGCTAGCAGCATCTTTGGAGCGGGATAGGAGCGGTGTGTTCACCGCTCCTATACCGCTCCTTCCCATTGATTACAATGGGAGACCGCGGTAAAACCGCGGCAATACCGCGGTTACCGCGGCTACGGCGGCGCTCTGCGGGGGGTGTTTAACCCTTTTTCGGCCGCTCGCGGGGGGTAAAACCGCACCGCGAGCGGCCGAAAACCGCGGTGAAAACGACGGTAAAGCAGCGCTAAATATAGCGCTGCTTTACCGTCACCGCGGCTCACCGCCCCAGTGTGAAAGGGGCCTAATCCGCCCAAACTTGGCTTCCAATTTGATGACCACACCCCCCCCCCCCCCCCCCCGCTTATGATAAGTTCCAACTAATGCTGTTTGGAAGTTTAAGTAATCTGATGGAGTTTGATCACTGTGGAGTCAAAAAGTTGATGAAGCTGCTGTATAAGACATGCTGGAAGGCAGGGACGTTGCTAGGTCTGCAAAAGAGGCTAGTGTGACTTTCAGGTCGCAGCAGTGTGAAGGAGATTCATGGATAATACCTTTAAATTAGGCGCTATTCTCACTTGTGCATCCTGAAACAGATATGAATGGTTATCATTGAGAATCATGGGGTACAACTTGTCATGCAATTCAGAGGTCCAAATTTGCTAGAAAAGTTGCCCAACTGTGAAATAAGTCATATATAATTTAATAGAAAGGAGCTCTCATTTATATTTGCATAGTACTTACTGATTTACATTAGCAGAACAAATGCAGGAAGTGATGTGGGCACATGGGTCAGAAGCAAATGTGTGGTGATGCCAAACAAATCTAAGTACCACATCCACCCCCACATAGAGTAAGCACAAGTACATATCCTACACTTACCCGGCAAATGAGCAGCACCTCCTCTTTGCTACAGTATATATGGTGCTACATTTAGCAAAACAGTTAGCAATTTGGGTTTTAAGGGCCCTGCTCATAGGAGCTTACAATCTAAAATGTGTCTAAACCTTGGACACAGCTTTACTTTCAGTGTATAATGGGTAACATTTCATACAACTACTCACCCACCAGCCCATATTTTTATCTGCAAGATTATAGAAACATACTTAACAGTCATTATTCTTACAAAGCATTCTAACATAATATTAACCACTTGACCACTGGGCACTTAAACACCCTTAATAACCAGACCAATTTTCAGCTTTCGGTGCTCTCACACTTTGAATGACAATTACTCATTCATACAACACTGTACCCATATGAATTTTTTGTCCTTTTTTTCACACAAATAGAGCTTTCTTTTGGTGGTATTTAATCACCTCTGGGTTTTTTATTTTTTGCGCTATAAAAGAAAAATGACTGAAAATTCAGTAAAAAAAATGAATTTTTCTTCGTTTTTGTTATAAAATTTAGCAAATTTGTAATTTTTCTTGATAAATTTTGGCCAAAATTTATACTGCTACATATCTTTGGTAAAAATAAGTACAAATTGGGGTATATTATTTGGTCTTTGTGAAAGTTTTAGAGTCCACAAGCTATGGTGCCAATATCTGAAAATTTATCACACCTGAAGTACTGACGGCCTATCTCATTTCTTGAGACCCTAACATGCCAGGAAAGTACAAATACCCCCCAAATGACCCCTTTTTGGAAAGAAGACATTCCAAGGTATTTGGAAAGAGGCATGGTGAGTTTTTTGAAGTTGTCATTTTTTCCCACAATTCTTTGCAATATCAAGATTTTTTTAAATTTTTATTTTTTTCACAAAATTGTCATATTAGCAGGTTATTTCTCACACACAGCATATGCATAGCACAAATTACACCCCAAAACACATTCTGCTATTACTCCTGAGTACGGCGATACCACATGTGTGAGACTTTTACACAGCGTGGCCACATACAGAGGCCCAACATGCAGGGAGCGCCATCAGGTGTTCTGGAGCATCCGGGCCAATTCTGACATTTCTCTCCTACATGTAAAAATCATCATTTATTTGCTAGAAAATTACCCCAAAACATTATATATGTTTTTTTTAGCAAAGACCCTAGAGAATACAATGGCGGTCGTTGCAACTTTTTATCTAGCACGGTACTTGCGCAGCAATTTTTCAAACGTGTTTTATTTGGAAAAAAAATGTTTTGTGCTTTACAAAAAACAAAACTGTAAATTTAGCCCAATGTTTTTGCATAATGTGAAAGATGAAGTTACGCCGAGTAAATAGATACCCAACATGTCACGCTTCAAAATTGCACACACTCGTGAAATGGCGCCAAACTTCGCTACTTAATCCCCATAGGCTTTAATTTTGTTTACTGGTTACATGTTTTGAGTTACAGAGGAGGTCTAGGGCCAAAATTATTGTTCTCGCTCTAACGTTCGCAGCGATACCTCACATGTGTGGTTTGAACACCGTTTTCATATGTGGGCGGGACTTACGTATGCGTTCGCTTCTGCGTGCGAGCACACGGGGACAGGGACGCTTTAAAAAAAATATATATATATTTTATTGTTCATTTTACTTTATTTATTTTAGTTTGACCCTTTTTTTCCCCCCAAAAAAATTTTTGATCACTTTTATTCCTATTACAAGGAATGTAAACATCCCTTGTAATAGGAATATGGCATGACAGGTCCTCTTTACAGTGAGATATGGGGTCAATAAGACCCCACATCTCACCTCTAGGCTGGAAAGCCTGAAATAAAAAAAAAAAAAAAATAACGATCCTGGCTTTGATCGTAGCGAGTATCGCAGGGTATTGTTGGGTATTGCAGGGTATCGCAGGGTATTGCAGGGTATCGCCGAGTATCGCCGGGTATTGCAGAGTATCGCCGGGTATTGCAGGGTATCGCCGGGTATTGCAGGGTATTGCCGGGTATCGCAGGGTATCGCAGGGTATGGCAGAGCATCGCAGAGTATCGCAGGGTATCGCAGGGTATGGCAGAGTATCGCAGGGTATGGCAGAGTATCGCAGGGTATGGCAGAGTATCGCAGGGTATGGCAGAGTATCGCAGGGTATGGCAGAGTATCGCAGGGTATGGCAGGGTATGGCAGAGCATCGCAGGGTATGGCAGAGCATCGCAGGGTATGGCAGAGCATCGCAGGGTATGGCAGAGCATCGCAGGGTATGGCGGGGCATCGCAGGGTATGGCGGGGCATCGCAGGGTATGGCGGGGCATCGCAGGGTATTGCGGGGTATGGCAGAGTATTGCGGGGTATGGCAGAGTATTGCAGGGTATGGCAGAGTATTGCGGGGTATGGCAGAGTATTGCGGGGTATGGCAGAGTATTGCGGGGTATGGCAGAGTATTGCGGGGTATGGCAGAGTATTGGGGGTATGGCACAGTATAGGGGGGTATGGCACAGTATTGGGGGGTATGGCACAGTATTGGAGGGGATGGCAGAGCATCCATCCATCCATGCTCAGCCATCCCTCCATACCCTGCAATACCCAGCAATACACTGCAGGCTATTGCTGGGTATTGCAGGGTATGGAGGGATGGCTGAGCATGGATGGATGGATCGGTGGTGGCAGAGCAGGCTGTGGGCACTACAGATCCCGCCCACAGCACTGCTGCCACCGATCCCTCCCCCTCTCCTCTCATACTGTACCGATCGGTACAGAGAGAGGAGGAGAGAGGAACCGGCGTCATCAAATGACGCCGGTTTGCTGACATGTGATCACTCCGTCATTTGACGGAGCGATCACGTGGTAAACGGCCGCGATGAGCGGCCGTTTACCGTGATCCATGATCCGCCGGGTCCTCTGGACCCGGCGATCATGGATGCTCTCGAGTGCGCGCACCAGGGGGCGCGCACGAGCAGAATTCTGTGAGGCCGTTAATTAACGGCCTCCCAGAGTTAAGCAACCGCCCTGTAGCCGTTTTTCGGCTATGGGCCGGTTGTTAACTGGTTAAAAAAGGCACATATTCAAAATACAACACCCACTACCAGCCCACAATCCACACACATACATAGGTGATCGTGTTCTGCTGGAAGCTGCATTTGCATGCACATAAACAAAGCAACAGTTTTCTAAGCATATGTACCCGTGCAGTGTAATCCCTACAATTTTAAATGTTCAAGTCCCTGGGCATTATTAGTGCTAACAAACATTAACACCAGTCCCTGGCTACAACGAGCTTCCAATCTAAAGTCCAAAACTAACTTTATTACATTAGAGACTATTACGACAGGAGACTAGGGATGGGCCCGGTGCTCGATGCGAACCCACGTTCGCATCGAGCACCGGGCGTTCGCTCGCTCGGCGAGCCCAGAACTATTTTGGCCGCTCGCATCACGTGCGTGTTAGGCGCGCGGCCCCGCAATGCATTGCGGCCGGCGCGGCCGGCGCAGTGCATTGCTGGCTGATGATTGGCCAAGCATGCACTGTGACCCCGCATGCTTGGCCAATCACAGCCCCGGAAACTCGAAGAGCCATAATTGGCTACAGGCAGGACGCCTGTAGCCAATTACAGCTCAGGGGCTTTAGTACACGCCCCCCCCCCCTATAAAAGGCCGCCACGCCGTCTGCGCCGGTCACATGCTGTTCCGGCGTAGATAGAGCAGGATAGATATGTGACACTCTGCTGGATTTAGTTAGTTAGAGAGATTTACTTAGAGAGATTGAGTTAGATAGATTCATTTACAAAGATTGATTTAGAAAGAGGGGCTTGTAGTGTGTTCGTGGCAGGCCGGCAGAGCTCCTATATTTTGTTCCCAGAAGCACCTATAGGGACTTGTAGTGTGTTCGTGGCAGGCAGGCAGAGCTCCTATATTTTGTTCCCAGAAGCACCTATAGGACTTGTAGTGTGTTCGTGGCAGGCAGGCAGAGCCCCTATATTTTGTTCCCAGAAGCACCTATAGGACTTGTAGTGTGTTCGTGGCAGGCAGGCAGAGCTCCTATATTTTGTTCCCAGAAGCACCTATAGGACTTGTAGTGTGTTCCTGGCAGGCAGGCAGAGCTCCTATATTTTGTTCCCAGAAGCACCTATAGGACTTGTAGTGTGTTCCTGGCAGGCAGGCAGAGCTCCTATATTTTGTTCCCAGAAGCACCTATAGGACTTGTAGTGTGTTCCTGGCAGGCAGGCAGAGCTCCTATATTTTGTTCCCAGAAGCACCTATAGGACTTGTAGTGTGTTCGTGGCAGGCAGGCAGAGCTCCTATATTTTGTTCCCAGAAGCACCTATAGGACTTGAAGTGTGTTAGTCCCATCACACAGAGATCATATATTTTGTTCCCAGAAGCACCTATAGGACTTGAAGTGTGTTAGTCCCATCACACAGACCTATATTTTCTTCCCAGAAGCACCTATAGGACTTGAAGTGTGTTAGTCCCATCACACAGAGATCATATATTTTGTTCCCAGAAGCACCTATAGGACTTGAAGTGTGTTAGTCCCATCACACAGAGATCATATATTTTCTTCCCAGAAGCACCTATAGGACTTGAAGTGTGTTAGTCCCATCACACAGAGATCATATATTTTGTTCCCAGAAGCACCTATAGGACTTGAAGTGTGTTAGTCCCATCACACAGACCTATATTTTCTTCCCAGAAGCACCTATAGGACTTGAAGTGTGTTAGTCCCATCACACAGAGATCATATATTTTGTTCCAGAAGCACCTATAGGACTTGAAGTGTGTTAGTCCCATCACACAGAGATCATATATTTTTCTTCCCAGAAGCACCTATAGGACTTGAAGTGTGTTAGTCCCATCACACAGAGATCATATATTTTGTTCCCAGAAGCACCTATAGGACTTGAAGTGTGTTAGTCCCATCACACAGAGAGCTATATTTTCTTCCCAGAAGCACCTATAGGACTTGAAGTGTGTTAGTCCCATCACACAGAGATCATATATTTTGTTCCCAGAAGCACCTATAGGACTTGAAGTGTGTTAGTCCCATCACACAGAGATCATATATTTTCTTCCCAGAAGCACCTATAGGACTTGAAGTGTGTTAGTCCCATCACACAGAGATCATATATTTTGTTCCCAGAAGCACCTATAGGACTTGAAGTGTGTTAGTCCCATCACACAGACCTATATTTTTCTTCCCAGAAGCACCTATAGGACTTGAAGTGTGTTAGTCCCATCACACAGAGATCATATATTTTGTTCCCAGAAGCACCTATAGGACTTGAAGTGTGTTAGTCCCATCACACAGAGATCATATATTTTGTTCCCAGAAGCACCTATAGGACTTGAAGTGTGTTAGTCCCATCACACAGAGATCCTATATTTTGTTCCCAGAAGCACCTATAGGACTTGAAGTGTGTTAGTCCCATCACACAGAGATCCTATATTTTGTTCCCAGAAGCACCTATAGGACTTGAAGTGTGTTAGTCCCATCACACAGATCTATATTTTCTTCCCAGAAGCACCTATAGGACTTGAAGTGTGTTAGTCCCATCACACAGAGATCCTATATTTTGTTCCCAGAAGCACCTATAGGACTTGAAGTGTGTTAGACCCATCACACAGAGATCATATATTTTGTTCCCAGAAGCACCTATAGGACTTGAAGTGTGTTAGTCCCATCACACAGAGATCATATATTTTTTCCCAGAAGCACCTATAGGACTTGAAGTGTGTTAGTCCCATCACACAGAGATCCTATATTTTGTTCCCAGAAGCACCTATAGGACTTGAAGTGTGTTAGTCCCATCACACAGACCTATATTTTCTTCCCAGAAGCACCCATAGGACTTGAAGTGTGTTAGTCCCATCACACAGAGATCCTATATTTTGTTCCCAGAAGCACCTATAGGACTTGAAGTGTGTTAGTCCCATCACACAGACCTATATTTTCTTCCCAGAAGCACCTATAGGACTTGAAGTGTGTTAGTCCCATCACACAGAGATCCTATATTTTGTTCCCAGAAGCACCTATAGGACTTGAAGTGTGTTAGACCCATCACACAGAGATCATATATTTTGTTCCCAGAAGCACCTATAGGACTTGAAGTGTGTTAGTCCCATCACACAGAGATCATATATTTTGTTCCCAGAAGCACCCATAGGACTTGAAGTGTGTTAGTCCCATCACACAGAGATCATATATTTTGTTCCCAGAAGCACCTATAGGACTTGAAGTGTGTTAGTCCCATCACACAGAGATCATATATTTTCTTCCCAGAAGCACCTATAGGACTTGAAGTGTGTTAGTCCCATCACACAGAGATCCTATATTTTGTTCCCAGAAGCACCTATAGGACTTGAAGTGTGTTAGTCCCATCACACAGACCTATATTTTGTTCCCAGAAGCACCTATAGGACTTGAAGTGTGTTAGTCCCATCACACAGAGATCCTATATTTTGTTCCCAGAAGCACCTATAGGACTTGAAGTGTGTTAGTCCCATCACACAGACCTATATTTTCTTCCCAGAAGCACCTATAGGACTTGAAGTGTGTTAGTCCCATCACACAGAGATCCTATATTTTGTTCCCAGAAGCACCTATAGGACTTGAAGTGTGTTAGTCCCATCACACAGACCTATATTTTTCTTCCCAGAAGCACCCATAGGACTTGAAGTGTGTTAGTCCCATCACACAGAGATCCTATATTTTGTTCCCAGAAGCACCTATAGGACTTGAAGTGTGTTAGTCCCATCACACAGACCTATATTTTCTTCCCAGAAGCACCCATAGGACTTGAAGTGTGTTAGTCCCATCACACAGAGATCCTATATTTTGTTCCCAGAAGCACCTATAGGACTTGAAGTGTGTTAGTCCCATCACACAGACCTATATTTTCTTCCCAGAAGCACCTATAGGACTTGAAGTGTGTTAGTCCCATCACACAGAGCTCCTATATTTTTTCTTCCCAGCAGCACCTATAGGACTTCTAGTGTGTTAGTGGCATCACACAGAGCTCCTCTATTTTCTTCCCAGAAGCACCCATAGGACTTCTAAGTGTGTTAGTGGCATCACACAGAGCTCCTATATTTTCTTCCAGAAGCACCCATAGGACTTCTAGTGTGTTAGTGGCATCACACAGAGCTCCTCTATTTTCTTCCCAGAAGCACCCATAGGACTTCTACTGTGTTAGTGGCATCACACAGAGCTCCTATATTTTTTTGCAGAAGCACCCATAGGACTTCTAGTGTGTTAGTGGCATCACACAGAGCTCCTCTATTTTCTTTGCAGAAGCACCCACAGGACTTCTAGTGTGTTAGTGGCATCACACAGAGCTCCTCTATTTTCTTTGCAGAAGCACCCACAGGACTTCTAGTGTGTTAGTGGCATCACACAGAGCTCCTCTATTTTCTTTGCAGAAGCACCCACAGGACTTCTAGTGTGTTAGTGGCATCACACAGAGCTCCTCTATTTTCTTTGCAGAAGCACCCATAGGACTTCTAGTGTGTTAGTGGCATCACACAGAGCTCCTCTATTTTCTTTGCAGAAGCACCCATAGGACTTCTAGTGTGTTAGTGGCATCACACAGAGCTCCTATATTTTCTTCTCAGCAGCACCCACAGGACTTCTAGTGTGTTAGTGGCATCACACAGAGCTCCTCTATTTTCTTTGCAGAAGCACCCACAGGACTTCTAGTGTGTTAGTGGCATCACACAGAGCTCCTCTATTTTCTTTGCAGAAGCACCCATAGGACTTCTAGTGTGTTAGTGGCATCACACAGAGCTCCTATATTTTCTTCTCAGCAGCACCCACAGGACTTCTAGTGTGTTAGTGGCATCACACAGAGCTCCTCTATTTTCTTTGCAGAAGCACCCACAGGACCTCTAGTGTGTTAGTGGCATCACACAGAGCTCCTCTATTTTCTTTGCAGAAGCACCCATAGGACTTCTAGTGTGTTAGTGGCATCACACAGAGCTCCTATATTTTCTTCTCAGCAGCACCCACAGGACTTCTAGTGTGTTAGTGGCATCACACAGAGCTCCTCTATTTTCTTTGCAGAAGCACCCACAGGACTTCTAGTGTGTTAGTGGCATCACACAGAGCTCCTCTATTTTCTTTGCAGAAGCACCCATAGGACTTCTAGTGTGTTAGTGGCATCACACAGAGCTCCTATATTTTCTTCTCAGCAGCACCCACAGGACTTCTAGTGTGTTAGTGGCATCACACAGAGCTCCTCTATTTTCTTTGCAGAAGCACCCACAGGACTTCTAGTGTGTTAGTGGCATCACACAGAGCTCCTCTATTTTCTTTGCAGAAGCACCCATAGGACTTCTAGTGTGTTAGTGGCATCACACAGAGCTCCTCTCTATTTTCTTTGCAGAAGCACCCATAGGACTTCTAGTGTGTTAGTGGCATCACACAGAGCTCCTATATTTTCTTCTCAGCAGCACCCATAGGACTTCTAGTGTGTTAGTGGCATCACACAGAGCTCCTCTATTTTCTTTGCAGAAGCACCCATAGGACTTCTAGTGTGTTAGTGGCATCACACAGAGCTCCTATATATTCTTCTCAGCAGCACCCACAGGACTACCGACTACAATGGCTGGAAGACCGCCAAGGGGAGGCAGAGCGTGCAGAGCCAAGAACACAGGGCAGGCAGGCTCTGTTTCTAGTGGACGTGGCCGTGGCCGTGGACGTGGTCGTGCATCGTCATCAGCACGTGGCCATGGGACACGCGCGTCTTTGTTTTCGGCAGCTGGACATGTGGAGCCGCATCATGCTGAAGGCTTGGTAGAATGGATGACCAAGCCCTCCTCATCCTCCTCATCCTCTCTCACCCAGGCTCAGGGTACTGGCAGAGCATCATCAGCCACCCCTTCCCTAGACCCACCATGTCCTCCTGAGGAGTCCCCCGAACTCTTTGAGCACAGTGTTGGGTACATGCTCCAGGAGGATGCCCAACGATTCGAAGGCTCGGATGATGATACCCAGCTTGAGGAATCTGGCAGTACTGTTCCACCAGCTGCAGCTTACTGCCAGGTTTGCTCTAGTGGTGAAGAGGGAGGGGATGATGAGGTCACTGACTCCACGTGGGTGCCTGAAGGGAGAGAGGATGAGGAGGAGGACGAGGAGGAGGAGGATGCGGCGTCACATGTCCAACGAGGCAGGATGCCCCCTGGAGGCCAGGTAGAGGCCAGCACAGCAACTGTACAACACCGCAGAGCTCCGCCTGTGCAGGGCGCTGCCTCTGCACATTATCAGAAAAGTTCTTTGGTGTGGGCCTTTTTTGAGACGAGTGCATCAGATCACACCACTGCTATTTGCAATATTTGTCTCAAGCGTATCTCGCGTGGCCAAAACATCAGCCGCTTGGGCACCACAAGCATGACCAGACATATGGCGACCTGCCATGCAGCTCGTTGGCAGGCACACATAAAAGACCCACACCAAAGAACTAAGCGGACCTCTCCTTGCTCCTCCTCAGCTGGGATCTCCATCCCCACTACACCTTCAGTCCTCTCTGAAAGCTGCTCTGAGAGGACTGAAGGTGTAGAATTAGGTGTGTCACAACCAAGTACTTGCAGTACACCGACGTCCGATTGCAGCAGGCAAATTTCCCTGCCCCAGCTGCTGGACCGTAGAAAGAAGTACACTCCCAGCCATCCACATGCCCAGCGGTTGAATGCTAGCTGGCTAAATTGCTAGCACTTCAACTGCTGCCTTTTCAGTTGGTAGACTCGGCCCCCTTCCGTGAGTTTGTTCAATGTGCGGTTCCTCAGTGGCAGGTTCCCAAACGCCACTTTTTCTCACGGAAGGCGATTCCGTCTCTCTACCGGCATGTGGAGGGCAATGTCCATGCCTCGCTGGACAGGGCGGTCAGCGGTAAGGTGCATATTACCGCTGACTCATGGTCCAGCAGGCATGGACAGGGACGGTACCTTTCTTTCACGGCCCATTGGGTCACTCTATTGGCAGCTGGGAGGGATGCAGGACAAGGTGCAGTAGTGTTGGAGGTTGTTCCGCCACCACGCCTCCAAAACGCTACTACTGCTACTGGTTGTGACACACCTCTCTCCTCCACCCCCTCCTCTTCTTCTTCCTCCAGTGCTCTGTCCTTGGAACCAGCGGTGCTCCGTAGGCGTACAAGGGGCTACGCAAGTACGCAGGCAAAAAGATGCCATGCCGTGCTTGCGCTGGTGTGTTTGGGGGACAGGAGCCACACTGGGCCAGAGGTTCTGGCAGCTCTGCAGGGGCAGGCCGAGAGGTGGTTGACGCCACGTCAGCTTAAGCCAGGAATGGTCGTTTCTGACAATGGCACCAACCTCCTCTCCGCCCAGCGACAGGGGCAGCTCACCCATGTGCCCTGCATGGCTCACGTCCTCAACCTGGTGGTGCAGCGGTTCTTGGGCAGGTTCCCAGGCTTACAGGATGTCCTGAGGCAGGCCAGGAAAGTCTGTGTGCATTTCCGCCGATCTTATAATGCCAGTGCTCGGCTGACTGAACTGCAAAAGGAGCTGAACCTGCCCAAGAACCGCCTAATATGTGACATGCCCACCAGGTGGAACTCAACGTTGGCCATGCTGCAGCGACTGCACACGCAGCAGAGGGCCATCAATGAGTACCTTTGCGACTATGGCACCAGGACAGGGTCAGGGGAGTTTGGTTTTTTTTCCCCACGTCAGTGGAGCATGATCAGGGATGCATGCACTGTCCTCTCACCATTTGAGGAGGCCACGAGGATGGTGAGCAGTGACAGTGCATGCATCAGTGACACTGTCCCTCTTGTCCACCTGTTGGAGCATACGCTGCGTGGGATAATGGACAGGGCACTTGAGGCAGAACAGAGGCAGGAACAGGAGGACTTCCTAGCCTCTCAAGGCCCCCTTTATCCGGACAGTGTTCCTTCTGTCCCACCCATCACACAGGAAGAAGAGGAGGAGGAGGGAGGAGGAGGAGGATTGTGTGAGCATGGAGGTGGAGCCTGGCACTCAGCATCAGCAGCAGCAGTCTTTTAGGGATGATGTACAGTCCCAACAAACCAGTGGACTTGTACGTGGCTGGGAGGAGGTGGCTGGCGATCATGTCATCCTCAGTGACCCAGAAGACTCCGGACCGAATGCCTCAGCTAACCTACGCTGCATGGCCTCCCTGATCCTGCAAAGCCTGCGGAAGGATCCTCGTGTTCTTCGGATCAAGGAGAGGGACCATTACTGGCTGGCCACTCTCCTTGATCCGCGGTACAAGGGTAAGGTTGCGGACCTTATCTTGCCGTCGCAGAGGGAGCAGAGGATGAGACATCTCAGGGAGGCCTTGCAGAAAGGTCTGTGCAACGCGTTCCCAGAAACTGGGAGGCTACAAACTCCTGGTCCTGGGCGACGAGTTGCTGAGGCTTCGGTCAGTAGCAGAAGGAGCGGTGGGGAAGGTGGACGTCTGACCGATGCGTTCAGACAATTTTTTAGTCCGCAGCCCCAAGGTATGATCGGTTCCAGCAACCATCGCCAGCGTCTGATATACATGGTGCAGGAATACCTTGGGGCAAGGTCAGACTTGGACACCTTTCCCACCGAAAATCCTCTGGCTTACTGGGTCCTGAGGATGGATCACTGGCCAGAGCTTGCACAGTATGCAATTGAGCTACTGGCCTGTCCTGCCTCCAGCGTTCTTTCCGAACGCACATTCAGTGCTGCTGGAGGATTTGTCACCGATCATAGGGTGCGCCTGTCCACCGCCTCGGTTGATCGACTGACCTTCATCAAAATGAATCAGTCTTGGATCACCACCAGCTACCAGGCACCTGAGGCGGATATAACCGAATAATTTTTAATATCACATCCCTTCAAGACTGCCTATGCTGATGCTGAGTGACTGTCCTCTTATGTTCACTGACTATCCTCTTCCTCCTCCTCAATGATCCATGCCACCACACCAGTGCCTAAGGCACAATTTTTCAGCCCCTGTTTAAAAGGGGCGTGTACATACAATTTTTATAAAAAAATGCTTCGCAACACGTGTGACTGCTGTGCTCCAAGTACAGTATCTGTGAGGGGTTGCAGTGTTGTGGCACCAGCACCAGTGCCTAAGGCAAATTTTTTCAGCCCCTGTTTAACAGGGGCGTGTACTTACAATTTTTTAAAAAAAAATGCTTCGCAACACGTGTGACTGCTGTGCTCCAAGTACAGTATCTGTGAGGGGTTGCAGTGTTGTGGCACCAGCACCAGTGCCTAAGGCACAATTTTTCAGCCCCTGTTTAACAGGGGCGGGTAATTACAATTTTTTAAAAAAATGCTTCGCAACACGTGTGACTGCTGTGCTCCAAGTACAGTATCTGTGAGGGGTTGCAGTGTTGTGGCACCAGCACCAGTGCCTAAGGCACAATTTTTCAGCCCCTGTTTAACAGGGGCGGGTAATTACAATTTTTTAAAAAAAAAAATGCTTCGCAACACGTGTGACTGCTGTGCTCCAAGTACAGTATCTGTGAGGGGTTGCAGTGTTGTGGCACCAGCACCAGTGCCTAAGGCACAATTTTTCAGCCCCTGTTTAACAGGGGCGGGTAATTACAAATCTTGATCTAATAGTTCACAGCAGGGCCCATTCCTGCGCCCACCAAGAGTAACTATGAGGGCCTACAGTCTTGTGGCAACACCGTCCACCACCACCGCCAAAGGCCCAATTTTTCTGCCCTGTTCATCAGGTGCTTGCAATTACAAATCTTGATCTAATAACTCACAGCAGGGCCCATTCCTGCGCCCACCAAGAGTAACTATGAGGGCCTACAGTCTTGTGGCAACACCGTCCACCACCACCGCCAAAGGCCCAATTTTTCTGCCCTGTTCATCAGGTGCTTGCAATTACAAATCTTGATCTAATAACTCACAGCAGGGCCCATTCCTGCGCCCACCAAGAGTAACTATGAGGGCCTACAGTCTTGTGGCAACACCGTCCACCATCACCGCCAAAGGCCCAATTTTTCTGCCCTGTTCATCAGGTGCTTGCAATTACAAATCTTGATCTAATAACTCACAGCAGGGCCCATTCCTGCGCCCACCAAGAGTAACTGTGAGAGCTTACAGTCTTGTGGCAACACCGTCCACCACCACCACCACCACCCCCAATTTTTCTGCCCTGTTCAACAGGTGCATGCAATTACAAATCTTGATCTATTAACTCACAGCAGGGCCCATTCCTGTGCCCACCAGTCTTGTGGCTACACCAACATCTAATAGGGCAAATTTCTGCAGAGTATATACGCCAGGCCCCTACTTTCAAACATCCAACTTACAAACGACTCCTACTTGCAAATGGAAAGAGAAAACAGGAAGTGAGAGGAAATCTACCCCTAGGAAGGGAAATTCTATCCTGTTAGATTTAATTTGGGAAAAAGGTATCTCCTCTCTACTGATACTTTATCACCAATCCTTGTTTCAATTAAAACCCCACTTTTTCCAAAAACATTTGTCATTGGGACGGAAAGTTAGGTGACATGTTCTGAACAGATGTGCAAAGACAGCAAATGTTACAGGGGTGATAACCCCTCCCTATGTTCTCCAAAAAGCTTAAAAATAGATTTTTTTGGGATGGAGCTACACTTCATAATGTACCTGTTCAGATTCTACTTAAGAACAAACCTAAAGCCGCAAGTGGTTTTAAATGGCTTCTTTTTTTCCTTTACAAATGTCATTTTGTGCAAGGACAGTTCTAAACACGGGAAACACATGCCACTTCACAGGCATACTTTAGACACCCCCCAGGTACCATATTTAAAGGAAAATTTCACTTTTTTTTTTTCACTTTATGCATCATTAAAATGACTGCTCCCGAAAAAACGTTAGTTTTTAAAAGTTCTTTTTGCATTGATATATGTCCCCTGGAGCAGGACCCGGGTCCCCAAACCTGTTTTATGACATTAACATGCATATTGGCCGTTGTAATTAGCACTTTTGATTTCGAACGTTCGCGTCCATTATAACGTATAGGGTTCGAAAATTCGCGCGAACTTTCGGTCGGTTCGAAGGTTCTGGTGCGAACCGAACCCGGGGGTGTTCGGCTCATCCCTGCATCTCTGTGGTGTGAACCAGCCCTAAGTCCATAGCCATGCTCAGTGTCACAAGCAATATAAAATATATAGTCCAAAGTATTGGGACGCCTGCCTTTATATGCACATGAAATGTATTGGCATCCCAGTCTTAGTCCGTAGGGTTCAAAATTAATTCGGCCCACCCTTTGCAGCTATAACAGCTTCAACTCTCCTGGGAAGGCTATCCACAAGGTTTAGGAGTGTGTCTATGGGAATGTTTGACCATTCTTCCATAAGTTCATTTGTGAGGTCAGGCACTGATGTTGGACGAGAAGGCCTGGCTCGCAGTCTCTGCTCTAATTCATTCCCAAGGTGTTCTGTGGTGTTGAGGTCAGGACTCTGTCAGTCAAGTTCCTCCACCCCCAAACTCACTCATCCATGTCTTTATGGACCTTGCTTTGTGCACTGGTCCAAATCATTTGGTGGAGGGGGGATTATAATGTGGGGTTGTTTTTCAGGGGTTGGGATTGGCCTCTTAGTTCCAGTGATGGGAACACTTAAGGCATCAGCATACCAAGACATTTTGGACAATTTCATGCTCCCAACTTTGTGGGAACAGTTTGGGGATGGCCCCTTCCTGTTCCAACATGACTGCACACCAGTGCACAAAGCAAGGTCCATAAAGACATGGATGAGCAAGTTTGGGGTGGAGGAACTTGACTGTCCTGCACAGAGTCCTGACCTCAACCCGATAGAACACCCTTTGGCTGAATTAGAGCAGAGACTGCAAGCCAGGCTTTTCTTATTCACCATCAGTGCCTGGCCTCACTAATGCACTTATGGAAGAATGGTTAAACATTATCATAGACACACTAAACCTTGTGGACAGTCTTCCTAGCCTTCCCAGAAGCTGTTTTAGCTGCAAAGGGTTGGCCAAATCACTTTTTAACCCTACGGACTAAGACTGAGCTGCCATTAAAGTTCATGTGTGTGTGTAAAGGCAGGAGTCCCAATACTTTTGGCTAGATAGTGTATCTGGCAAGATTTACAATGGTGGTGGAACCCTCCTACACATAAATACTACATTTAGACATAGTTTTAGGACCTGAGAGATGAGACAACTTCTCTACATGAAGCGGCATGTTTGGGATTTGAACCCAGACGCTCAGGGATGCTAAGCAGAAGTTCTAACCTCTAAGTCACGGAGCTGCCACATGTGAGAACCTCCTACACATAAACACTGCTTTGGACATACAGGTGATGGAATTACATTATTCAAGAGTTATTTTACTTGATTTATTCTGTGATATTTGGTGGTTCTTTGTGGGTGAGTGTAGAATAGTGATATTACCCTCAAATTTTGGGGAATTACATTTTGATTTCTGATGTTGGTACACATATCAAATTTTTTTAGCTCAAATTATGATTATTTGGAAATAATAAAAAGCACAAAAAATTGTGACTCATTTTAAATTTGCATCATAAATGGTATTGTTTGTGCTTTGTAAAGACTCCTGTGTGAGTTTGAGTAAAGATTGTTGTGAGATGGAGAGTAACAAGTGAAAGTGACAGAGAAAAATATATTTTACCAAAACATCAAAACATTCCACATTCTATTCTAGCATTCTTAAAAACAAAATAGTTGAAGTAGAAGCAACAATGTTGCAAAGGAAAATTTATTTCAGAGAATGAGAGCTATTTGCAGGTCTGATGCTCAGTTGTGTTGGCACCTATCTAGTACAGAGACGGGGAAATTATCTCTTCTAAGACTTATAAAGATATTTCAGCGTAGAAATCACTTTTTCACACAGTTTAAAAGCAGATTATCTTTAAACAATATACCGCATATTTCAGTACCATTTAGGCAATTATATCATGCTCTAAACATTATTTCCATGTGCACTACTCCAGGTTTTAGCAGAGTAAGGATTTGGGCACTATTTGTTTTCAGGGAACTATAGTAAATTTGATTTTGGGAGTATTTTTTTTACCAGCAATATAGTGAATACCATTTAGCGCTAATTTGCGGTAATTAGCACTAATTATCGCTGTAGCGATATAGTAAATGACCCCCTATTTAACTTTAGGTTACATTTTTGGTTATGGAGGAGAATAGAGATATAAACAAAACTACAAAAAAAGAAAAACGCACAAAGGTAAAATGCTACTAAACTCAGGACCCTGCATTCACTATATCTGGCCTCCCACAGTACACAGAACATGGAAATGCAATTATTTTAGTAAATATAAATGGCTAAATACCTTTTCTCATCAGCAGTATATAGCAGTCTTGTGACTTCTATAAGTGTCTTGTTAAAGCATGTAGGTGGAATTTTCATTCTACTCTGACTGTCCTATGAGGCTGTAGGACCCTTGACCTTCTCTCTGGACTCTGGCCCTGTGTCGATCACATGCACCCTTCCAAGAAAAAAAAACTTTCTAGCAATACACATCAAACTAAGCATGTGCAGAGTGCCCCCAAGGCTCTGTTCTATCAGAAGATAGATTGGGGACAGTAAAAGGAGGGGAGGATCAGAAAAGACAGGATCAAGCAGCCTTTTTACACAATGCAAAGGATTAACCCCTACAGTGAGTATAACAAGCATACTTTACTGCATATACAGACTGATTTTACTGTTGTGGGTTTAGTAACACTTTAAAGTATAAGTTCACTTTTAAAAATAATAATAAAAAAAATGCACATGTTTTTGCAGGTACAAAAACATGCTATACACAAAGTCCAAATAAATATATGGGAATAGTTTGACAAAGGATTCATATTCTATACATCCACTTCTGAGATACAATTAGCTCTGCCAGATCCAAGTTGTTGGTCTGACTATTCTATACTGCAGTTAGGCATTTAGGCCTCATTCAACCATGCAAGGGCCATCTTTGCCCACAAGGGGATGCACAGATGTTCCGTGCATCCCCACAAAGGCAGGTCCATTGTGGTCAATTGGGACGCAGTGGTTGCATGGACACAGCAGCTGCTCCCAATTCCACAGTTGTGTTGGTGTCAGTGCACCCTCACTGTCTGCGTTAAAAACTGTGCATCCGCACTCATACAGCTGTCAAAATTCCTCACACCTGCGTAAGGAAAAAAATACAACTTTTGTTGTAATTCTCCCCCAGCACTGTCCACTGCAGAAACTCCACTCAGTTTACTTGCAAATTGAATGACACCCAACATCACCCAACCATATGCCCAAGTTAACAGTGACACAACCCCCTGGGTTCAGCCTTATCATGCAGCCTGGGCTTACATTGTAAAGATGAATAGAATAGTGCACACACATCACAATGCACAACACTTACCCTCTCCCCCAGCACTGTCCACTGCAGAAACTCCACTCTGTTCACTTACAAGTTGAATGACACCCAACATCACCCAACCATATGCCCAAGATAACGGTGACACAACCCCCTGGGTTCAGCCTTATCATGCAGCCTGGGCTTACATTGTAAAGATGAATAGAATGGTGCACACACATTACAATGCACAACACTCACCCTCTCCCCCAGCACTGTCCACTGCAGAAACTCCACTCTGCTCACTTACAAGTTGAATGACACCAAACATCACCCAACCATATGCCCAAGTTAACAGTGACACAACCCCCTGGGTTCAGCCTTATCATGCAGCCTGGGCTTACATTGTAAAGATGAATAGAATGGTGCACACACATCACAATGCACAACACTTACCCTCTCCCCCAGCACTGTCCACTGCAGAAACTCCACTCTGCTCACTTACAAGTTGAATGACACCCAACATCACCCAACCATATGCCAAAGGTAACGGTGACACAACCCCCGGGTTCAGTCTAATCATGCAGCCTGGGCTTACATTGTAAAGATAAATAGAATGGTGCACACACATCCCAATGCGAGTGTTGTTTTGTGCACTATTGAAGACCAGTCCCTGCTCGATACCAGAGAGGAGGACAGTGCAACAACACAGTAACTTTGTCTTAAAAAAATAATAACATACCGCTGACCTGCCTGTAAAGACCAGTGAAGAGTTTAGTAGCTGCAGAACCCTGTACTTCTGGATGGGCACCTTCACCACAATAATGACAGTGAGCTTGAGTTTAACCAGCCTCTTTATTATAGATAATGTCCGGTTGTCCATAGAACCCAACTCCTCCCTTTGGCTGTAGAAGCTTGGGGGAGTTCAATAGTGGACTATATGAAAAGTGCACTTACCGTATTTTTCCCTCCATAAGATGCACTTTTCCCCCCCAAAAAATGGGGGCAAATGTCTGGGTGTTGTAGTCCACTCCGTGCACACTCAAGCTCCCGGTGGGTGGAGAAGCAGCACAGCCAGGGAACACCCAGGATCTTGGAGGCAGGGCACGCCAGGGAGTCGGGACTTGGGACCAACCTGACTAGCTTGGGCTGCAACTTTGCTTGACCCCAGGACAGTAGCATCACCCCAGGACTGGAGGATGCCATGCAAGGACCTGCTGAGCTGGCACTAGCAGCTGCTATCATAAAGGTGAGAGATAATGACGCCCCCACATTCCATCTATCTCCCCTTCATACAACCCATTTACTCAGCCCCAATGTCCACCCAGTAACCTCAAAATAGCCCTCAAAACTGTGGGTCCTGCTGGGAGCTGGTTATGGTCTGTGGGTCCTGCTGGCCTGTATGTTCTACTGGCCACAGGCCATGGCCAGCTCCCAGCAGGACCTACAAGCCAGCAGCCAGCAGGACCCACAGGTCTGTGGCCAGCTCCCAGCAGGACCCGCAGCCATTTGGTTCAGAATTTTTTTTTCTTGTTTTCCTCCTCTAAAACCTAGGTGCATCTTATGGTCAGGTGCATCTATTGGAGCGAAAAATACGGTATTATTTAAAATGTTTTTACTGTGTTAGCGAGTACCTCTCAATATATTTTCTGTTCTATCTCTAATTTATTAGAAGCCATATAATGTAAACATTTATTTCTGTTCCGTGCTTTACTTTCCTACAATTACTTTACAGTGATGAGAGGTTCGTTTTACGTTATTTATTTTTGCTGAAATGCGAGAATAAGGCGGGAAGGAATATAATTAGTTGATATTCTATGTGAGCAATTTCTTGCCTGTTTAATTTATTGGCCTCATTAGAACCTTTCCTCAAGGCAGACAGGCAATCAGCATCTTATTACTGCAGCTAATAGCCCACATCTTAGCTGTCTCTGGTTATTCTGTGCACAATAGTAAAGCTGGGGCAATAATCATTACGTACAATGTTCCAAGTATTTCAGCATGAACAGTGTAAACATGGCATATCTCAGTTACTTATATCTAAAAAGTGATGCTTACAAAGTCGGCTGTCAATTCACAAACTTCTCAAATTTGCCATCTTAAGTATGGTTTATTTGATGGCATAGTATAGAAATACTACCATAAGGGTTGCTGGTATTTTAATGGGCTCTTCTGCTTTCATAATGCTATAGCTGCACTCAAAAACCCACTGACTGTAACATACAGACTTCAGCGCCTTCAATGCTCTTTTTTAAATTTTATTGGCTCGATTACCTTGGGAAGAGAAGCAAAGGGGTACAGGATACCCCAAAAAGGCAGCAAAGATCCCTTTTCAGATCAAATCCAATAATTATTTAGGCCTAGATGGGCATTTATATTCCAGTTTCTTAGGCCTCTGCCACAGGCCAGCTCAGATTCTGTAAGCCCAGATGGGAAAAAACATTTCAATATCTTGAGCCTCTGCCGCAAGCAATCTAGGTTTAGATTCTGTAAGCTCAAATGCGCAGCTAACTTCCTGCTTTTTAAAATGTAAAATGTCCCAGCCTAGCTAATAGAACAAAACTCTTCGCTACTTTGGCTTTCCTAGCCTGACCTATTCTTCTTCAGGTTTTGTAACTTGATAAAAAGTTATAATTAAACAATTGAATGTTAAAAAAAAATACAAACATTTCCTAACCATAAACCCAACCCCTAAAATGATAATCTATGTTTAACACTTAGGCCTTGTTTAGACTTTTGGTTTGGGGGCAGCATAAATGTGCGGTCGAGCCATGTTTCTGCCACCCACCAACTGCTCCCCCTTAAGCTGCAATAGGCAGTGGAGGGGGATGTTTATATGGTGCACCCACCAAACGCTACACATGCAAGTCAATAGGGAAGCACCGCAAGCACCCCACAATCGTGTGCAATTCATGTGGTTGCAGCACGATTGTCAGCACAATTGTGGTTAAAACAGGCGGCGAGGAGGCGTTGAATCACTACCTCACAGCCTCTGATGCGCGATCCAGAAGCAGATCGGGCTTCAGAGGCAAGAAAGATTTAGACACACATCTAAATCTACCGTAAACCACCCAACCTAGCCCATAACCACCTGAGATCCGCGTTATAGCCGAATGGCGGCTACAGCGCGGATCTATCTTGCCGGGACTACGTCCTATGACGTCGTCAAGTGTACCAGCGACCTGCGCGCCCCCTGAAGATCCGAGTAAGGGGTCGATCCCGACCCCCTTACCACGTGATGAGCTGTCAGCCAATGACAGCTGATCATGTGATATCAACATAGCCGGTAATTGGCGTTTTTTCCTCCTCGCGCTGACAGCGCAAGGAGAAAAAAAAAAGCTGATCACCGGCGGCAGTGAGAGGGACATTGCGATGTGCCCCAGGTCCATGGTGCCCACCTGTGCCCTATACAAGTGCTGCCTACCAGTGTCCACCAGCTCCACCTGTCAGTGTCCACCAGCTCCACCTGTCAGTGCCTACAGTGCCACCTGTCAGTGCCCACAGTGCCACCTGTCAGTGCCCACAGTGCCATCTGTCAGTGTCACCTGTCAGTGCCCATGATAAGTGCCTGAACAGTGCTGCACATCAGTGTCACCTACCAGTGCCCATCAGTGTCACCTACCAGTGCCCATCAGTGCCAACTATCAGTGTCATCTATCAGTGCCCATCCGTGCCACCAATCTATGCCACCCATCCATGCCACCCATCAGGACCCATCAGTGCCATCTTATCTGTGCCCATCAGTACCGACTTATCTGCCCCCATCAGTGCCACCTTATGTGTGCCCACCAGTGCAGCCTATCAGTGCCCACCAGTGCAGCCTATCAGTGCCCACCAGTGCAGCCTATCAGTGCCCACCAGTGCCGCCTCATCAGTATATATCAATTAGGCAGAAAAATTACCTGTTTGCAAAATTTTATAACAAACTATAAAAGCCGATCACCGGCGGCAGTGAGAGGGACATTAGTCCCGATCACTGCGATTTGCCCCAGGTCCATGGTGCCCACCTGTGCCCTATACAAGTGCCGCCTACCAGTGCCCACCAGCTCGACCTGTCAGTGTCCACCAGCTCCACCTGTCAGTGCCCACAGTGCCATCTGTCAGTGCCCATAATAAGTGCCTGAACAGTGCTGCACATCAGTGTCACCTACCAGTGCCCATCAGTGTTACCTACCAGTGCCCATCAGTGCCAACTATCAGTGCCATCTGTCAGTGCCTATCTGTGCCACCCATCTATGCCACCCATCAGGACCCATCAGTGCCATCTTATCTGTGCCCATCAGTACCGACTTATCTGTCCCCATCAGTGCCATCTTATCTGTGCCCACCAGTGCAGCCTATCTGTGCCCACCAGTGCAGCCTATCAGTGCCCACCAGTGCCGCCTCATCAGCACATATCAATTAAGTAGAAACATTACCTGTTTGCAAAATTTTATAACAAACTATTAAACATGATTTATTTTTATTTTTTTAATTTTCCATCTTTTTTTGTTTGTTTAGCAAAAAATAAAAATCCCAGCTGTGATTAAATACCACCAAAAGAAAGCTCTATTTGTGGGAAAAAAATGATAAAAATTTCATTTGGGTACAGTGTTGTATGACCGCGCAATAGTCATTCAAAGTGCGTAAGCGCTGAAAATTGGTCTGGGCAGGAGGGGAGTTTAAGTGCCCAGTAAGCAAGTGGTTAAAGGGGATACATAGCAGGTGTGTACTTATTAATATTATTATCATTTAAAAAACTATTTTAGAAATATTTTCATTTTTTTCTTTAATTAGGTAAATATATATTTGGTATACTAAAGCAGAACAAAACACTTTAATCCTTTACAGCCATCAGGCAACACCATCCCAATTTCTATTTAGATCTGTAGTTGCAGTGGTTCTACACATGTAAGGAAACCAGCCATTTGAGGGCTTGAAAGCACGCTGGCAACTGTTATGCCCCGTACACACGGTCGGAAATTCCGACCACAAAATCCGTCGTATTTTTTCCGACGGATTTTGTCCGACACTGGTGTTGCATACACACGGTCGGACAAAGTTGTCGGAAAATCCGATCATCCTGAACGTGGTGACGTACGTTGCGTACGACAGGACTACGTAGAGGCTAGTAGCCAATAGCTTTGGTCTTGTAATGTGATCTGAGCATGCGTGGCACTTTGTCCGTCGGAATTCGCTACACACAATCGGAAAAAATCCGATAGGACTTTGTTGTCAGAAAATTTGAGAGCAGGATCTCAAACTTTTTCTGTCGGAAATTCCGACTGAAAAAGTCCGATGGAGCCCACACACGGTCGGATTTTCCGACAACATTGTTCGATAGGACATTTTCCATCGGAAATTCCGACCGTGTGTACGGGGCATTAGGCTCCATTCACACCTGATCATGGGCAGAATCACCGATTTCAAATTGCTGCAAAACACTGGACACATTTGTGATTACTTCTTAATGGCACCCCAATTGCGCCTGGATTTTGCCGCGATCAGGTGTGAATGGAGCCTTTCAGCTATCAAAGGCATACCTTGAATGTAACTGTTTTGAAAACCAGGTAAATCGGGTTGACTTTTTAATAATATTTAGTGTTGTGTCCAGTCAGCAGTTGGAGCTTGAATCAACTTTTTACTTCGTTAGCATGATTCTTTTTAAGCTGGGCAGAATAAACTACAAAGTTTTTGGATTTGAATTTACTATGAAATAAAGAGGCCCCAGTAAAACAAAATAGGTTCAAGTACCGTATTTGCCGGTGTATAAGGCGGCGGGGCGTATAAGACGACCCCCTAATCTTACAGTTTTTTAAGCATTTTTTTCCTGTACTTACCGTATAAGACGACCCCCCTTCCGAGGCTTCCGAGGCTTCATTTTTCTTCCTTCTTGCTGGAGCTGGAGCGGGCGCCATATCCTTCTTCCTGCTTTTGCTGGAGCCAATCATGGCGAGCGATGTATTCTATTAATGAATACAAAGCCTGCTTGGATTGGCAGAGGCTGTAACATCATCAGCCCGCGCCTCTCTGACTCTCAAAGCCAATCCGAGCAGGCTACAGAGTAGCCTGCTCGGATTGGCAGAGGTTGTTACTCCAATCCGAGCAGGCTCTGTATTCATTTGAATACATCGCTCACTGGGATTGGCTCAGCGGTAGATACTGTATGTAACCGAAGCTACATACAGTATTACCGAGCACCCAGCAGGCATCCGAGGGGCTGACCCGGCGTATAAGACGACCCCTGCTTTTTGGCCAGTTTTTTTAAGTGTAAAAGGTCGTCTTATACGCCGGAAAATACGGTAAGTAAAGAAGGAAAATTGGGACTTTAAATAAGGCTATTGACATTGTGGAGGTAAATTGGTAAAAAGACATGTTTATTTACATAGAAAGATGTATAAGTTACATATCAATGATGCAAGACAAATAACAAGTATTATTCGTATATATATGTAGCGATTCCCCCAATTTAGAGGGCTGCAAATTTGATTTGTGTCCCTGAGTCCAGCTCCACCAACCACCCGGCAATCTGCTCTACCCGCTCTGGCACAGTTAATCAACAGGTGTATGTGTATGCACATATAAATATCACTTATACTCTAAGTGTAATAGACTCAAACTCACAGGCAGACTGCTGACTGAAATAACTGTCTTTACTTTGGCAGTATGAAAAGAAATAGTAACATGCATCAAACATTTGACTTACCACACATGAGCAGGTCCCTGCAGTATGCACTATAACATGTACACATATATGTATTTAAACAGCAATGGGGAACGGAGCGCCATGTGTAGCGACCGTCTGCTATGCACCTCTGAGGTGCAACAAATCTAACTGCGACTATCTACTGGACCAGGCCTGATCCCTAACAATAGAGCTCAGTCCTTGGGGAACCCCAGTATTCTTCACCGGCACAAGAACTGTAGAGGTGGTGCACATGTAGCTTTAAATGATGTGTTTGTAATCCACAAGAAAGAACAATCTTCTGCTCTGAGGTAAATTTGCCTTGGCAGTTCAATAGGCATAAAGTGAAATAACAGTGCAAGATGAGCTTTCCAGCTCGCTCACCACTCCGGATACCGTCCTCAGCTCCGGGACCTCCACTGGCGGCGTCCGGCCTCCTCCGTCACAGCCCCTGCGTTCCGGTCCTCCTTCTGACCGACCGTTCTCAGGTAAAAGGCTCCGCTCTGCTCAAGCTGACAATGAGGTGTGAGAGTCTCTCTCAGTCTGCTGCAAGGCCCAGGCTTCAGGCCTTCAGCAGTCCCGGTCCGCACAGGTGTCTCCTCTCTCAGTGATCCCTGCGTCAGAAGAGGAAGAGGCGGTCCTTCCTCTTTCCTTATATCACCTCCCCCATCAGCCTCTCGGGCAGAAACAACCATCCTCCCGGGAGCCTGGGGAATTATGGGAACTGTAGTCTTATCCCCTAAAAGGGGAACGACCCCGCTACACACTCCCCCCACTTTGAATCTTTGGTCCCCAAAGACATTGTTCAATCTACAAGCTTTCTTTGAAACAACACGTTCACATAATTCAGACAGGGGAGCTTCCCACCAATTGTCATAGGATGGGGAGCTGTCCTGTCTACAGGTCGCTTCAGTGTGGGCGACCTGTCTAACTGTGCCAGAGAGTGAGCTGGGGTTGCCCTCCACCAAATGGACAGTGGATAGGTCAGGGCGTTCAACACTTCTCCTTGCTGTGGTAACAGAGTCCTCTGAACTTTTTCCCATTTGGGGGTAAGTCAACTTCTTGGGAGGCCTCACAACTCTGCGAGCTCTCTGTTCTCTTGGCACTTCATCAGGAACACATTCTGGCAACATCACTGGTTCTGGAACATCTACTTCCTCTTCTTCTGAGTAGAGACCAGGGATATCTTCCCAGCACTCGGGCATATCACTGGTGGGAATGAATTCTGTAGCTTCTGGGTTCAATGTTCCATCTTCCACATCCTCAGTAAGTGGAAGATCTATGGCGGAATTTCCTGGAGTCGAGGAAGGCCATAGCCATTCAAATTCTCCTTTCTCTTCTTCAGCCGGTTGGGGGCCTTGTCCCCCTTTAGTTTGGGAGGTCTGGGACCGAGTGTTGGGTCTGAGGGTATCCAGAATGGAAACAGATTCAGGTAAGTCTCTTGCTGGAGGTATTCTGACTGCTTCAGTGAGTGGGAGCAAGTGATTCCTATGCCAGGTCTTCAAAGGCCCCACTCTCCCTTCTGGCTTCAACTTATAGACAGGCAATCCTGGTAGCTTTCTACAGATGATATATGGCTCTGATCTCCATCTATCAGCAAGCTTGTGTTTTCCAGGGATCCCTAGATTGCGTAACAGTACACGGTCCCCAGGCTGTAGGTCTTGTACTCGAACCTTCAAATCAAAGTTCCGCTTGTTTCGGGCCCCCCTCTGGTCAGAGGCCGCCTGAGCTTTTTCATAAGCTATTTTCAAACTGTGCCTCAGTCTGTCCACATATCCTTTGTGAGAGGTCTCAGAGGCATAGTCTAAGGAAATGCCGAAGGCCAGATCCACTGGCAACCTTGTTTCTCTCCCAAACATAAGCCGGTAGGGGGAGAAACCCGTCACATCACTAGTGGTACAGTTGTAAGCATGCACAAGAGCTGAAATGTGTTGGCTCCAATGTTGCTTCTTCTCCGTCTCCAAAGTTCCCAACATGTTCAATAGTGTCCGGTTGAACCTTTCAGGCTGGGCATCCCCTTGAGGGTGATATGGTGTAGTTCTAGTCTTCTCCACTCCTAAAGAATCTAGTAACTTCCGGATCAGACGACTCTCAAAGTCCCTTCCTTGGTCTGAGTGAATTTTCTGTGGTAGTCCATAATGAACAAAGTATTTTTCCAGGAGCACTTTGGCCACTGTAGAAGCCTTCTGGTCCTTGGTGGGGAAAGCCTGGGCATAACGGGTGAAATGGTCGGTTATCACCAGAACATTTCCCAATCCACTCAAATCGGGTTCGAGGCAGAGAAAATCAATGCATACCAGATCCATTGGGCCTTGACTCTGTAGATGGCCCATTGGGGCAGCTTGATGAGGTAAAGTCTTCCTCTGAATGCATCGTGCACAGGAATGGCAATACTCCTCCACTTCGGCCCTCATGCAGGGCCAATAAAACCGGTCTCTGACAAGTTGGAAGGTTCTCTCTGCTCCCAAGTGGCCATGCTGGTCATGTAAGGCAACCAGCACAGTCTCTCGATGCTTTTCAGGGAGAAACAGCTGCCACTTATCTTCTGGGCTATCAGAGGGGCCCCTTCGGTAGACCACCCCTTGATGCACCTGTAATTTATCCAACTCTCTCCTCAGCAAGCGAGCTTCTTTGGAAGGGTGAAGTCGGAGTCCCTCTGGACTCTTGTTTTCCAATGCTTCCAGGACCAATTTCCCCATGGGGTCTTCCAATTGGTCACACCTTAACTCTTTCTTTGACAGCTTCGGTAGGCACTCTTCTTCTAGTCGAGTTACCCCACAGTAGCATTTTGGGACTCCCACTGTGGTAACTCCTATCTCTTCGGCTCTGGATCCTCCTCTGGCTTGGAGTTCAGCCCCCTGACAAAGGGCTTGCACTCCTTCTGGGGCCACTTGAGTCCAGTCTTCCCAATCATCGACCATGACATGGGATCTTCGGGACAGGGCATCTGCATCCCGATTTCCAGCTCCTGGCCTGTACTTGAGGCTAAAGTTGAATCCAGACAACGCCGCCAACCATCTGTGTCCAGTTGCATCCAGCTTGGCGGTGGTGAATAGATAGGTCAAGGGGTTGTTATCTGTTTTTACAGTAAATTCTGCCCCATAAAGATAGTCTTTTAGTTTGTCAACTACTGCCCATTTGAGGGCTAAGAACTCCAACTTGTGGGTGGGGTAGTTCTTCTCGGAGGGGGTCAGGCTCCGGCTCACATAGGCCACTGGTCGCAGCTGATCTTCATACTCCTGGTAGAGTACTCCACCTAGGCCCTCATGGCTGGCATCAACATGTAGCTCATATGGTCTGGTGGGGTCAGCATAGGCCAAAGCTGGGGCTGTGTTGAGACTCCTCTTCAAGGTTCTGAAAGCCTCTTCACACCTTGAGTCCCATTGGTCTTGAACCGATTCACCGGGCTTCCTAGGCCCCAATCCATCCTCCTCTCCTTCTGTCTTGAGCAGCTCGTTCAGGGGTTTCGCAATACGAGCGAACCCATCCACAAACCTGCGGTAGTAGGAGCAGAATCCCAAGAAAGATCGAAGTTCGGTGACTGTTGTGGGTCTTGGCCACAAAGTAACTGCCTCCAACTTCTCAGGGTCTGTAGCCACTCCTTTTTCAGACACTATATGTCCCAGATAGTTCACAGAAGACTGGTAGAACCGGCACTTCTCGGGAGAAAGTTTGAGTCCCTCCTCACTGAGCCTCTTCAATACTTTCTCCAATCTGGCTTCATGTTCTTCCAAAGTTTTTCCAAAAACAATGACATCGTCCAGGTACACAAGGACTTCTAAGAGGTTCATGTCTCCAACAGTCCTTTCCATGAGGCGTTGGAAGGTAGCAGGAGCTCCAGACAGGCCCTGAGGCATCCTGTTGAACTCAAAGAACCCTACTGGGGTTATGAAGGCAGTCTTTTCTCTATCTTCTGGATGCATGGGGATTTGATAGTACCCACTCTTGAGGTCCATCACACTGAACCACTTAGCTCCAGATAAACTCTGTAAGGCATCCTCTATCCTTGGCGTGGTGTACTGATCAGGAATGGTCCTTCTGTTGAGAGTTCTGTAGTCAATGCAAAGCCTCAACGACCCATTCTTCTTCCTGACCACCACTATTGGGGAGGCATAAGGGCTTCTGGACTCCCGAATCACTCCCGTCTTCTTCAGTTCCGCAAGCTGCTCTTTCAGATCCTCCAGATCTGCTATCGGGACCCGCCTTACTCTTTCTCTGAATGGCTTGTCCTCTTGCATGCGGATTCGATGGGTGGCACTCCTCGCACACCCCACATCAAACTCATCTTTAGAGAAGATCTTCTCCCATCTGGTCAGCTGGGCCTTGGCTCTCTCCTTCCAAGCTCCAGGTAGGTTTGGGTTTTCCATGGAGAGTTTCTTCCAAACACCTTCTCCTTTACCCGCCCCTTTCACTTCAGCCTTTCCAGCCACGGATGGGTCAAAGGTCAATCGTATGGGTAGGTAGCCGTCGTAGGGGAAACTCTGAGTTCCCAGTCCCCATATCTCCAGCTCCTCTATCTTCTGAATAGGCAGATGACTCAGGTATCTGTCATAGAAGTCCCTGTACAATAAGGTCACTTGCGCTCCAGTGTCTAGGAGGGCCTGTGTGTATACTCCTTCCACTTGGATGGGTACAGTAGGAGATGGACCAACCAGCTCTTCTAGGTAGGGCCGGGTTGATGCTGTCTTCTTCTTTGGACTCTTTTCTTTCCAACTAGATTTGCGCTTGATTCTTTCCTGAGCCTGGTATGCATTAATTTTCTCCCTCGCTATGGGAGTGCGAACCCGCTGAGGGACATTGTTATCTCTCACTTTTAAGGGTTCTCGCTTGGGAGGGCTGTGTCTCTTCGGAGGGGTCTTGCTCTCTCTCTCTGGGGTGTACCTTGGTTGATGAACTCTGGGTTCCTTCCGAGGGGTTTGATCTCCTCGCTTTCTTTTCCTGTTATTCTTCTTGGAGCTCACTGAAGGTGATGGGCACCCGGTTGACTCCTTCACCGGGGCCCTCTGGCGTTTCCCGCCGGCTGGCGGCTATCTGTTTTCTTCCTCTTGGGACTGGAACATACAGCTGCAATATGGCCAATTCCCCCACAATTAAAACAGATCATCTCTCCGTAGTCAGGTGGGGATGCTGGTGCTGAAACAGTTGGAAATAATTCCCTCCTGCTTGCTTCTTTCTTGGGACTGGGCGTCTCTTTCGCCACCAAAGAGGTCAGTATCTCCCTCATCTGGGACATCTGCAACTTCAGGGCATCTACTTCTGTCTCTCTTTCAGGGGTTAAGGCCGACCTGACCGTGGCCACTGGAAGTTTTGTAGACCCCATCGCCTGTTTTTCCCGTTTCTCTTCCAGCATGGCCTCTTCCTCTCTGACCATCCGAATGAGATTGGGGTAGTCCAGGCTCTTCCCATCCTGTCGGGTGCGTAGTACTAGTGCGACAGGGTCTAGGGGTTGGGCTCCCCTCAACACCTGCTGAGCACGGGCTTCGTCTACCTTCCCTGGATCTATCCCCTTCTTCAGGATAATCCTATGCAGGATCTTGTCTATACGTCCCCTATACTCCGACAGCTTCTCCCCTGTCTTCTGGTAACAGTGTTCCAGTTGATAGGTAAGCTCCGTGATTTTCTCTGTCCCACCAAACACACTCTCCAGGATGTCTAGGTAATCCTGGGCAGTGCAATCTTTCTTGCTTGTCTTCAGGTTGCGTATGGCCTCTAAGGCAGGCCCTTTTAGGCTCTCAACAATCCTTTGCTTCTTTCTACCTTCTGGGACTTCCCATTCTTCCAAGGCCTGCGTGGCACCATCTAGCCACTCTTCAAATCCCTCTTCTCCCGAGGGTACAGGTTTTCTCCCTGAAAACATCCGGAGTTTCCTGTATCCCGACATCGGGTAATCCCCGGAGTCTCTTCTGCACTGAGTCACAATCTCCCCTAGGACAGCGCACAGTTCTGCACTAAGAGTGGTCTGTACAGGTGCGGGACTTTCCGTGCCCTTCTGCTCTTCCTTCTTTGGGGATAGCGTAGTTTTCATTTGAAAACAGTCTCCCTTGCGCGGCAGCGCATGCAGCAATTGATAGGTCTGACCATCCAGTGCTTGTATGCTTTGGCTCCTGAACTGCTCTGGGGTCTCACTTCTCCATTCTACTAGGGCGTACGTACACCCGGCATCACTTCTCATGTCCATTATCCGTGACTTGTGGCCTGGGGATAAGGACATTATGAGCTGCTTGACCGCCTCTTCCTGCCATATCCCTGGCAGTTCAATGACTGCTGCTGCGGCTGGATCAGTGCCCCATATTGCGTAAAACCGTCCCACTTCTATCGAGTCCATGCCGGTACCTTCTGGCGGGTTTTCCTGCTGTCTCAGGATCCCAGATTACGAGCCCCCACGTGTAGCGATACCCCAAATTAAGAGGGCCGCAAATTTGATTTGGGTCCCTGAGTACAGCTCCACCAACCCCCCGGCAATCTGCTCTACCCGCTCTGGCACAGTTAATCAACAGGTGTATGTGTATGCACTTATACTCACTTATACTCTAAGTGTAATGGACTCAAACTCACAGGCAGACTGCTGACTGAAATAACTGTCTTTACTTTGGCAGTATGAAAAGAAATAGTAACATGCATCAAACATTTGACTTACAACACATGAGCAGGTCCCTGCAGTATGCACTATAACATGTACACATATATGTATTTAAACAGCAATGGGGAACGGAGCGCCACGTGTAGCGACCGTCTGCTATGCACCTCTGAGGTGCAACAAATCTAACTGCGACTATCTACTGGACCAGGCCTGATCCCTAACAATAGAGCTCAGTCCTTGGGGAACCCCAGTATTCTTCACCGGCACAAGAACTGTAGAGGTGGTGCACATGTAGCTTTAAATGATGTGTTTGTAATCCACAAGAAAGAACAATCTTCTGCTCTGAGGTAAATTTGCCTTGGCAGTTCAATAGGCATAAAGTGAAATAACAGTGCAAGATGAGCTTTCCAGCTCGCTCACCACTCCGGATACCGTCCTCAGCTCCGGGACCTCCACTGGCGGCGTCCGGCCTCCTCCGTCACAGCCCCTGCGTTCCGGTCCTCCTTCTGACCGACCGTTCTCAGGTAAAAGGCTCCGCTCTGCTCAAGCTGACAATGAGGTGTGAGAGTCTCTCTCAGTCTGCTGCAAGGCCCAGGCTTCAGGCCTTCAGCAGTCCCGGTCCGCACAAGTGTCTCCTCTCTCAGTGATCCCTGCGTCAGAAGAGGAAGAGGTGGTCCTTCCTCTTTCCTTATATCACCTCCCCCATCAGCCTCTCGGGCGGAAACAACCATCCTCCCAGGAGCCTGGGGAATTATGGGAACTGTAGTCTTATCCCCTAAAAGGGGACCGACCCCGCTACACATATATACACACACATACATATGTGCATGTAGCATGGACATCAAGGATACATAGATATATATCCACTTGGCACCACGTGGTGATCTAGAAATATTGATGGGTAAATTCGATAAATTCATATATATGCACATGTCATCTAGGCATCTCTGAAAGGCTGCAATTGGCTCTTTCTCTGTTAAGTGACAAGAAAAACAGATTCAGTATTGTATCTGCCTTTCAAATTTCTCAATTTTCTTCTACTATCAAGGAAACAAAATTGCCATAAACTATAAGCAGCTAAGTCAGTGAACTGGAAGGGGTTTAAATATCTACCATTCTATCTAAATGTGTTCTGACCATTGAAAAACACTTTAATAATAATCTAAATGCATGAATCTATCCATACTACACAGAGGGGGTGGCTGGAGAGAGGGAACGGCTCCCGTGCGCCCTTAATGGATGGACCACCACTGGTCTGCAGTCTCTGACCATCTCTTGTATTATGTCTGTGTGGTGTGTTCAGGGTGATGTGCAGTGTAATGCCCCATACACACGAGCGGAAATTCCCCCCGATGTGAGCTTTTGGTCGGAAATTCCAACCGTGTGTATGCTCCATAGGAAGTAGCAGCAAAGAACTCTGGATAGCCGCACACGAGAAGAATTAATATCCTGTGCTTTTTATTGCAAAAACGAAGATCACATTAAATAGTCAACAGCCAAGGGGGTCTTGATCAGTGCTTACTCATAGCTATGTGCGAAACGCGTCAGTATTTTTTACCCCCTTTGCTGTGGACTATTTGATGTGATCTTCGTTTTTGCTAAAAAGGACAGGATATTAATTCTTCTCTGTGTGCGGCTATCCAGAGTTCTTTGCTGCTACTTCCTATTTGTGTATGTATCAGCCAGCACCTGGGGCTCCTTGATTAGGAAGACGAGCAGTTGCCTTGGCGGGCCATCCTGGAGCGGTGGTTCTTTTCTCTCTCAATTCAGTTTCTGGACTCTACGTGTGTATGCTCCATCGGACTTTTGCTGGTGGAATTCCCACCAGCAAAAGATTGAGAGCAGGTTCTCTATTTTTCAGTCGGAAAAAGTTCTGATCGGAAATTCTGATCGTCTGTACCAATTCCGATGCGCAAAATTCCTACGCATGCTTGTAATCAATTCAAGGCATGCTCGGAAGCATTGAACTTAATTTTCTCGGCTCGTCGTAGTGTTGTACGTCACCGCGTTCTCGACGGTCGAAAGTTCAGAGAACTTTTGTGTGACCGTGTGTATGCAAGCCAAGCTTGAGCGAAATTTCGTCAGAAAATTCCGCTTGTGTGTACAGGGCATTCGTTTCCTCCACACATAGCATTTTGCTTTTAGGCCAAAAAGTTAAATTTTGGTCTCATCTGACCAGAGCACCTTCTTCCACATGTTTGCTGTGTCCCCCACATGGCTTCTCGCAAACTGCAAATGGGACTTATTATGGCTTTCTTTCAACAATGGCTTTCTTTTTGCCACTCTTCCATAAAGGCCAGATTTGTGGAGTGCACGACTAATAGTTGTCCTGTGGACAGATTCTCCCACCTCAGCTGTGGATCTCTGCAGCTCCTCCAGAGTTACCAAGGGGCTTTTTGGCTGCTTCTCTGATTAATGCTCTCCTTGCCCGGCCTGTCAGTTTAAGTGAATGGCTATGTCTTAGTAGTTGTGCCATACTCTTTCCATTTTCGGATGATGGATTGAATAATGCTCCGGGAGATGTTCAAAGCTTGGGATAATTTTTATAACCTAACCCTGCTTTAAACTTCTCTACAACTTTATCCCTGACTTGTCTGGTGTGTTCCTTGGCCTTCATGATGGTGTTTGTTCACTAACAAACCTCTGAAGGCGTCACAGAACAGCTGTATTTATACTGAGAGTAAATTACACGCAGGTGGACTCTATTTATTAATTAGGTGACTTCTGAGGGCAATTGGTTCCACTAGATTTTAGTCAGGAGTATCAGAGTAAAGGGGGCACGCCACACTTTTCAGATATTTATTTGTAAAAAAAAATTGAAAACCATTTATCCTTTTCCTTCCATTTTACAATGATGTGCCATTTTGTGTTGGTCTATCACATAAAATCCCAATACAATACGTTTACGTTTTTGGTTGTAACAAGACAAAATGTGTAAAATTTCAAAGGGTATGAATACTTTTTCAAGGCACTGTATGTCTGCAGTCTGTTGTATAATGTCTGCAATCTCTGAAATCTCTTGTATCATGTCTGCAGTCCTTGACAGTCTCTTGTATCATGTCTGCAGTCTCTGACCATCTCTAGTATTATGTCTGCAGTCCGCAGGTCTTTTCACTTCTCCAGTGTCCCTCATTCTGAAGTTCAAAAGTTGGGAGGTATGCAAGCACTAAGCTGTATAACATGCTTTAAGGGAGCAGGATCTATTTTTTTTTTTTTTTAGGGTAACAAACAATTTAAACCTTGTGCTGATTGCTTCTTTATGAGCTTATTAATCTGAGCACGAATCATTTATATGTACAGTATGTGGTTAAATTATAAATAAATAAATTAAATTCTATTTCCACATATACAGTATCTCACAAAAGTGAGTACACCCCCTCACATTTTTGTAAATATTTTATTATATCTTGACAACACTGAAGAAATGACACTTTGCTACAATGTAAAGTAGTGAGTGTACAGCTTGTATAACAGTGTAAATGTCCTGTCCCCTCAAAATAACTCAACACACAGTCATTAATGTCTAAACCACTGGCAACAAAAGTGAGTACACCCCTAAGTGAAAACGTCCAAACTGGGCCCAATTAGCCATTTTACCTCCTGGTGTCATGTGACTCGTTAGTGTTCCTAGGTCTCAGGAGTGAATAAGGAGCAGGTGTGTTAAATATGGTGTTATCGCTCTCACTCTCTTATACTGGCCACTGGAAGTTCAACATGGCACCTCATGGCAGGAACTGTCTGAGGATCTGAAAAAAAGAATCGTCTCTCAACGAAAAGATGGCCTAGGCTATAAAAAGATTGCCAAGACCCTGAAACTGAGCTGCAGCACAGTGGCCAAGACCATACAGTGGTTTGACAGGACAGGTTCCACTCAGAACAGGCCTCGCCATGGTTGACCAAAGAAGTTGAGTGCATGTGCTCAGCGTCATATCTAGAGGTTGTCTTTGAGAAATAGACGTATGAGTGCTGTCAGCATTGCTGCAGAGGTTCAAGGGGTGGAGGGTCAGCCTGTAAGTGCTCAGAACATATGCTGCACGCTGCATCAAATTGGTCTGCATGGCTGTTGTCCCAGAAAGAACCCTCTTCTAAAGATGATGCACAAGAATACCCGCAAACAGTTTGCTGAAGACAAGCAGACTAAGGATATGGATTACTGGAACCATGTCCTGTGGTCTGCTGAGACCAAGATACATTTATTTGGTTCAGATGGTGTCAAGCATTTGTGGCGGCAACCAGATGAGAAGTGTGTCTTGTTTACAGCCAAGCATGGTGGTGGGAGTGTCATGGTCAGGGGATGCATGAGTGCTGCCGGCACTGAGGATCTACAGTTCATTGAGGAAACCATGAATGCCAACATGTACTGTGACATACTGAAGCAAATGATCCCCTCCCTTTCGGAGACTGGGCCACAGGGCAGTATTCCAACATGATAACGACCCCAAACACACCTCCAAGATGCCTTACTAAAGAAGCTGAGGGTAAAGGTGATGGACTGGCCAAGCGTGTCTCCAGACCTAAACCCTATTGAGCATCTGTGGGGCATCCTCAAATGGAAGGTGAGGAGCACAAGGTCTCTAATATCCACCAGCTCTGGTGAACTTCATGACCAAGAGGGTTAAGGCAGTGCTGGAAAATAATGGTGGCCACACAAAATATTGTAACTTTGGGCTCAATTTGGACATTTTCACTTAGGGGTGTACTCACTTTTGTTGCCAATGGTTTAGACATTAATGGCTGTGTGTTGAGTTATTTTGAGGAGACTGCACATTTACACTGTTATACAAGCTGTACACTCACTACTTTACATTGTAGCAAAGTGTCATTTCTTCAGTGTTGTCACATGAAAAGATATAATAAAATATCTACAAAAATATGAGGGGTGTACTCGCTTTTGTGAGATACTGTATATCTGTACTGATACTATATATATATATATATATATATATATATATATATATAGTATCATCTATTTATGGGTTTTAACCATCACTTACAGACAAATTTAATAGTTCGAAAATAAGTAAAACTGTATATTATGTGTGCATGTATAATGGCACTTTTTCCTTTATTATTTCTTGTTTCATGGATCATTTTTATTTTTTTTTCTAAACACACACTGGCCGAAGCAGCCTCTGCCAGAGATATCAATAATTGATTCCAGTTCCTCCCTGGCCTTTCCTCTGCACACAAACCCTGCTGGCTATTGCAAGCAATTTGTTTCCTGTATTAACCTCTATTACCTCTGGCCAGGTAAAACATTACAGTTTCGATTAGAAATCTTTCGCCAAATGCAGTAGAAAGGCACCGACCTCCCCATAGAGCGGGTGACCTGTACAGCATTTCAATAATACCCCTGCCTGATTAAAACACTAATTCATGGCTTCCCTCGATCTAAATGTTATACTTTTCAATTACAGCTGACACTGCAGCCGTGCAGGGAAATCGTTTTCATAAGAAGAATTGAGGCTGATGTTACAAACACAGCTGCCTAGAATTTAAATACAAATTGATCCTCTCTAGATTAGAAGTAGATTGGAAATGTAATGTATCCAGTTCTTACATTTAAGGTTACATTAACATGGCAATAGACAGCACTCCAAAAGGACATTGAGAAAAAATAAGTCTTCTAATGATCCAAAATATTTTTATATGGGGAATTCTACACATTTTATTTACAATATATAATAATATGGTATGATGTATATACAGTATATTGTCAAAAGTATTGGGACTCCTGCCTTTACACGCACACAAACTTTAATGGCTTCCCAGTCTTAGTCCGTAGGGTTCAATACTGAGTTGGCCCACCCTTTGCAGCTATAACAGCTTCAACTCTTCTGGAAAGGCTGTCCACAAGGTTTAGGAGTGTGTCTATGGGGATGTTTGAACATTCTTCCAGAAGCGCATATGTGAGGTCAGGCACTGATGTTAAACAAGAAGGTCTGGCTTGCAGTCTCCACTCTAATTCATCCCAAAGGTGTTCTATCAGGTTGAGGTCAGGACTTTTTGCATTACAGTCAAGTTCCTCCACCCCAAAATTGCTCATTCATGTCTTTATGGACCTTGCAATGTGCCCTTGCAAACCCCCCATCCTGAACCATAGCAGGCCACATGCCCTTAACATGGGGGGTGCTTTGGGCTGCCCCCCCGCCTCAAAGCACCTTGTCCCCATGTTAATGGGGACAAGGGACTCTTCCCGACAACCCTGGGTGGTGGTTGTGGGGTCTGTGAGCAGGGGGCTTATTGGAATCTGGAAGATCCCCAGATCCCACCCCCCATGTGAATGAGTAGGAGTACATTGTACCCTTACCCATTCACCAAAAAAATGTGTAAAAAATAAAGACAAGAGGCAAATTTTGACAATTCCTTTATTAAAAAAACAATGTCCTCCGATGTAGATCCATCGTCAATCACGATGCCCACACTGCACCGATGGGCCAGAAAAAATAAAAAAAAGCTCCGCCCGCAACGAAGGCTAACCACCAAATGCCTACTCTGCCGTTTGACAGTTCTTAAATAGGTAAGGGGCAGGGCCACCTGGTGGCATCACCTGGGGCACCACCCCCCTTGTGACATCACAAATTTTGCATTGATACCTGTCCCCCAGGGCAGTACCCAGGCCCCATATCCTTTTTATGGCCAATAACTTGCACATAAGCCTTCAAAATGGCCTTCATAATTTGGGTCTCATAGACTTTAATAGGGTTTGAGGTTTGGATCTGAACTTTTGCAATGTTTGAGAGTTCTGCCGCAAACCAAATCGAAGGGGTTAAGTCCAACTCTAAAAATGAAGGTTTTGGAGTGGCTTAGTCAAAGTCCTGACTGAGATGCTGTGGCATGACCTTAAAGTGGGGTGCCCCCTAAAAATGTTTTTTAAAAGTCAGCAGCTACAGATACTGCAGCTGCTGACTTTTAATAATCGGACACATACCTGTCCCAGGGTCCAGCGATGCGGGGGAACGAAGCCCCCCCTCGTTCCGTGATCCTCTCGCGGCGCCGGCATTGTTACTGTGGGCACCCGGCTGTGGCTTCACAGCCGGGCACCCACTGCGCATGCGCGAGCGGCGCTGCACGCCATGATACAACGCTCAGTCATCTGGGACACGTGACAGGTCCCAGATGACTGTGCGGCGCCGAGGGGAAGTGATTTCAGTGCCTGGGCACTGAAGGTGGCAGACTACGAGGGACCCCCTAGCAACAGGCATTTAGAGGTGAGTAAAAAAAAAAATCAAATTTTTCCAATTATTTTTTTTATGATTTTTGGTGGAAACACCACTTTAGGTGCTTGCCGACTGCCTCATGTGGGAGTACAGCGGCAAATAGGATCTCCTGCGCCTGATCACGAACTAGGTACTTGATCCACGCGCTCGACGACTCAACGGTGCTGTGGTTCGATACAGCACTGATCAGTCTTCAGGTCAAAGAGAATGAATTTTGGCCTGGACCTGCTGATCGGTTCCACTGAATCACAGATCGGTCTGTGTGTGGGTTTACAAAACAGAGGCACAGGAAATTAGGAGATCATCTCTTCTGGAGCCCTTTTCGGTTTTCTACTGTGAGTAAAACAGCACACAAACACAGTAAAATGCATAGATAGGCACATTTAACCCCCTGATTGCCACCTAGTTAACCTTTTCACTGTCCTGTCAATGAGTACAGTGTAAAATAGGCGTGTGCACAGGGTGTGCCAGGTGTGCCTGGGCACGCCATAATCACCCTGTGTGGTGCAGATTCCCCCTGTTTAAACCCCTGATATTTCACCAAAACCCCCTAACGGGGCTCCTAAAAAAAATGTGAAAAGAGCAAATAAAAAAAATTGCAAAAAAATTTAAATAAAATAAAAACTACTGACACCATCCACTGCAGTACTGACACCAATTCTTGCCCTACTGACACCATCAGAATAAATACACATGCTCACACACATATGTGTTTGAGCATTAATGCGATAGGCTGTACACACCTATGCAGTGTATAGATTTTTTTACTGATCACTGTGTCACAGGCGACGTTAGATATCGTTAGCGTCAATTAGCGTTCCTCCCAGATAGTGTCAGATTTCCCGCCACATATTCACCATCACATTTAACCCTTTGATTGCCAGCAACCCTATCACAGACACATTAACCTCTATTACTAGTATAGTGTCTGACTGGATCAGTATCTTTGATCAGATCAGAACTATACTAGCTTCTCCAATAATATAGTGTCCCCAAAAATGCAGCATTAGCAGGATCAGCTCTGACACCTGCTAGCACTTGAATTTAGCCCCCCCCCCCCCCCAACAAGTGCAGTGTCAGTAGATCACTGTCACTTCTATACACATTACACAAAACCGCAGCATCAGCAGTCAGTCAGGCCTGATCTCTGCTAGCACTGGCAGGTACATTTTATTTGCAGTGGTTCAAGCAGTCCCTGACAGCCAGGTGCTCTTTTTGCTGTGAGTCGTACAAGGTACCTACAAATTTAGTGTCCAAAATTACCAAAGAAAGGTACTCACTGACTGAATCAGGCTCAGAATACGAATCTGTAGTGAGCAGCGGCAGCCTAACAGCTAATAATGGAGAAGAGGTCCCTGCTAAGGTCAGGTGTACCCGACCCCATGCCCAGGTTGCTGAGGTGCTAGAATCGCACGGTTATTCTCATATGCAGCAGAGTGTCTGTACTAGTGCCAAACCACCTTTTGGTGAACTGGCAGGAACCAGCGGCCTAGTACATCCTGGCACTTTACACACCGACACTGCAGTATCTCACAGTGATGTGGCGAGTCCCAGAAGTGCAGTTCAAGCTGTTCCCGCAGCCACCAAGAATTTGAACACAGGCCCGTAGAGCCCATAGTGTCTTTCTGGATGTGCTTCAAGCCCTAATTGGCAGCCCACGGATTAAGCAGTACCCTTACTTCCCCCATTTACTGCCCAACCCATGGAAGATCTGTATTGATTGATTGTAGACCAAAGCAATTTTAAAGCTGAACAGTACAACACCGCCAACCCATATTTAAACCTTGCCAGACTATTCGCATGGAAACCTATCATGGTTTCCAAGTTTAAAATTTTACAAAAATAATTAATTTCGGTCAAATTGGTCCACAGACCTGATTCCTCATATGCCCATGTTCTCTGCTGCCATGGCCAGGCATAGATATGAGAATTTATTGCGATTTATGCATTTCAAGTAAAATACACGCTGTCGTGAATATGATCCCTGAATATGATCAGCTCCACAAAATTTGGCCCCCTCGTAAATTACCTTAACTAAAAATTTGCAGTTGTATATACTCCCAATAAAACATCTGAGTAGATGAGTTGCTCATTCATTTTCCTGGCTGCCTTGCATTCAAACAGTCTCTCCCCAGCAAGCGTGCCAGATCTGGGGTTAAAATGTATAAATATATTAATGTAGAGCGCCTCCTGATGCCCAGACTACATTGGGAGCAGTGGCAAGATTGCATGGGACTTGGTGTCACCCTTGTTCCGTAAGGGGTACCACTTGTACGTGGACAATAAAGAAATAATGGATTGCTTACAGTGAAGTGGAAGAACAAGACCCACAAAGAACAACTGAAGATAGCTGCAGTTAGAGCCTGGCAAAGCATCAGAAAGGAGGAAAACCAGTTTTTGGTAATGTCCATGGGTTCCAGATTTCAGGCAGTCATTGCCAGTAAAGGATTCTCAACAAAATATAAAATAAAAAAAATTAACATTTCATTTATAATTATATTCATTTATCCAATTACACTTGAGCCCCTGAAAATGGGGGTACTGTGTATAAAAATGTCTGCAGTTCCTAAAATGTGTACTATATTTATGTTCAACCCCTTGAATTAAAGCTGAAAGTCTGCACTTCAAATTCATTTGAATTGTTTCATATTAAATTTATTTTGGTGGCATACATAGCCAAAAGTATGAAAATTGTGCCTGTGTCCAAATATATATGGACCTATTTGGGCGTTCAAAGTCGTTTTCTAGAAAAAAATACAGATTTTTTAATGTAAACAAAAAGTGTCATAAAAGGCTTGGTCCTCAAGTCGTTAGAAGAGTGGGTGATGTGTGGCATAAGCTTCTAATGTTGGGCATAAAATGCCAGGACAGTACATACACCCCCCAAAGGGTGTTATTTTCTCATTACACTTCCTGACTACCTATCACAGTTTCAGACGCCCTGAAATGCCAGGCTAGTAAAAAACACTCCCCTCCCCAAATGAACTCTTATTGGAAAGTAGACACCCCAAGATATTTGCATAGAGGCATGTTGAGTGCATGGAAGATTTTGTTTTTTGCCATAAGTTTTGGAAAATGATAAAAACTTCTTCTTTTCTTTTTTTTTATTAAAAATTATCACTTTAATAATACATTTCTTGCATTCTCACACATGTCCTGAGTATATGTGGAATAACACCTGAAAACACTTTCTGCTACTTCTCCTGAGTATGGGGATACCACATGTGAGAGACTTTTTGGCAGTCTAGCCACGTACAGGACCCCCGAAAACCAATAAGCACCTTCAGGCTTTTAAAGGGAGTTATTTCCTCAGACTACCTATCACAGTTTCAGAGTACAAAACACCCCTCAAATGACCCCTTTTTGAAAATTAGACACTCCAATGTATTTGCTAAGAGGCATAGTGAGTATTTTGCAGATCTTATTATTTGCCACACGTTTTTGGAAAATGAAGAAATAAAACAAAAATGTATTTTGTTGCCATATCGTGGCATTTCAGGGCCTTTGAAACTGTGATAGGTAGTGAGTAAGTGAAATGAGGAAATTACGCCCTTTGAAAGACTGAAGGTGGTCATTGGTTTTCGGGCCCCGTATACAGCTAGGCTCTCAAAAAGTCTCACACATGTGGTATCCCTATGCTCAGGAAAGGTAGCAGAGTGTGTTTTGGTGAGCAATGTATGTCTGGAGGGAGACCTACTTCCCCAATGCTCTGTTTGACCACCTGTGATTCACTGGTAAATTTTGCCTGGCAAGCAGCTCATGTTATCTGTGTGGGGTGTGGAGTATGACCTTTCTGGCTGTGGATTTGATCTAACATCACAGAAATCTTTACAGTACTTGTTTGTTACCTTATTACGGAGCACTGAGGAAAACTGTGTTGTGAATAGCTTGGACTTGGTTTAAATGGACTTTATTTTTAACCATTTTTTTTAACGTGTATTAGGTGTATTCAACTAGTTATGCTTCAATTTTATGAACAGTTGTGAGATCATCTTATACCAAACCTTTCTTAACCTATTGTATGATCAGGTGCCATTTTATTAGCGCTGCACTTTATCTACTACTACGACGAGTGTGACAAATATGCAAAAAAAAAATCAGGAAGGCGGCAAGTACGTTTTTTACAGTTTAAGTGGTGGCCAGGTGGTTGTGTGTGGCTCTCAGGTGCTACCATGGTAAAAAAGGAAAAGTGAAAAATAATTGTATTTTTTCCTGTTGCACAGATTTCTTCAAGGCTGCTGTCACACTGTTATGTACTAAAGGGGATCTAAAGTCAAAGCTTTCCTTTTATAACATCGGCTTTGTAACAACAATACAAATGATCTTTTTTTTCTAAATTCAATATAAGCTTAGTTATAGAAAAATCTCCTTTCATGTTGTGAGTACTCCTTATTTGCTGGCTATCTCTTTCAGCATCTTCCTGGATTCCCTGCATGCTTTGGGATGCCTTCACAGCTGCTTATGTGGTTTACCATTGAATTCTAAGGCCTACATATCCCATGTGACATTGCTGCCTGCATGCAGTGATGATGTCACATGTGCATTTTCTGTGCTCACTGTGCCGCCTGAAACTCCTCCTCTTCAGCATCCCTGTAGTATAGTTGTAGTTCAGAAGGCTGGCTCTGTGAAATGGGTGACACAGCAGTGCACATGCCCAGGGTACAATGAATATAAGTCTCCGCATTTAAAAGAGAAGTATGGGACTCATGGGGAAAAAAAAATTATACTCACCTAGGTGGATGCAGATTTGGTCCAATGCTACATCTGTCCCCCGCCGGCTCCAGATTGAAAACTGATTGATCAAACACCGCTGATCACTCAGCTCTTGGTCTTCAGGCTGCACAGAGCTGGTGTTTGTCAGTATCCGGCTCTCTATACATGTGCCTTCTTGAGGCGAGGGACTCGCCGTGTTTGGAGGAAGAAAAATTCTGACTATGACCCTAAGAACACTGTGACAGACCTAGCCGGGACAGAGGCTGTTGGAGGGGACGTAATGCAAGCCTCTTGCCAACTGTGTATGGGCCCTGGCATTTGGGGGAACGGTGCTGTTTGTGAGCTGTATGCCTGGGGACCGCTGAGCTGGTTTTACTTGGATTCAGGTCCCTGCTGGCCCCCCAAGACACAGACTCTGGACATGTCAGATGCTGATGTCATCGACTCCAGCCACCTGTCTGTTGTCTTGTATAATGTAAATGAGGCTGGTCTGGCTTGACACTAATTCTAAAGAGTGTTTCACCTATTGTTGTATGTGCTAATTAACCCTGCAATTGAATGAAGGAGTCCAGTGTTGATTAAGATAATTAGCTCATGCTAATTAGGTTAGGTTTTAGTCATCTGGCTGTATAAATTTGTGTGACATGTCAAATAAAGATCATTCCTGATGTACTCCAAGACTGGTGTTGTCTAGTTCTTGGGGGCTCCTATAACCAGATCCATTGGAGTCATGTTCCAGGACTTAGGAAGCATTTACGGCGGACACCTTGAGTACAGGATCCGTCACAAACACCATCCCTACAGTGGAAACATGATGCTGTTTCTCTGCTAAAGGTACAGACCAACTTTGCCGCATTGAGGGGCCAATGGACGGGGCCATGTATTGTAAAATCTTGGATGAGAACCTTCTTCCCTCAGCCAGAACACTGAAGATGGGTCATGGATGGGTCTTCCAGCATGACAATGACCCAAAACATACCGCCAAGGCAACAAAGGAGTGGCACAAGAAGAATCACATTAGGTCATAGGGTGGCTTAGTCAAACACCAGACCTTAATCCTATAAAAAATGTATGGAGTGAGCTGAAACTTCGAGTTGCCAAGCAACAGCCAAGAAACCTTAAGGATTTAGAGAAGATCTGTAAAAGACCAAAATCCCTCCTGAGATGTGTGCACCCCTGGTCACCAACTACAAAAAAACTTCTTACCTCTGTGCTCGCCAAAAAGGGTTTCTCCAACAAGTGCTAAGTCATGTTTTGCTTGGGGATCAAATACTCACTGAACTGCAACTTAATTTATAGCATTTGTTACTGGATTTTTGGTTGATATTTTGACTCTATCATATAACCACTTGCCGACCAAGGACGTCATATGACGTCCTTGACTTTAAGTGGTGATATCTGAATGATGCGTGCAGCTATTGGCATCATTCAGATATCATTTTTACCGGCCGGCGATTCTGTGCACCATAAGAACGATCATAGCGGCAGTTCCGCCGCCTGATCGTTCTTATAGGCAGCGGGAGGGGACGTCCCCCCCTCCCGCCGCCATCCGGTGCTTCTCCGGGCTCTCCCGTGCCATCGGGGGCCCGGAGAAAGAATCGCTCGCCGCCGGATGACGAGCATAGAGATTTCCGGTGACCAGATGGTCACCAGTCATCTCTATGACCGTCGGAGGTCCGGGCGCGACGTTATGACGTCACGCCCGGTACCCGGATGTAAACAAAGCCGCGATCGCGGCTGTCAGCATGAGATCGGTAAAAATTTTTTTACCGATCTCATGCTTTCCAGCCTGGAGGAGAGATGTGGGGTCTTATTGACCCCACATCTCTCCATAAAGAGGACCTGTCACATACATTCCTATTACAAGGGATGTTTACATTCCTTGTAATAGGAATAAAAGTGATCCAAAATATTTTTTTTTTAAAAAAAGTGTAAAAATAAAAAAAATTAAGTAAAATAAAAATAAATAAATAAATAAAAAAAAATTAAAACGCCCCTGTCCCCTGTAGCTCGCGATCAGAAGCTAACGCACACGCAAGTCCCGCCCGCATATGTAAACGTCGCTCAAACCACACATGTGAGGTATCGCCGCGTGCGTTAGAGCGCGTGCAACAATTCTAGCACTAGACCTCCTCCGTAACTCTAAACTGGTAACCAGTAAAAAATATTAAAGCGTCGCCTATGGAGATTATTAAGTACCGAAGTTTGGCGCCATTCCACGGTTGTGCGCAATTTTAAAGCGTGACATGTTTGGTATCTATTTACTCGGCGTAACATCATCTTTCATATTATATAAAAAAATTGGGCTAACTTTACTGTTTTCTTATTTTTTAATTCATGAAACTGTTTTTTTTTCCAAAAAAAGGCGTTTGAAAAATTATTGCGCAAATACCGTGTGAGATAAAAAGTTGCAATGACCGCCATTTTATTCCCTAGGGTGTCTGCTAAAAAAAACGTACCCAATGTTTGGGGGTTCTGAGTAATTTTCTAGCAAAAAAATGATGATGTTTACATGAAGGAAAATAGGCCAAAATAGGCCCGGTAGGCAAGTGGTTAAAATACACCTATGATAAAAATTATAGACCCTTAATTTCTTTGTTAGTGGCTAAACTTACAAAATCTGCAGGGGATCAAATAATTATTTTCCTCACTGTATGAGTTTTAATTGCCTATTTTTTTCATTTGGCATTTATATATGCTGCTACGTGAAAATAATTGTTATTCTATATTATCATGGAATGTTCAGGGATTAAATTCAAAGTTTAAACGAGAATAAATGTTCCAGTATGTAAAAAAGTACAATCCACAGTTGATTATACTTCAGGAGACACAGTTAGTTGGAGTACATATAGTAGAAATAACTAGGCTAGAATTGTATAAAAATAGACAGAAATTTTTTGAACAAGGAGATAAAAGTGGAAGATTTTTCGCAATGTTGGCACAACAGGAACATTCAGCTAGACTCATATCTAAAATTAGGACCCCAGAGGGAGTAACAGTATCTAACCCAGAAGACATTCTGGAGGCTTTTGGGAGGTACTACAGCTCCCTGTATGCTTCTTCACTCACCTCCGACCTCCACCCGAGGGAGATGTCTGATCTTTTAGATCGGATACCCCTCGGGTGGCTGTCGGATAGGGAGAGAGAGGCTTTGGTTAGACCTATTACAACGGAGGAGAAACAAAAGATTATTCATACCTTTCCGAAAGGAAAGGCGCCAAGCCCTGATGGAATCCCTATCGAATTTTATATAATGTGTGGAGACTTTTCAGCCCCTAAACTAGTGGACGTATTCACTAATGGACTACTGAAAGGGGCTCTTCGAGAGTCAATGAGACTGGCCCATATAGCTCTTATATATAAAGAAATGAAAGATCCAAAATGATGTGCTTCATACAGACCAATAGCATTATTGAATAAAGATTTAAAAATATTGACTAAAATACTGATATTGAGAATACAACCATTGTTAACAACTATCATTGACTTGGACCAGACAGGATTCATGCCCCATAAAACAACAGACATTAATATAGGTAGCCTGCATACTAATATACATGCGTAGCATATAATAATGAGGGGACCAGAATGGTGGCTTCTCTGGATATAGAAAAAGCCTTTGATACCATCGAATGGCCTTTGCTATGGGAAATATTTAGAGGAATGGGATTTCCATTAGTGTTTATTAATTGGATTCAAACATTATACTACAATCCTATGTCAGCGGTCAAGCTGGTGGGAAGATTGTCAACGTTTTTCCAGCTATATAGAGAAATGAGGCAAGGCTGCCCCCTCTCTCTGGCCCTTTTTGCTATAGAAATCGAGCCAGTGGCAGAGGCTCTTCAGACTTCCCCAAATCTTAAGGGATTACAAATAGCAGGGCTGGAGGAGAGGGTAGCCCTATACACGGATGATATTATTTATTAAATACATACTCAGCATATACAAGGCTTAGGTAAAGGTAAACTGGGGTAAATCCCTATTGTTTGCCATCGATCAAGGTGCAGTAGATATGGCCCTTTCAAATTCACTGCTGCAGTAGGTAATGGTATTTAAATATCTTGGGATAGAGATTACAGGACAGGTCAGTAATTTTTTTTATGTTTAATCTAAACCCAGCAGTACAAGAAGCGAAGAAAATGCTAAAAATATGGGAGACACTACCCCTATCGCTGTCAAGTTGCATACATTTAATAAAGATGAAGATTCTTCCCAAATTTTTGTATTTATTCAGAAATTCACCACAGTGGATAACAAAATCGTTTTTACACAATTAAATAGCACTTTCTCCTAATTTTTATGGAGAAATAAGCTACCTAGAATTAAATTGACTGCACTTATGCGACCAATGGCGCAAGGGGGACTGGCCTTTCCAGACTTTCATAAATATTATCTGGCAGCACAGCTGGTAACGGCAGGGGAATGAATGGTTAAATCCAGACAGATAGAATCCTGCTATAATGTTGGAGGCAGCATGTTACATTCCACAGAAGCATTACAGGCATTGTTGTTTTGAGGCTTGAAATCTCCATATGATTTGATGCCCTCAATGGTAACAACTATCAAGGCATAGAGAGCAGGTTTATAGTTGTTACCAGTCAAATAGCCAACTGGAGGAGTGCACACAGCAAGCTGACAAGGCTGCTGCTATTTGTGAGGCAATGGCTTGGTATTGTCAGCCTGGAACAGGAAGTGCTGGTACTGTCTGGATCTCTAGGTAAGAAACTTTGCAACAGATTTACAAAAACGAAAAGCTCCATAAAACTGTACAGTGAGGCATAATGACCATCATACTATAAAATACACAGGGTTTACAAACAAATTAAGTGTAGTTACACTTTATGGCATTATACTCTTATACCTGATAAAGTATCAAGTAGATCTAAAACAATTTCTGTTTTAAATTGCTGTAACAGAAAATGACTGCTCTCTATACTTGTACCCCTTTTCTTTCCTAGATGGTTTTAATTAACACTGCAACTTTTGGGACAGGTCTCAGGTTGAAGACTAATCTTACATAGTTACATAGTTAGTCTGGTTGAAAAAAGACCATCTAGTTCAACCAACAAAAGGGGGGGAAAACTGCCCAAATCTCTTTTGATATCTGTTTTCTGTAATGGGCAGCAACAATCAGACTGGGAGAATAAGGGGTAGGACCATGGGCGTAGCATAAGGGGTTGCAGGGGTCACAATCGCCTAGCTCCAAGGGGCCCCCTGCAGCCTCCCTGTCATATTATCCTATCCTCCACAAAGTCCAGCTCTGATCTGCCCTAGGGCTCCACAGCCACGTTCAAATACTGAGCTTCCAGTTTGCCTTCCACAGTCCACACCCCTCTGTTCTCATTGGCTGGGGAGAAGCTGTGAGCCATTTCCTGAATGGAGAGGAGCATGGGTTGAGAACAGCCCAGGATGGGGAAGTGTCTGTGCTGTGCTGGCAACATGGAATGGTAACCGAGCTCAGCTAAGTGCCGTCCTGTAGCCACGATGGGACAGATGTTACTGGTGAGGTAAGACATCGCTCAGTGTCTCCTAGTCACCAGCTGGGATTCTTTGTACCCCCCCCACCAGAGATGTCCGCTTACCCCACTTTCCTGGCAACTGGGGAAAAGACACACACTTCTGGGAGGTGACCTTCCCACAACACCTACAAACACTGACAAAGAAACCTTCAGAAATTGCTAAAACAAATCCCTTAACACCTCCTGAGGGGCTGCAGGCTCCAGATTTTGTGTCACATGGCTTTGCCCCCCCAGATCTAAGTTGTGCCACCCCCAAAGCCCCCTGACCACCCCCTCCACCCTGGATGCTATGCCCGGCTGCTGAGCTCCTTTCTCATTACGGCACTCTATACTGCTCCTCCTCCGCAGGGCTGAAATCACATTCCTTTACAACACAGCCAGTCAGCCACGATCTTCACAGGATGTATCTGCCTACTGCAACTACACTGCCATTCCAACCAGAGATTTTCAAGGGTCAGAACGGCAACAAAAAAGCCAGATACACCATGTGAAGGCTGACAGACTGTGTCTAAAGGAATGTGATTCCAGCCCTGTATAGTGTGGAGGGGAGGAGCTGTATACAGTGCTGGAATGGGAAAGGAGCTCTGCCAAGTGACTTGCTAGGGGTCCCTGTCCTCTGATTCTCCAGCGGTGATACCTGTCCTCTGATTCTTCAGCTGTAATCCCTGTCCTCTGATGTAAGGAGGAACTCTGGCAACTCAAAACTCTTAAGCCACTTTCAGTATCTTGGTGTGTGGTGGATGTATCTGCATGCACAGTGGAAGTGGTGGGTGGTAGTGGGGGGGCCCCATGTCAACTTTTGCATCGGGGCCCACAAGCTTCAAGCTATGCCTCTGGGTAGGACTGTAGGGCATTAGACTAATTCTGCACAGCTCTTTGCTCAGACAGGATAAGAGGGAACAGATGGATGACCCTAGTTTTAAGTCACAGCCTGGGAGAGGTCCTAGACCAGGCTGTATGACTGAACTTAGGTGTACCCTGTAGAGGTCTCAGGGAGTGCAAGGCTGACATGTGCTGTCAGGTTTGGCATTGCAAAGCCACAATATCCCATGAAAATTCACTCCTGCCATGGGCTGAAGTGCGATCTTGGATGATTTCAAGCTCCCAAATCTGCCAGGAGGCATTGTGATATCAACCACACCTTCTGGAAACATTGGAGCATGGGGCTAAGCTTGTAGGTACTTTATTTTTTTATTTTGTTGGCATACAGTTTGTTTACTAATGAGTTTTAGACCCACTTGTAGTAGGGGGTGAGGGGACACCAGGAGGCTGGCAATAAAGTGGACAATCCATCTGACAAGAAAAATTCAGTTTAAGTACAGAAAATATGTTGTTGAAAATGTGTCCTCCTTCTCCTTCTAGAAAGAAAACACGGACTTCAGTAGAAGATGTTTGAGACTAGTTCTTATTAATAAACGTTGTTCTCAATATTCACTGAGCTCAAAATATGTGGATTTTGGCTTGGTCTCCTCCTGTGTTGGACCCAGGCAAAATAGTCTAAACTGCAATGCTAGCTTTCAGAATGCTTGTACTTATAGCACACAAACAGTATTTCCAGGTTGGGTCTAATTTTATACTCTAGTTACGAAACACTATATAAGCAATCAAGCATGAAACTGTAAGAAATCAGAGAATGAGAAGCACTAGCACAAAATGCAATGTCAGCTATTCATTTATAAATCAAATAAATATTTGTGACATGTGAATAATAATAAAAAAAAAAAACACAAGACATACAGGGCATAGTGAACATGGCTGTTTATAGAGCCAGTGCATACAAAGAATGCATAGATAAATGGACTCTTACTAACACATTGGCATTTAGTCATACATACACACCACATACATACTTTTTGGCCGTAAAAAAAAGTGACTTTTAATTACAATTTGTTTTACAAAATAATCTTTTAAGTTAAAATATGCAAAGCTATTTTTAAAACAAAATATCTGCAAAGGATTGGCATTTCCCCATAGATCACTGCATCTTCAACCATGTTTGATGTGTGTGGTAACATGAATGTGGGGCGCAGTAGAGAGGGTTAGATGTGCACACCACCTGATAGTGGAATATGGCAGAATTATCTAGGTGTGCACACCATTGTCACGTACAAGCCTATACAATAAAGACCGTTTTCCAGAAGATATGAAGTGCTATGAACATTACTGTCATCATCATTAATCTAGATGTGTCTGTAGCAGGTGTAAGAAGAACTTACTTTTTATTTCTTTGCAGTTAAGCTGTAGAATTTTCACAGTAATACTGCAGCTGTCAACGTACATGAGTTACAGGAAACAAGAAATGAAGGGTCAGTTCACCTAAAAACTGGCTGAGTCCTGGCCAGGCTTATTTCTCAGAAGGTGAAGCTTATGTGCCTATGTCCACCCATCTACTGCTGCTATTGAGAGGGAGGGCTCACTTTTACATTACAGCTAATGTAACGATGGGTGAATCAGCCCGTCATTGTCCATCCATTAATGAGACATCATGTGGTTGGACTGACCCTATAAAGGGTCATTTCTAAGTTTCCCTCACATTTATAATATGTATAGAGATGCAGAATATGCTGGTACTGAAGAAAAGATGAACATATTAAAATTTGCAGAATTATAATGACAGTGCTGGACCCTGGAATATCCACAGAATCTGCAACACACCCACACAGAATTTGTGATAGTGTTGATTACGAATACTTTGAGCTTATTTCCTTTTCTAATGAAGAAGCACACAGGACAAGAAACCATAGGCCCTGTGCAAAGATCCCTATATCTTGGAACTGCAAGTATAAAGATGCCCATGGAAAAGTGAAAATATCAGGTAATTTAATACACTTAACAATTACAAGCCTATAGAAATTCCAATTGGACATTTAGAAATTGCTGAGGTGAAAAGGAGCCATGTGTGATCAGATCAGTGCACACATTGCAACTGAATTCCAATGTAAGTGACCCTGACATTGTATTCAGCATCCATAAAGTTGCATGATCTTTCATAGGACCTAGAAAATAACTGTAGCAATAAGCTGAAATTCAGAGGTTAAGAGGACACTGTGGTGGTGGTGGATGGATGGATGGTGCATTTCTATTTATTAAAATTAGGGAGATGTATGAATGTTTAGTTTGGTTATAATATTACAAATAAACTGGATTTTATTTGGTCCTGGAAGGGAAGTTTCCCTTGATTATCATATTGTGCATGTGCAGTGTTTGTATGGATCCAGCTTTGAGCCTATTCATCTTTGTGACCTGGAGTGTTATACAGTACTTGGGACCTGGCTCTGAACTTTGAGTATTCTGTATGTCAACATGATTAATGGGAACTGGTTTCTGAGCTGTCCTAGAAGACTGTACAGGACAGGTAACCATATGTCTTTGAGGCAGTCTGTAGATATTAAGAAAAGAGTTGTAGCTGCAAAATAGACAATTTTAATGGAAATACAGCCAAATAGTTTGGTTTTAGATAGAGTAGGCAAGAATTTGACATTTCTGTTAATTTTATTATTTCTGCCTGTATCCCCAGATGTCTTCAAACTTCCTGTTTTGTGTCCACATAACAAGATGTAAAGACACATCTTCTCTTCTAGGACCAAAGCAGATACATACATCTGACATAGGTTCTCATGCTTCCCATTCTATAAAATACTAAAATCAATAAATAAAAACAATGGCTGGAGTTTCACTTTAAAAAAGTCAAAGTACACCCCCCCCTTTTTTATTTTAAACACAAAGCGGGATCTTGTCACTGGCAATGCAGAACTTGCTGGTACTTTAGAAAAGATGAACATATTAAAAGTTGCAGAATTATAATAACAGTGCTGGACCTGGGAACATCCACAGAATCTGCAACACACCCAAGCAGAATTTTTGAGTGTTGATTGTGAAAACTTTGAGCTTATTTCCTTTTCTAATGAGGCAGTACACAGGACAAGAAACCATAGGTCCTGTGCTAAGATCCCTATGACTTGGAACTACAGGTATAAAGATGCCCATGGAAGAGGGAAAATATCAGGTCAATTAATACACTTAAGAAATTCAAGCCTCTAGAAATTCCAATTGGACATTTAGAAATTGCTGAGGGCAAAAGGAGCCATGTGGGGTCAAGTCATTGCACACATTGCAAGCGAATTCCAATGTAGGAGATCCTGAGATAATACTCAGCCTCCATGCAGTTGCATGATCTTTTATTGCAACTATAAAATAACTGCAGCTGAAGTTCAGAGGTTGAAGAGGACAATGTGGTGGTGGTGGTGGATGGATGGTGCATTTCTATTTATTAAAATAAGGGAGATGTATGAATGTTTAGTTTGTTTATAATATTACAAATGAACTGGATTTTATTTGGCTCTGGAAGGGAAGTTTCCCCGCCTTGATTTCCATATTGTACATGTGCAGTGTTTGTATGGATCCATCTTTGAGCCTATTCATCTTTGGAGTGTTATACAGTACTTGGGACCTGGCTCTGAACTTTATGTATTCTGTATGTCAATATGATTAATGAGAACTGGTTTCTGAGCTGTCCCAGGAGACTGTACAGGACAGGTCACCATATGTCTTCGAGGCAGTCTGTAGATAATAAGACAAGAGTTGTAGCTGCAAAATAGACAATTTTAATGGAAATCCAGCCAAATGGTTTTATTTTTGGTTTTAGATAGAGTAGGGAAGAATTAGAATGTCTGTTGCTTTTTTTTATTTCTGCCCCAGATGACTTCAAACTTCCTGTTATGTGTCCGCATAACAAGATGTAAAGACAAATCTTTTCTTCTAGGACGTAAGCAGATCAAAACATCTGACTTAGGTTCTCATCCTTCCCATTCTATAGAAAACTAAAATTAATAAATGGCTGGAGTTTCACTTTAAAAAGGTCAAGGTACATTTTTTTCCCCAATTTATTATTTTGAACACAAAACATGATCTTGTCTTTTATTAGTAAAACTGTATTCTTGTTTCCTTACCACATTCTTTTCAAGGACACTTTAATGGTGACCATCAATGTCTATGTGTACACATACATTTGGAGCCAACACCAGTGTGAATGGAGGCCATTATGCCTGTGCAGTTGTCAGATGAATAACATGTTGCTGCCTTTAGAGGTAACAGAAGAGACATCTGGAATGAAGCATGGCCCTGCCAGATACCAGGTCAGGCTACACATAGCAAGTATGCCTATTAGTCATTTATAAACCATTAAAGGAGAACTGGCAAGTCTCTAGACTCCGACCAAGGAAAAAACAAGGGGAGAAGTCTATTAATTATTCTCCTGCATAGAATTAATGACTAATTAAATTACTGAATGCAGCCGCAACTAATTTTGCTGATGAGCTTCAACAATTAAATTTGTTAAGATAATGAACTGAGTTTTTTGTTTACAAATCATATATTGGTCACTAAACTGAGAGTATACATCATCATTTAGCAGGAAATTAGGAAATTTGCAATACACAAACTGAATCCAAAATAAATTCATTATCGGGGGAAGATTCAGGGTAATAAAACGTGGCACAAAATACACCCATAGCCTATTTGTACTATAATTAAAATTAGCTCATTAAAACTAACTTGCAAAATAGTGGATTCTTTATCCCTGAATACAATCAAATTATTTTAATACAGACTAAGAAAGTGTTGTGTGTCATATGACAATATATATTTGAATATAACAACAGGACATCAGCGAGACTGCATCTATTTCATCAGTTATATAGGAGATATATTGCCATAATATAATTACTCTGCCTAGGTCTCTTCACTACTCCTACTTCAAGTCAAGCCCTGTGTTATTTTTACCCCTGATAAATGGTAGTGGTAGATTTGCCAGTACCTGCAGGTTGAACAATGTTCCTGTATGTGTTCAGCTGATTCTTGTAGATGTCAGAAAACCTTTTGTGAGGTTTTTGAAAATAATGCTTCTGAACTAATCGTTGCTACTTATGCCCCGTACACACGAGCGGATTTTCCATCTGAAAAATCTTGGATGTTTTTTTCCGACGGAATTCCGCTCGAGCTTGGCTTGCATACACATGGTCATACAAAACTTCGCTGAACTTTTGACTGTCAAGAACGCAGTGACATACAACACTACAATGAGCCGAGAAAAAAAGTTCAATGATTCCGAGCATGCGTCAAATTGTTTCCGAGCATGCGTAGGAATTTTGCGCGTCGGAATTGGTACAGACGATCGGAATTTCCGATCAAAACTTTTTCCGACAGAAAAATTGAGAAACTGCTCACAATCTTTTGCTGGCTGGAATTCCGCCAGCAAAAGTCTGATGGAGCATACACACGGTCGCATTTTTCGACCAAAAGCTGTCATCTGACTTTTGCTGGCAGAATTTTTGATCGTGTGTACGGGGCATTACAGTTAGGCAAGGACTAAGCCATTAAGGTCTTCTCTAGGTGGCAATTAGAAGCACCCAGTAGAATAAAGTGCAGCAATTTCGAAACTTGCAGGTAATTCTGTGCAAGTAGACACCGAGGGGTTGATTTACTAAAGGCATATAGACTATGCACTTTGCAAAGTGCAATTACACTCTGCAAGAGCAGTTGCTCCAGAGCTTAGTAAATGAGCAGAAGCTCTGCTGACTTTCATCATCCAATCATGCATTTTTTTCCCTATCTTCCTTGCATGTGATTGGGTATTTTTTGCAAAGTGAAGCTTTACCTTATTTACTAAGCTCTGGAGCAACTTCACTTGCAGAGTGCAAGTGCACAGTCTATTTGCCTTTAGTAAATCAATCCCTGATTGTTCCTTTTTATTTTTTAGAGAAAGATAACCATTGTTACAGTGTGTGTGTACACTTTGGTTAAACAGAAATGATCATGATGGTCAGATGGCAAGTTCAATGGCAAGCAGATGCCTTACCAGCTAATTTTGCTATGGTGGCGTCTAAGCTTTACTGCTGACACATCTGAATGCATGGACCATTTCTCAAGGTACCCAGAATATAAATACATTTCACCCATTTCTGCTGATTAAATAGAATAGGGCAACAATTTTGCTATTTATGGTAACTTTAGTCTGCAGCAGACATCAGCTGTGAGAACGTTTATTCACTGATCTATTTTTTCTGTTTGTTAAAACTAATAAAAAATATTTTACTAAATGTGTTTGCTGAGCAGGCAGATATACCTGATCATATGATATAAGTATGCATATTGTGCTTTCCAACGAAAGGAATAGGAAAGCCACATGCTTCTCCAAACCTTAAGTGGTGAGGGAGCAAAGAAAAGGTGAGTGCATGTTGCTGGCAATGAGGGCATTAAAGAGAGCCTGATGCTTTGCCATACATGAACATGGGTACTTTAAAATGCATACATGACACACTTGTTTATCTAAAGTATTTACTACTCCATTTTATGAATATGGCAGACATACTCCTCTGTGTATTTACTGATCTGGATCATTAATTCTGGACAGTTTTAAAAACTTATATGGTTACTAGTGGTTATTTACTTATCTTGTACTTTTACAGTTATGAGTATACGTGTGCTGTTCTTGCAAGCAGTGTTAACGTCAAATTTCGATTTAGTTTTAGTTATAGTCTTTTGACTAAAACGCCATTTTAGTTTTAGCTGTATTTTAGTCATCTGAATTCTTTTAGTTTTAGTCTACTAAAATCTCCAGTACATTTTAGCCGAATAAAATCTAATAGGTTTAGTTAAATTGTAACATTATTTAAAGTGTTACTAAACCCAGGACCCTGCATTCACTATATCTGGTCTCCCACCGTACACAGAACATGGAAATGCAATAGGTTTAGTAAATATAAATTGCTAAATACCTTTTCTCGTCAGCAGTATATAACTTGTGACTTCTATCAGTGTCTGGTTAAAGCTTGTAGGAGGAGTTTTCATTCTCCCCTGATTGTCCTATGAGGCTGCAGGACCCCTGACCCTCTGTCTGGACAGTGCTGATTGGCCTGTGCTGATCACATACACTCTCCTAAAAAGAAAAAAAAAACTCTCTGGCAATACACACCAAACTGAGCATGTGCAGAGTGCCCCCAAGCATGGGTGTAGCATAAGGGGTTGCAGGGGTCACAATCGCAACCCCACCCCTAGCTCCAGGGGGCCCCTGCAACCTCCCTGTCATATTATCATATCCTCCACAAAATCCAGCTTCGATCTGCCCTAGGGCCCCACAGCCATGCTCCAGTACTGGGCTTCTACTTTGCCTTCCACAGTCCACACCGCTCTGGGGAGAAGCTGTGAGTCATTTCCTGAATGGAGAGGAGCACAAGGTGAGAACAGCCCAGGATGGGAAAGTGTCTGTGCTGTGTGCTGGCAACATGGAATGGTAACCAAGCTCTGCAAGGCAAGAGGAGGAGAGTGCTGTCCTGTAGCCACGATGGGACCAATGTCACTGGTGAGGTATGACACTGCTCAGCGTTTCCTAGTCACCAGCTGGGATTCTCTGTACCCCCCCACCCAGGCATGTCTACTTACCCCACTTCCCTGACAACTGGGGAAAAGTCACACACCTCCGGGAGGTGACAGAGAAAACTTCAGACATTGCTTAAACAAATCCCTTAACACCTCCTTGGGGGGGGGCCCTGAAAGGCTGCATGCTCCAGATTTTGTGTCACATGGCTTTGCCCTCCCAGATCTAAGTTGCCCCCCCCCCCCAAAGCCCCCTGACCACCCCCTCCACTCTGCATGCTATGCCTGGCTGCTGAGCTCCTTTCCCATTACAGCACTCTATACTGTTCCTCCTCCACAGGGCTGAAATCCCATTCCTTTACAACACAGCCAGTTAGCCATGATCTGCACAGGGTGTATCTGCCTACTGCAACTACACTGCTGTTCCGACCAGGGAATTTCACGGGTCAGAAGGGCAACATAAAAGCCAGCTACACCCTGTGAAGACTGAGAGACTGTGTGTAAAGGAATGTCCAGCCCTTTGTAGTGAGGGGGGGGGGGAGCTGTATGCAGTGCTGGGATGGGAAAGAAGCTCGGCCAAGGGACATGCCAGGGGTCCCTGTCCTCTGCTTCTCCATCGGTAATCCCTGTCCTCTGCTTCTCCAGCGGTAATCCCTGTTCTGTGATGTAAAGAGGAACTCTGGGAACTCAAAACTCTTAAGCCACTTTGAGTATCTTAGCGTGCGGTGGATGTATCTGCACGCACGTTGGAAGTAGTGGGGGGGGGGGGGGGCCCAGTTCAACTTTTGCACCGGGGCCCACAAGCTTCAAGCTATGCCTCTGCCCCCAAGGCTCTGTTCTATCAGGGGATCAATTGGGGACTGTGGAAGAAGGGGAGGATCAGAGAAGACAGCCTTTTTACACAGTGCAGCGCATTACACCCTTAGGTTCTACAGTGAGTATAACAAGCTTGCTTTACTGCATATACACACTGATTTTACTGTTGTGGGTTTAGTAACACTTTAAGCATTTATCTATAACTTCCAAACTATTATACTGTATACTCTTGAACATGCACTACAGACACAGATTTAGCCGCTGTGATATATAACCAAGGTTAATTTTTACATCAAATTCTCAAATTTGAAAATTGTTTTAGTTTTAATCTAGTTTTAGTCTACTAAAATTGTGTTCATTTTCATTGACAAAATTAACACTGCTTGCAAGGATCCTATATGTGTACCTGCACCTCTAGCATAGTCCACCATAGTCAACCAACTGCTGTTTAGGCACAAGAGACATATTTTCTTCATCCCTAAGCTAACCCAAGGACCTCTAGACATGGAGTATTTTCTGTTGCCATATAATGTCATGTATGTGATCTAAACATAAATATATTCCCCAGAACGTATTAATAACCATACAATCCTGGATGTATAAGTGTATAGTGATATGTGAAGATCACTTGTCCTGTACTTAGAATGCATTACAAATGAACTAAAACTGAAAGCATCATTACAAAAACATAACACAGATCAAAAAGTGCACACAATAAGGCTATAGGTGAGAAGGCTACTGTCTTCAGGTCATAAATTAACATTAAACCATTGAATGGATGTAGCTAACTATTCGGCAGCTGATTCAGCTTGGCAAGTATAGACAGAGACTATAGCAGCTCATTGCCACTAGAATGGACAAGCTGCGGTGACCGTGGTTCTTATTAATCAATGTGAAGAATGTATAGTTTCTGCTTGCTTCTGTAATTTACACAAGATGAAATAAAGTGTTCTTACATGACCTCATATGCAAGGATGATGTTAGAAATGGATTAATGAGCATATTTCTGCAATATTGAAAAATCAGAAATAGAATCTCTGTAACAGAGACGCGCTGGAGATGAGGCGCAGTGTAAGACACTAACAAGCTGACTTGGGATTGTTCATTTCTTGTACTTAATTATGCTGCCGCCACAGGGAGACCCATCCACTAGGCTCCTTTAATCTGTTTTACATGATGTCTCTGTGCAGTTAATGATGAAGTACTGCCAGTGCAGGTAATAGGGGAATCCAAGATCCTTTTCTGAAGACACTTGAGTCACCACTATGATCAGAAAACAGCATCTCATGAGAACATCTATGGCAGCGAGCAGTTATTTCTCGCAATGATGAAGATGAGTCAGTGAGCTATGGGATGCTTAGTAATCCTTAACAACAATGGACTCCATGGCATTTGTTAAGAGTGCAGATAATGACATCTTGTCATGAAATGTTCATCTTATTTACAATCAGAGACGGACAATCCAATGCAAGTAATAGGAACCACTGACAGGAGAGAGAAAAATAAAAGTTATGAGTAGATATATTTATATTCATGCTTCTTTTGTAGTACGCCATGGTGTCAGAACGAGAACATGCTTGTCAAACATCGGATAAGGGAGATTCTCTGAAGAGAAAGCAGCAGTTTACTGAAAGGCTGGGCTGCAGGATACTCCATTAGAGAGCTACTTTAACTTCAGCAGACACATAAGATTCAAGTGTTCGTTGATCCAGTTGCATCCTGCAGCTATGGCATATCAGCCACTGGGCGTTTCTGTTTCAAAGTGTCAATCAGGGACTGAACACCCCGTTTTACACTAGTTGTGACTCTTCGTGTCACTGAGTCTGGAGGAGGTGGTGGAGGCTGAGCCTTCAGGGATGGAGGCCTGGCAACCAGGCACTTTTGATACCGCAACTACAAGGGAACAAAGCAGATGTTAGTGGAAGTATGACCCTTAAAGCCCAACTTTATCAAAAGTATATATTTTTAGTTTTATATAGATGTGGAAAGAGAAGAATGAATGCTGTTTTTTTCTATGTCCTAATTCCTAATTCTGTCCATGTTCTAATTCAAGTTCTTTCTGACTCTCATTAATTAGACAGAAAGAGATGGCAAATCTCACCTGTTTGGGCAGCACAAAAAATGATTCTAATCCCCCCCTCCCTTCCTCATACAGAAAGTATAGATGAAAAAGGGTTCAGATGCATTCAATATTGTTAAACAGCATCTTAAAACAAAACTACCATTCTAACAATGCCATTAAAGATATAACAAGTTTTATATATATATATATATATATATATATATATATATATATATATATATATATACACACACAGCGCCTTGAAAAAGTATTCATACCCCTTGACATTTTCCACATTTTGTCATGTTGCAACCAAAAATGCTAAATTATTTTATTGGGATTTTATGTGATACACCAACACGAAGTGACACATAATTGTGAAGTGGAAAGAAAATGATGAAACGTGAAAACGTGTGGTGTGCATTTGTATTCAGCCCCCCTGAGTCAATACTTTGTAGAACCACCTTTCACTGCAAATTACAGCTGCAAGTCTTTTTGGGGATGTCTCTACCAGCTTTGCACTTCTAGAGAGTGACATTTTTGCCAGTTCTTCTTTGCTAAATAGCTCAAGCTCTGTTAGATTGAGTGGAGAGCCTCTGTGAACAGCCATTTTCAAGTCTTGCCACTGATTCTCAAATGGATTTAGGTCTGTATTTGACTGGGCCATTCTAATGCCCCGTACACACGGTCTGAAATTCCGACGGAAAATGTCCGATCAGACCATGTTGTCGGAAAATCCGGCCGTGTGTGGGCTCCATCAAATTTTCCGACAACAAAGTCCGATCGACTTTTTCCGATCGTGTGTAGAGAATTCCGACGGACAAAGTGCCACGCATGCTCAGATCAAATTACGAGACCAAAGCTATTGGCTACTAGCCTCTACGTAGTTCCGTCGTACGCAACGAACGTCACCACGTTCAGAATGATCGGATTTTCCGACAACTTTGTCCGACCATGTGTATGCAACACCAGTTTCGGACAAAATCCGTCAGAAAAAATTCGACAGATTTTGTGGTCGGAATTTCCGACCGTGTGTACAGGGCATTACACATGACTATGCTTTGATCTAAAGTAAACCATTCCATTGTAGCTCTGGCTGTATGTTTAGGGTCGTTGTCCTGCTGGTAGAACCCCCGTCCCACTCTTTTGCAGACTCTAACAGGTTTTCTTCTAAGATAGCACTGTATTTGGCTCCATCCATCTTCCCATCAACTCTGACCAGCTTCCCTGTCCTTGCTGAAGAAAAGCATCCCCACAACATGATGCTGCCACCACCATGTTTCACAATGGGGATGGTGTGTTCAGGGTGATGTGCAGTGTTAGTTTTGTGCCACACATCGCATTTTGCTTTTAGGCCAAAAAGTTTTGGTTTCATCTGACCAGAGCACCTTCTTCCACATGTTTGCTGTGCCTCCCACATGGCTTCTTGCAAACTGGACTTCTTATGGCTTTCTTTCAACATTGGCTTTCTTCTTGCCACTCTTCTATAAAGGCCATATTCGTGGAGTGCATGACTAATAGTTGTCCTGTGGACAGATTCTCCCACCTGAGCTGTGGCTCTCTGCAGCTCCTCCAGAGTTACCATGGGTCTCTTGGCTGCTTCTCTGATTAATGCTCTCCTTGCCCGGCCTGTCAGTTTAGGTGGACAGCCAAGTCTTTGTAGTATGGCAGGTTTGTAGTTGTGCCACACTCTTTCCATTTTCAGATGATGGATTGACAAGTGCTCTGTGAGATGTTCAAAACTTGGGATATTTTTTTATAACCTAACCCTGCTTAAAACTTCTCCCCAATGTTATCCCTGACCTGTCTGGTGTGTTCCTTGGCCTTCATGATGCTGTTTGTTCACTAAGGTTCTCTGAGGGCTTCACAGAACAGCTGTATTTATACTGAGATTAAATTAGGTGACTTCTGAAGGCAATTGGTTCCACTAGATTTTAGTTAGGGGAATCAGAGTAAAGGGGGCTGAATACAAATGAACGCCACAGTTTACAGATATTTATTTGTAAAAAAAAATTGAAAAACATTTATCATTTTTCTTCCACTTCACAATGATGTGCCACTTTGTGTTGGTCTATCACATAAAATAATTTACATTTTTAGGTGTAACATGACAAAATTTGGAAAATTTCAAGGGGTATGAATACTCTTTCAAGGCACTGTATATACTGTGTATATATTGTACCAACAAATTAAACTGTCACCATTTTCTCTGGAGCTCAATACACTCTATGACTTACGGTACAGATACATACAGCCAGAGGCTTGTGAGCCTGTAGTTTATTATATTACATTGAACTTTGAAAAGATTGAAATGCAGGAACAACCACTCACCATGCAGGCTGCTTGCACAGCTTCGGAAACGTTTCCTGCATTAGGCTCACACCAGAAGACATGAGTCTCAAAGTGCTGATTTCCAGTGTCCATAATAAAAGCGAACGTGTGAACATCTTTGCCAACACCCATGAAGGACAGGAAGCGAACCCTGCATTCCAGCAAGACCTCTTCATCCTGTCAGACAGATCAGATTAGAAATACTTAGTGGCAAATTCACATATTATAGGTAGATCTGAATAGATAAAGTGCTTTTGTAAAACCAGAATCATCTGTGAGTATTTGTAATTTTCCAACAGCTTTTAGCCCAGGTTTACACTAACAGCAGGATTGAAATTGTGCGAGTTCAGCTGAATTAGCACGATTTAATACCCGTATGTCAGACATGGGTTATAATCCCTACAGAGAGATTTGTACAAAGGCACATGAAAAAACAATGACCAGACCATATAACCCCTTTCACTCCCAGCATGCCTCATTTTTTTTAGAAAACAGCTGCCTGAAAGACTTTACACCTAAACAATGGCACAAGATGAGACCTGAACATCAACCTGGTAAAACTTAGAGAACCAGTGAACAGAAGACCAGGTGGCAGCTTTGAAAATCTGGGAAACAGACCTAATAGAGGAAAGGATTGAAACCAATCCTTAAGATCATAAACTTGGATGATAGTATGTCTGAGCCACCTAGAAATGGTGGAACAAGAACCTGGTTCCCCTTTAAAGGGGACCATCACGAATGTCAAAGATAGAAAGTCCTTCTAACTGAAGCAGTGGCTGCGAGATAGACATTCACAGCACGGACTACATTCAAATAATAAAAAGATTAGATCTCCTGATCCACTGGACCAAGACAGTGGAATGGAAAAACAATGTTCTGGTTAAGGTAAATAGCTGACATCACCTTAAGAAGGCTTTAGGCCACAACACTACAAAATCATTTCAAGTATATTATTAGTAAAAAGATTGTTAAAGAACAAATAGGCCCCATAACGGATGAACACGGGAAGTTGATCATAAATGACAGGAAAAGGCAGATGTGTGTACATAATTTTTTCTCTTCAACTTTTATGGATGAAAAGGCAGGTTTGATAGTTGTAACAGTAATATTAATGATGTTTCACAGAAGGTACCCCCATGGTTGACTGAAAATGAGGTACAAAAGAGACTAGAGAAACAATAAGGAAAATAAATCATCAGGTCCAGATGAATTCAAGAGCTCATATTCAGTGTTTGCTGATTATACCAAATTATACTGGGAAATAACTTCATCATAGGATGTAGCATCATTACAAGAAGACCTTAAAGGAGTCGTTAAGTCAGAAGGTTTTTTTTATCTTAATGCATTCTATGTCAGGATCACAGAAGAGGGACCCAAGAAGAAGAGGATCCGGCTGCTCTGTGCAAATCCACTGCAACAGAGCAAGTAAGTATAACATGTTCGTTATTTTTATAGGAATAAAAATTAGACTTTACAGTCGCTTTAATACAATACAGGGTTGGGCAGCTACATAGCAGATGAGGTTCAATATTGAGAAATATAAAGTTATGCACTTAGGTGCCAAAAATACACATGCAAAATACACATTAGGAGATGATCCACTGGGAGAATCAGTTATGGAAAAGGATTGGGGGTGTTTGTAGATCACAGACTTAGCCCCCATACACACTATTAGATTTTCTGCAGATTTTTGTCTTCAGATTTACCAAAAACATATAAAATGAGGTGAAACATTAAGAATTTCAATTTGTATGCAATCAGGCAGGCCCTTGCACACATGTTTTGGTAAATCTGAAGACAAAAATCTGCAGAAAATCTAATAGTGTGTATGGGGTATTAGTAATAACATGCAATGTCAAGCTGCAGCTAACAAAACAAGCAAAATATTGTTATGCATTAAAAGGTATGCATCCCAGAGAAAAATCAGCAATTCTACCCCTGTACAAAGCACTGTTTCGGCCTCACCTTTATATATGCAGTTTAGCTTTGGTTACCAGCCCTCAGAAAAGATGTTGAATTAGAAAGAATTCAGCGAAGAGCAACAAAATTAATAAGGGGAATTGAGGACCTCAGCTATGAGGAAAAGTGGCTCTTAAGAGAGGACATGATTAAAATGTACAAATATATCAAAGATGAGTTCAATAACTATGATAAACTGTTTACTCTCTGGTCTCTGAAGAGAACACTAGTAGAAGCTGCAGGCCAATCTTCCAGTTTTAAACTGTCAATAAGAGCTGAAATGGTTTCTCTAAACCTGGAAGTAACGGCAGATGCCTGCGACTCCTCAGGGCCACTATCATCTGTTAAGCAGTTATGAGACTCAGAACCAGACAAAGACTTTGCAGCAGACGTCTCAGAGACTCCTATGGCTGTAGGCAAATTAGGAAGTGATTCTGCAAACCTACATAACTGTGAAATCCTCCCGGGATAGAACCAATTTCAGGGCCTTGCCGGAGGAAACTAAGGAAGACTCACAGGACTGGGCAACATTCCAGGCTGTCAATGTCAAGCCCTCGAACAGGCAGCACCGAAGCTGATAATGGACTGTGAGCTGCAAAGACCTGTTACAGTGGGACTACACCCTGTGTGTCTGGGACCCAACATGTTGTGCTGCAAAGCAGGGATTAAGAAGCCAAGGGTACAAAGCAGGGTCATGAATACCCAAAAACTCACTGCTGCATGCAGGAGAGGTTCGGGCTTTGGGAGTTGACCAGGCCACTGTAGGAAGGCATCAAACATCAACTAAGGAGGATCTCCATATTATTTGCAAGGTAACTCCCAACACTCAGTTTACATAGCCTATTCACAAAATGGATCTTCAGATACCGAGTCCCACCAGAGGCTGTATCATGGCTGTGGACCCAAAAAGCACTCCGTAACTACCCAACACTTAGGCCTGGGAAGCACCACAGTGTGGAGTCCAGTGCCCGAAGGTCAAAGTCTGAGCTAGCTCCACAATCGTCCAGTCCAGTGGGATCTGGGTACAGCCTCCAGGGCTATTGTTGAGGATACACTGATCTGGATTGGTGTGTATAGGCCCTAGCTCCAGCAGCTCTTAGGAAAAGCTTGACTGAATTAAAATAATAATAATCTTGAATGTAAGAAAACATGACTAGTACAAAGCATTTTTTAAGTAGAAAAAGGTCCTTCTTCCTCGGACAAAGTTGAGGCATACTAGGGGTGGGAGGGGTTATACAGGGTTGCTCACTGTTTTGTTTACCAGTGTCCAAATTCTCCTGTAGACAGCATTATAACCCATTTGTCTCTGAATCATATGTCACTCAGTGAACTAGAAAATTATTGCAAATGATTATACCAAGTATAAAGGAAAATTCAAAAATAAAAAGATGTGTAAAAGGCCATGGCCCTGATAAAGCATACACTTATATTCCATTTTCATCAGACAGGTTAATTCACTTTTGTTTTATTTCCAGCTTTAAAAGTGCATACATTTTTAAGAGTTAAAAAAAAAAAAGAAAAAAAAAAGAAATAGAAAAATAATAATTAAAGGTGCAGCAGGTTCCAATCATAGTATTTAAAAACTATTGGATGTCAAGATTGCAGGTATTTTGTAAATGTATTTGTTCATGCACACATTGCTTGCATTACTTTGCCAGTACTGCAAGTTATGGATGCTGAGAGCCTTTAAACTGTTTAGAACCAGGATGTTGGATTCTGCTAAAGAAATGCATCAATAGACGCATCTAGCTAAAACTCTCACAGCAAGCTTTGTCCCTTGTTGAGAGTAATGCCAATTAAGCATACTCCCTGTATTTATCATTGGGGTACTAAACTGCAATTTGCATTATATGATTGTCATTACAATGAGAGTAAAGTAGGACTTTTTGGATAAAGTTTTGGATACTGGAACTGGAAAAAGATGACAACATTTGTGGGGTTTTTATTGTTCTCTGTGTCTATTTCAGAAAGATCTACCCTCACTATCTGTCAGGCTGTCCATTCCTGCCAGAACACAAATTGAGGGCAAATCAAAAATTTTAGGGATATCTTCAAAAGGGACAACAATCGACTGTAAAATTTCCCCTCACTTCCTGTCACCTCTGTGGTCTTAAAGACATAAAAGCTGAAAAGAAAAAATACAGTAAAAGCAGTACTCAGTATTGGTACATGGAAACATTTTACAAATAGTGTATAGTATAGAATGAATTTTGTTTTATGCCGCTCATTAGTGAGTAAGGCCATGTACACTTAAGAGCAGAAATAGAACATTTATCAGAAATGAGTTTGCATCAGATATAGACTTAGATCAAGTGTGCTTATTAACAAATAGGCATTACATTACAGCAACTTATATGGATCTTATTGGTATAGATAGGATAACATTACACATCCCAAGACAATCATATATGGCTCATTAACTAAACAGTAAACTATTATCAAGGTTTAGAAAGGCTGTTTTGTATTCATGGTAATGGTTGTATATAGATACATTTTTCTCCAACAATGCAACATTTTAGGGTAAATGTGTAAATGAGATTCTTGGTCAGATTTGCATTTGCAGAAAATGCAAAATGTTCTGCAAAAAAAAAAAACATTAGCTTTAACAATATCATCCTTGAACAGTTGCAAAAAAAAAGTATGTGAACCCTTTTGGAATGATATGGATTTCTGCACAAATTGGTCATAAAATGTGATCTGATCTTCATCTAAGTCACAACAATAGACAATCACAGTATGCTTAAACTAATAACACACAAAGAATGAAATGTTACCATGTTTTTATTGAACACACCATGAAAACATTCACAGTGCAGGTGGAAAAAGTATGTGAACCCTTGGATTTAATAACTGGTTGAACCTCCTTTGGCAGCAATAACTTCAACGAAACATTTCCTGTAGTTGCAGATCAGACGTGCACAATGGTCAGGAGTAATTCTTGACCATTCCTCTTTACAGAACTGTTTCAGTTCAGCAATATTCTTGGGATGTCTGGTGCGAATCGCTTTCTTGAGGTCATGAAACAGCATCTCAATCGGGTTGAGGTCAGGATTCTGACTGGGCCACTCCAGAAGGTGTATTTTCTTCTGCTTAAGCCATTCTGTTGTTGATTTACTTCTATGCTTTGGGTCGTTGTCCTGTTGCAACACCCATCTTCTGTTGAGCTTCAGCTGGTGGACAGATGGCCTTAAGTTCTCCTGCAAAATGTCTTGATAAACTTGGGAATTCATTTTTCCTTCGATGATAGCAATCCGTCCAGGTCCTGACGCAGCAAAGCAGCCCCAAACCACGATGCCCCCACCACCATACTTCACAGTTGGGGTGAGGTTTTGATGTTGGTGTGCTGTGCCTCTTTTTCTCCACACATAGTGTTGTGTGTTTCTTCCAAACAACTCAACTTTGGTTTCATCTGTCCACAGAATATTTTGCCAGTACTGCTGTGGAACATCCAGGTGCTCTTGTGCAAACTGTAAACGTGCAGCAATGGATTTTTTGGACAGCAGTGGCTTCCTCTGTGGTATCCTCCCATGAAATCCATTCTTGTTTAGTGTTTTATGTATCGTGAATTCGCTAACAGGGATGTTAGCATATGCCAGAGACTTTTGTAAGTCTTTAGCTGACACTTTAAGATTCTTCTTCACCTCATTGAGCAGTCTGCACTGTGCTCTTGCAGTCATCTTTACAGGACGCCCACTCCTAGGGAGAGTAGCAGCAGTGCTGAACTTTCTCCATTTATAGACAATTTCTTACCATGGACTGATGAACAGCAAGGCTTTAGGAGATACTTTTATGCAAGTCAACAATTCTTAATCGTAGGTCTTCTGAGAGCTCTTTTGTGCGAGGCATCATTCACATCAGGCAATGCTTCTTGTGAAAAGCAAACCCAGAACTGGTGTGTGCTTTTTATAGGGCAGGGCAGCTGTATCCAACACCTCCAATCTCATCTCATTGATTGACTCCAGTTGGCTGACACCTCACTCCAATTAGCTCTTGGAGATCTCATTAATCTAGGGGTTCACATACTTATTCCACCTGCACTGTGAATGTTTACATGGTATGTTCAATAAAAACATGGTAACATTTAATTATTTGTGTGTTATTGGTTTAAGCAGACTGTGATTGTCTATTGTTGTGACTTAGATGAAGATCAGATCACATTTTATGACCAATTTGTGCAGAAATTCATATCATTCCAAAAGGGTTCACATACTTTTTTTTGCAACTGTATGCTTAAGATGTTTCCTTGTGAAATCATATGTTAAGCCTGGTTTCAACATTCATACATAAAAGTGGGAATATTGAACTCAAAATTAATAACAGTAAGTGAAATGAATGTTTTAGAAATTAAATTATAAATTAAATTATCAGCCATGTCAATGGCTAGAGATAACAGTATTTGATTTATTGTATTACCTTATAGCCTGCATGTGTAATTTGAAAGTATCTACAGGTATTCAGTAGGGTCTAAATTGAGCATAAACCTTGAGAGTTATGTAAACGATTGGGCATTTTAATATTTCTCCATTCTTTACAAAACTTTTGCTGCAATTCAACTTCAACCAAGTTCATCACAACAGCCTAAACTGAGAACTTGTTAAAAACAGAAACATGGTGCTGCTTCTGCTGCCTGAACACCACTTCCAGGCTAGTCATATTCCCTGACGTCCCTACTTGTCACTTCTGAAAGCGATCAGGTGGCTTTCATGAGAAAGCCAACCACCGCCTGAAAAATAAAAGAAGAAAAAAAAGAAGGGGGTTTTTGCCATAACCCCCGGTAAAACACTTGCAACGTATATATATATATATATATATATATATATACTGTATATATATTGCAGTCAGCAAGTGGTTATAAAAAAAACACAAGAAGGAATAATTAAAATCTATATATGGAATACAAACATATAACAAATACAAACATCAAAATATGGAACAGCATGCAAGTAAATTTTTAAAGAGTCACATTCAATTTTCTTTTGGTAAATGTAAACAATGCAATGTTACTGTAAGAAATATGAACTTCCAAGAATACAACATTTTCTTTTCGGAAGGTTTAATTTTGGAAATCACAAATATAGACTTTAAAATGTAAAACTTTGAACCAACGCCAGCCTCAGACGTATGGTTTTCCATTGTCATCTTACAATGTGTATTATTTCTAGTCAGAGGATAGAATATGTGGGAACCACAAGCATGAATGGAAATGCTTTATTTATTTCAGATGCATTCATCATTGAAAGTATACCAAATAAGAGACTCTGCTGGGGTTTTATGAATGAGGATTTCACTGGAGTAGTATTTAATTTTACAGATGTGTGCTTTTCAGTCAAAGACCAAATGATCTGTAAACTGTCTTACAGAAGTCAACGAGCTATGAAATTAGAGAATGCTCCTATGTATGAACACAGCAGCACACAAACAATTGGATTTGTACAAAATAAAATCCCTGTGCCACAAATGATAAATGAGAACTTGGAACAAATTCGGCCTCATTCACACAGGCCTCCTGCAATTGCTTTATATGAAGTCAGAAGAAATAGATTTGAGAAAATATCTATTTTTTTTTCCAGGCGAATTCAGGGTATCTAATCTGCCCCGGTTGCACAGATTTCTTTTTCTTATAAACAATAAAAATTAAACTGAATGCACCTGAACATAGGTAAGCGCACACCAGGGAAATAACTAAACTGCATGGCTCAGGGAACTGTCTAAAGTGGTGTGCTCCACATTAAAGGGGTTGTGGGGTTGTAAAGGTTCCAATAAAAAAAAAAACATGTCATACTTACCTCCGCTGTGCAGTTGGTTTTGCACAGAGTGGCCCTGATCCTCCTCTTCTGGGGTCCTTCCGTGGCGCTCCTGGCTCCTCCTCTTCTCGAGTGTCCCGCTGGAGAAGCGCTCTCCAACAGGAAACACCCGTGCGGGCGCGCTCCCGTGTCCTGCTGCTGCCTCTGTTTATGCAGCAGCAGGACTCGGCTCCGCCCCCCCCGGCACCCACATCATTGCATTTGATTGACAGCAGCGGGAGCCAATGGCTGCGCTGCTACCAATCTATCCAATCAGGACACAAGGTACCAGCCATAGTTGGTGTGCTCGTCCCCGCAGAGAGAAAGACAGGACTCAGGTAAGTAAAACGGGGGGGTGTGGGGGGCTGCAGCATGACAGAAGGTTTTTCACCTTACGGCGAAAAACGGCGAGGGTTTACAACCCCTTTATCTAAGCAGATAGGCCTTTTTTTTTAGGTCTATCTGCGCCACCTGCACCAGTTTCTATTTCAGAGTGAAAAAGAAACTAGCGTAGGTCTTCACCTAATTAGCAGAAGGAATTCTGCTGTGTTTCTATATAGAAAACTGCCATAGATTCCTGTCAGGTGTGTTTTTGTCTTACGGGATGTGAGCTGTCAGTAGAAAAATAAATTCCCTGCTGATCCCCCAGGATGCAATCAAATATTGCCTGGATCAACTACCCCAGCATTATTACTTCTAAAAATTAGTATCCAGTTATATTTTGTGCATTTAGGAATGCATCCAACGACGCAGTGCCGTATTGCAAAAAGTGCTCTGGTCAGGAAGGGGGTAAATCCTTCCGGGGCTGAAGTGGTTAAAACAATCTACTGAGTTGGCCAGAACTAGTTCTTGAGGGAGTCTACTCAAAACAGGTGGTGAGGATGCAACAAATTTCCTTTCCAACCACCTGTCACCTTCCCTCTGAAAAGTAATCCACCACAAATCACTTCTCAGAGGGACAGCAAGGGCAGCCGCATGTGTAAAAGAGCCCCAATACTAATAGTGTTACACTTTTCAAAATGTAGTGGTTAAAATATTACATACAATTGTTCCCGCACCATTATAAAGCTGCCCATATTATTGCACACAGCCTACGCCAGAGCCTGAATTCCTTTGGATTGCGAAAGAGTTAACTCCAGGCATACGATGCACTTAATTACTAACAAAAGCTATTAAATCAAACATCTGTTCTCTAAATGATGTACATTCACAATGCAAAAAAAAATGAGCGGATTATTGTGCTTCAGTGATTGCAGCACCATTTATTATTTTGTGCACACGTCGAAATGTCATTGTGCATGCACAGCTTCCCAGTGAAATGTGACCTTGAAGCCACCTAGCAGTAATAGAAGGAATGCTGTAGGGTTTCTTTTAGTCTTTCCAGAAATCCACTGGCTATAGACAACCATAAAACTTCCACAGGCTACTGTTATCCCCAATTAACTTGGAAATGATGTATTAAATACATTTAAAGCTGAACTTCAGACTCCATGACCAGGTTGGTGTCCTCAGTTTACTGGGCAAACAGCTAATGCTCCTTGCACTGCATCACTACTGATTCAAGTACTTACACCACTTGTATTTAAAAATAATAAATAATAATATGTACTAATAAATAGCACTGCAATACTTTTTATATCTGCTTGAATTTCAGCTTCTTCAGCTTCACCTCAGTGCCCCCAGCTTTTGACTGGACAATGAATAAGCAGGTTTAGGAGGTCATCTAGCTAATTCCTCTGTTTAACTGAACATGTGCAGCAGAGCTCTGATTGGCTCAAATGCTGCCGCCTCTACACCTTTAAGACTGCAAGGCTAGGTTTACACTTGTACTTGGTGGGGGGGGGGGGGTGATAAAAACATGCAGCTGAGTTGCATTTTTACTACCTCCAACTGCTCCCCCTTAAGCTGCAAAGGCAGCGGACGGGGGTGTACACATGCCACACCCATAATACTTTGCATCACACCATGGCAAAAGTTATCCCACCTCTCACATTCAGTGGACAGCACCACTTGCCAAACACAACCTATTCAACTTAACTGGACCACGCTGTGGTGCAGGTATTAAGGGGTTAAAACAGATTAGCAAAAGAGGGCTTCTTACATTTATGGTCAATGGGGAAGGGGACCCCTCCCCTGGTGGACAGCTGAACAATGTCTATTACCAGTGGCAGCTGGTGTTTTTTTTTTTGGGGGGTGGCGGCACCCCCCCACTCCCCCCCAGCTGTCTGTTGGTCCACCGTCACTTACCCCATCGGCAGCAGGGATCGGCGGGCACATCGGGCAGGGGGACAGGTTGCAGTGGGCATCTGGCAGCGTCTCCTGTTTCCTCTTCTCTTCTGAGATCATGGCGGCTTCCGCCGTGCGTCTCCTCCCCTCCTCCTAGCCTGACCTTTCAGCCAATCAGGAAACGGGTAAAAGACACGCGCTTCCTGATTGGCGGAGAGGCGATTCAGTGTTAGAAAAGCGAATATTCATTTGCTTTTCTAACACACTTGGGTGGGCTCCGAGCGCAATGTTCTGCGCTCCGAGTCCACCCTATTTTAAAGTCTATGGCTCTAATCAGGTGCTTAAAAAAAACACCCCCGCCACTGTAATTCTGGTGCCTAGCGCCCTAAAAGGGTCCGAGCGCCTGAATAGGGGGTGGCCGCTGCGGCCGTGGATAGATTCATGCTATGCATGAATCTATCCATTAAGCATATAGGGGGGTGGTGTGGATAGAGGAGGCAGCGCCTGTGCACCCTTAATGGATGGGCCGTCCCTGTCCATTAGTTTTTGTTCCTCCTCTACTTTAATGGTTAGTGGAAAAGTAGTCCCTGTATTGAAGATATATGAAGAAGGATCGCTCTTACATTGATGGCTAGCAGGTTGCCTTACATTTATGTTAGGAGGACAAGTGTCCTCATATTGATGGACAGAAAGTTGTAAGAAAAATGTATTTATGTATGTATTTTTTTACATTTATTTTAGTGGTTTCATTAGAGGTTAGTCAAGTAACCTCTAGCAACCACAAAATTGACCCTAGGGTTCCACAGAACACTGAGAAAAACTGGTGCAAGGTAGTAGGCATGATGATATCAAGATTAAGCTGCATGCTTTTTTTACCTGCCTGTTGTTCAGCTTTAATATCTAAACCTGAGGGTCGATATAAGGTTATTTGTAAGGTGAACAATTACTAAACAAAACCTGTACACAGGTAGGTTTTGGCACACAGGTTTCTGCACTGATAATCTGACCAATGTTGAGAGGTGCCAAAACTTTGATCACATGACATTTTGTTGTAATTGTATTATCCCCATAACAATGCCAAGACTAATTTCATTTTTTTTGTATTTTTAGAGGTGGAAGACTGACCTGCTCGGTTGAGGATCTGTGAGTGAGTGAGTGATGGTGGGGGTGTGTTGGGGAGGTTCGCTCCTGGTGAATCCATCCCAACTTGGCAGAAAGGTGGCAGTGGGCCCCTTTTGAGGGCTTGGGCTGCTACCTCTGGGTACGGCCTCAAGGTCGTTTCCAGATAAACTTGTGAGGATAGGTAAAAGGAGCACCCAGTATCCAATCAGAAGTAAATAAAAAGTGAATGGTCGTTTTTTATTGGAATTAGTAGAGCATGATAAAACCTAATTTCATTATCATGGTAATACACTATAACTATCATTAGTAAATGAACTGGGGTTCATTTACTAAAGGCAAATAGACTGTGTACTCTGCAAGTGCATTTGCTCCAGAGTTTAGTAAATGTAGTGAAGCTTAATTTTGCAAAGAATAACCAATGACATGCAAGGAAAGTTTTTAAAAAAACAGCATTTTTGCTTTCACATCATCTACCCTACCCCTTTGTTCTGCTGTACAGGGGGTCCCCGGGTTACGAACCCGTTAGGGACTGTCCTCCTGTTTGTAATTCATAAATGTTCGTAAGTCGGCCGTGCATGTGCAGAACGACAATTACGGACATTTCCGATGTTCCGTCAAATGCCGTTCTGCGCATGCGCAGCAAATTAAGGACATTTCCGATATTTTCCGTCATTTTCCGAGGCTCCGTCTGGCCGCGAATGCGCAGACCGGCCTATGTCTGCACAAAACGGCAGAGGGTCCTCGCAGCGCCCGGTACGTAAGTAGGAGATGTTCGTAGGTCGGGCGTTCGTAAGTCAGGGACCCCCCTGTAGTGTGAACAAGACACATAAAAAAATAACCCTCATTTGTGTGCCCTTGTGGAAACTTGCATTTTTTCAGGGCCAGGAAAATGCAGGCCTATGCACCAGTGAGACTGAACTAGAATAAGAGAGAAAGCTCAATTTAAAAAAAAAAACTGGCAAACAAAACCAGCAAACTTTAGTTGAATGTATAGGAAAAAAGGAGAGGCGTTTATTAAATGCAATCATATACATTTTCTCAAAATTTCAATTTCTCAGTTTTATAAATATATCAAATCTCAATAAAACAAAAAAGCTAACAAAAAAAAAAAAAAAAAAGCACAAATGAACTTGAAAGATGAATTTGTACTGAAAGACAGTGAACCTACTTCTGTAAAGCCTAGTATACACAGTAGGCTTTTTTTCATTCAGCCCAAAAAAAAACTGGGGAACTTGCGAGGAGGTCTCTGTACTAACTATTCAATGATAGTGCAGCGATCTCCCCACTGTGCTATTATATTCTGCCCCCCCCCCACCGCCAGAACACTGCGGTCAGCGTTTGCAGCTATTGGCTGAGAGCGCGGATCGGATGTTGGTGGGCTGCTGGTTTACCAGCATGCTTGTTTGACAGATCATGATATTAGCATCTGTCAAACAAGGACCTGTACACACGGGCTGAATGTCAGCTGTTTTCTACTGTAACGGCTGATTTTGCCCAATATTCGGCCCGCGTGTACGTAGTTTAAGAGTCCTGCATAAGATACCGGTGTGTGAGCGCTGGAGCTTTCTGGCAGAAAGTTCATGGCCATAAAGATGACTATGGTCAATATAGTGTGCAAGTTTACTTGTGTATATGCACGTATGTACTTATGCATGTAAAATTCTTCTAGCTCCCACAATGATAAATAATATAGGGGAGCTGTAATGTACGTCCATATTTTTATATATTAAATATGGAGCTAGTTTACTTATATTGTATTTACATGCCTGTGTGTAAAGGCCCATCGAAAGCCCATCGAAAGCTATCAGATCAGTAAAAAAAAAAAAAAAAAAACTCAAATTCCTAAAAATGTGACAAGTGACACCTGTGTGCAAGAGCCCATTAAGCAACAAAAAAAACGCAAAAATGAACAACAGTATCCCGAAAAAACCTACAGGAAGTGATGCAAGGAGCATGTTTGACACATGGATACACACAGATAAGCTTGTTTCTATCTTTTTAAATGTAAGAGGAAATTTGGCATTTCTAATAAACTGTATTACCTTTACATATTACACTATGGGAGGCCTGTTTTATTTTATTTATTTTAATGGCAAATATTGAACGTCCATAACGGAACCACGAGATCCTGAGGCTAACCAAGCTGTCAGCAGGGAGAAGGTTTATTCAGCTGATCGCGAACCACGTCCATAACCATCCACACGGACATCAATTGGAAACACCATCCCCAAACATGGTGGTGGCATCATCATGCTGTGGGGATGTTTTTCAGCAGTCAGGACTGGGAAACTGGTCAGGGTTGAGGGAAAGATGGATGGTGCTAAATACAGGAATATTCTACAAAACCTGTACTACTCTGTGTGCAATTTGAGGCTAGGACGGAGGTTCACTTTCCAGCAGGACAATGACCCCAAACACACTGCTAAAGCAACACTTGAGTGGTTTAAGGGGAAACATGTAAATGTGTTGGAATGGCCTAGTCAAAGCCCAGAACTCAATCAAATAGAAAATCTGTGGTCAGACTTAAAGATTGCTGTTCACAAGGGCAAACCATCCAACTTAAAGGAGCTGCAGCAGTTTTGCAAGGAGGAATGGGCAAAAATCCCAGTGGTAAGATGTGGCAAGCTCATAGAGACTTATCCAAAGCGACTTGGAGCTGTGATAGCTGCAACAGGTGTGCTTCAATATAAAAAAAAAACAAAGTATTGACTTTAGGGGGGGGGGGGGTGCACAGTATAGCACTTCTATGCTAAGCTGCAGTAACTCAGCAGACTTAGCATAGAGTTTGCTGCAGATGAATTTACCTCCGCAGTCTGGACACACTAGCTCGGAACTCGGCTTATCTCGTTCGCGCGCTATCCACACTCTTCCCAGTGGGCGTGATCTCATCGGTCAAGCACATCCCCGCCCCCCCCGTCCTACATCCAACAGGAGGCTCCGTCTTAGGGATGTCCCTTCGTTCAGGAGAGGAGAGTGCCAGCAAAACAGCGGGGAAGCGAGGAAGGGGGTTGTACAGGGGGCGGAGATTCCAGTCTGTGCAGACAGTGGACAGCAATCCCCAGTACAGTGATCCGCAATGTGCTGTCCCAACCGCGGCTTCGATTCTGACAGTTAGAGAGTATGGCCAGCTGCTTTGGGCCCCCAACAATGACTGGGCCCTGGGCAGCTGCCCCTTTTGCCCTGCGGTAAAGACGGCCCTGTGCAAATCCTCAAACAATCCATGTTAATTCCAGGTTGTGAAGCAACAAAACAAGAAAAATGCCAAGGGGGATGGATACTTTTGCAAGGCACTGTAGCAGTACCCAATAACATCTAAAGAACTCAGCCTTTAGTGAAATTCATTACATTACATCTTAGAATTGATAATAGATCTGATAATACACTCCACACAACATATATGTAGAGTATATCCCTTGGTTACTCACCTGTTCTTTAATAACTGTTACAGTAGCATCAGCTACATTCATAATAACTGGAACCCATGCTTCTTTGTCTGATTGTTCGATAAGCCCTTCAATGACGTCATTAACAATATCCATCCCTTAAAAAAAGAAAAGCAAAGGGCACAAATTTTTATAAACAGGCAACAACATTTATTGTTTAACTATGTATAAGAGAAGTTTAGATCGCAAGGTGCCTACTATTCCTTTATTAGTCAGAAAAGTTTCTTCTGCATCCTGATCTGGTTTTGTTTTACATTGTTACTGGTTCTTCACTCTGTGTATAAAAATGGTGCACTGTTCCTTTAAATTATATGGAATAAGATAAGTGCAAACACCAATATGACTCCAAAATATGAATAGTGAACAAAAATAAAAATCAATTAAAAAACAAATAGTATATAAGTATACAGCAATCAGCAATATGTTTAACCGCTTCACACACATATACATTGGCAGAATGGCACGGACAGGCATAAGGGCGTACAGGTACGTCCCTTTGAATATGCCGCCATGCCATCGCGTGCGCGCCGGTCGGGACCCCCGTGAGTCCGGTCGCGGGTCCTGCGGACTCGATCGCCGCGGGGATACCCGCGATCGTCTCACGGGAAGGACGAACGGGGAGATGCGGAAGTAAACAGCATCTCCCCGTTCTGCCTAGCAACATGTGACACTGATCTCTGCTCCCTGTGATTGTAGCAGAGATCAGTGATCAGTAACACACAGCCACGCCCCCCCCACAGTTAGTAACACACCCCTAGGACACACTTAACCCCTACAATGCCACCCCCTGGTTAACCCCTTCACTGCCAGTGTCATTTACAAAGAAATCAGTGCATTAGTATAGCACTGATTGTTGTATAAATGACAATGGTCCCAAAAATGTGTCAAAAATGTCCGATGTGTCCGCCATAATGTCACAGTCACAATAAAAATCGCTGATCGCCGCCATTACTAGTAAAAAAAAAAAAAAATTATAATAAAAATGCTATAAAACTATCCCCTATTTTGTAAACGCTATAACTTTCGCACAAACCAATCAATAATCCTTTTTGCGATTTTTTTTACCAAAAATATGTAGAAGAATACGTATCGGCTTAAACTGAGGAAAAAAATGTTTTTTTATATATTTTTGGGGGATATTTATTATAGCAAAAAGTTAAAAATAATGTGTTATTTTTTTCAGAATTGTTGCTCTTTTCTTGTTTATAGCGCAAAAAATAAAAACCGCAGAGGTGATCAAATACCACCAAAAGAAAGCTCTATTTGTAGGAAAAAAGGACGTCAATTTTGTTTGGGAGCCACGTTGCATGACCAAGCAATTGTCAGTTAAAGCGACGCAGTGCCGAATGGCAAAAAGTGCTCTGGTCTTAAGCCAGCAAAATGGTCCTGTCTGAAAGTGGTTAAAATAAATCAAAATCAAAGTCCATAAAACCAATTGATGTTACATAGTTACATGTGGTATATAGCTATATGTATGAAGCAAAGTCCAAAGTTTCCAAATTAATGAAGTGCAGTGTTTGACTCCATTCACCAGCAGCGCGAGCATTACAACTACTCCCGATCATTGGGGCTGCCTTTGTGAAGATTGAACATGGGCTTGTCTGCTCTCTGTAACCAAGATCCATGTTATCTGGTAAGAGTCTGTCTGTTTTTTAACCATCTTGGCGGTGTTCCCGAGTCTGGCTCGGGTTGAGTTTTTTCTGCCAGGAGCGGTAACCCAGAGCCAGACTCGGGCTGCATTGCAGGATACAGGAGGAAGTTACTTACCTTTTCCCCGGAGATCGGCGCCAAATTCAAGTTTAACCACTTCAGCCCCGGACCAATTGTCAGCTTAAGGACCAGAGGTCTTTTTTCAATTTCGCACTGCACTACTTTAACTGGTAATTGCGCGGTCATGCAATTTTGTAACGAAACGAAATTTGCGTCCTTTTCTTCCCACAAATAGAGCTTTCTTTTGATGGTATTTGATTGCCTCTGTGATTTTAATTTTTTGCGATATAAACGGAAAAAGAGCGAAAATTTTGAAAAAAAAAGAGATTTTCTACTTTTTGTTATAAGAAAAATCTAATAAACTCAATTTTAGTCAAACATTTGGGCCAAAATGTATTCAGCCACATGTCTTTAGTAAAAAAAAATGCCAATAAGCGTATATTTATTGGTTTGCGCAAAAGTTATAGCGTCTACAAACTAGAGTACATTTTCTGGAATTTACACCGCTTTTAATTTATGACTGCCTATTTCATTTCTTGAGGTGCTAAAATGGCAGAGAAGTACAAAACCCCCCCCAAATGACCCCATTTTGGAAAGTAGACACCCCAAGCTATTTGCTGAGAGGCATGTTGAGCCCATTGAATATTTTTTTTTTTAGTCCCAAGTGATTGAATAAAGACAAAAATAAAAAGAATTTTTTTTTTTCTTCAAAAAGTTGTCACTAAATGATATATTGCTCACACATGCCATAGTTATATGTGGAATTGCACCCCAAAATACATTTTGCTGCTTCTCCTGAGTATGGGGATACCACATGGGTGGGACTTTTTGGGAGCCTAGCCGCGTACGGGGCCCCGAAACCCAAGCACCGCCTTCAGGATTTCTAAGGGTGCAAATCTTTGATTTCACTCCTCACTACCTATCACAGTTTCGAAGGCCATAAAATGCCAAAATAGCACAAAACCCCCCCAAATGACCCCATTTTGGAAAGTAGACACCCCAAGCTATTTGTTGAGAGGCATGGTGAGTATTTTACAGCTCTCATTTGTTTTTGAAAATGAAGAAAGTAAAGAAAAAAAAATTTTTTTTTTCTTTTTTCAATTTTCAAAACTTTGTGACAAAAAGCGACATCTGCAAAATACTCACAATACCTCTCAGCAAATAGCTTGGGGTGTCTACTTTCCAAAATGGGGTCATTTTGGGGGGTTTTATGCCATCTGGGCATTCCATGGCCTCCGAAACTGTGATTGGCAGTGAGAAGTGAAATAAAAAAATTACTCCCTTAGAAAGCCTGAAGGCGGTGCTTGGTTTTTGGGGTTCCGTACGCAGCTAGGCTCCCAAAAAGTCCCACACATGTGGTATCCCCGTACTCAGGAGAAGCAACAGAATGTATTTTGGGGTGTATTTCCACATATGCCCATGACATGTTTGAGCAATATATCATTTAGTGACAACTTTTTGTAAAAAAAATATATATATTTTTTTTTTTTTTTCATTATTCAATCTCTTGGGACAAAAAAAAAAAATATTTAACGGGCTCAACATTGCTCTCAGCAAATAGCTTGGGGTGTCTACTTTCCAAAATGGGGTCATTTGGGGGGGGTTTGAACTGTCCTGGCATTTTATGCACAACATTTAGAAGCCTATGTCACACGTCACCCACTCTTCTAACCACTTGAAGATAAAGCCCTTTCTGACACTTTTTGTTTACATGAAAACATATTTTTTTTTTTGCAAGAAAATTACGTTGAACCCCCAAACACTATATATATTGTTAAAGCAAAGGCCCTACAGATTAAAATGGTGGGTGTTGCATTTTTTTTTTCCACACAGTATTTGCGCAGCGATTTTTCAAACGCATTTTTTGTGGAAAAAATACACTTTTTTTTATTTTAATGCACTAAAACACACTATATTGCTCAAATTTTTGATGAAATAAAAAATATGATCTTAGGCCGAGTACATGGATACCAAACACGACATGCTTTAAAATTGCGCACAAACACGCAGTGGCGACAAACTACATACATTTTTAAAAGCCTTTAAAAGCCTTTACATGATACCACATTAGATTCACGGAGGAGGTCTACTGCTAAAATTACTGCCCTCGATCTGACCTTCGCGGTGATACCTCACATGCATGGTGCAATTGCTGTTTACATATGACGCCAGACCAACGCTTGTGTACGCCTTTGCGCAAGAGAAGGGGGGGCAGGGGTGCTTTTTTTTTTTTTTTTTTTTGTTTTTTTTTTATTTATTTAGCTTTTTTATTCTATTTTTAAACTGTTCCTTCCATTTTTTTTCTTTGTTATGATTTTTATTGTTATCTCAGGGAATGTAAATATCCCCTATGATAGCAATAGGCAGTGACAGGTACTCTTTTTTTGAAAAAATTGGGGTCTATTAGACCCTAGATCTTTCCTCTGCCCTCAAAGCATCTGACCACACCAAGATTGGTGTGATAAAATGCTTTCCCAATTTCCCAATGGCGCGGTTTATATCCGGGAGGGGGGACATTCCCTCCCACTGCTTGTAAAAGCAGTCTAGAGGCTAATTACCCGCTAGAATTGCTTTTACATGAACGCCGATCACTGGCTGAAAAGAATGATACCAAGATGATACCTAAACCTGCAGGCATCATTCTGGTATAACCATTCAAAGTCCAGCAACATACTGGACATATATTGTAATCTTTTTTTTTTTCATGCAGCCTCTTGGCTGAACGAAAAAAAGAGATTGATTGGTGGGTATGCCCACCATTAGAATACCTCCCTTCATCCACCCACTTCTAATGATGGGCATACATGCACCATTTATATATGCCGATGCATGGGGGCATCCTCCCGCAAAAGTTATGCCGTGTACACACGGTCGGAATTTCGACCGTATGTACGTGGCATTAGGAGCCAATCGCTCCTCCGCCCCCCCTGCTGCCCCCATGCTTCGGCACATATGCTCTTTTTTTTAACTGTGGTGGTGAAATCACCTCCTACAGCGTTGGAGTCGCGGCTTTATGTATCGTGGGAGCAAACGCTGTTGCTGTCAAGATAAATAAATCCGCGCTGCAACTGAATGGCGCACCTGAAAACAAAAAAATGCTTAACACTAAAACACAGTAAACAAAATTACATACCTGAAAAGCAAGCATGATAAAACATAATAAAACATTGCAGAATAGAATGGAGTAAAAAAAGAGCAACAATAGAGAGAGAATAGAGTGAGAGAGAGAACAATAAAACGACAACTATTTTTGTTTTTTTTTTTTTTTTTTGAGATTCACAGGTAAAAAAGCTCCTGACTGTTAGCGACTGAATCAAAACGCTACCACAAAAAAAATGTTAGCGATCGCAGGGATCAGGCCTGACTCTGCGAACACTGCAGTTATGTGTGCTTAGTGTTTTGTAAGTGACAGTGATCGATCGATACTGCACTTGGGCTGGGCTGGGCTGGGCGGAGGGGGAAAACGCAGGTGCTAGCAGGTATCTGGGCTGATCCCGCTAACAATGCGTTTTTTTGGAACCCTAAACTGCTGGGACGCTAGTATAGATCTGATCAGATCAGATATTGATCTGTTCAGATACTATACCACTAAGGGAGATGTATGCTTTGCGCGTGGGTGTTTGCGGTACTGGCACTAACCTGGGGCGACGCAGACCTTATTTGACCCTAAAACCTAATTGATATCACCCGCCGGGCGATCAGGGGGTTAAACCGTTATTGGGTAATAAATGGCGGGTGCCCTGACAGTATAAAAAACAAGCTAACTAACCAGCGTCACCCGTAACAGTAATACAAAAAAAAAACTGGCTACCTAGCGGCACCAGTGACACTAATGCAGCGATCAGAAAAACAATCGCTTAGTGACACTGGCAAAAGGGGGTGAAAGGGTTAACTAGGGGCAATCAGGGGGTTAAACCTTTATTAGGTAATATATGGGGGTACCTGACGCTATATAAAAACCTGACGGGGAACCTAAATAACGAAATAACTAACTGGCTAACCAGCGTCACCAGTGACATTTTATACGGTGATCACTGGTGAAAGGGTTAACTCTAGGGGCAATCAGGGGGTTAAAACCTTTATTTAGGTTGTAATATGGGGGTACCTGACCTATAAACCTATTTATGAACCTATATAAACATGGCGGTTAACCTAAAAAAAAACTGGTTACCTAGCGACACTAATGCAGCGATCAGAAAAACGATCGCTTAGTGACACTGGCAAAAGGGGGTGAAAGGGTTAACTAGGGGCAATCAGGGGGTTAAACCTTTATTAGGTAATATATGGGGGTACCTGACGCTATATAAAAACCTGACGGGGAACCTAAATAACGAAATAACTAACTGGCTAACCAGCGTCACCAGTGACAGTTATACGGTGATTACTGGTGAAAGGGTTAACTCTAGGGGCAATCAGGGGGTTAAAACCTTTATTTAGGTTGTAATATGGGGGTACCTGACCTATAAAACTATTTATGAACCTATATAAAACATGGCGGTTAAAATAAAAAAAAAAATGGTTACCTAGCGACACAATGCAGCGATCAGAAAAACGATCGCTTAGTGACACTGGCAAAAGGGGGTGAAGGGGTTAACTAGGGGCAATCAAGGGGTTAAACCTTTATTAGGGGGGGGTAGGGGGCTACCTAGGACCTAAAACTAACTGCCCTGACAGTTATTACAGTCACACTGACACTAAATGCAGTGATCAGTAAATAAATGATCACTGCAATTAGTGACACTGTGACTGGGGGGGGGGGGGGGGGTGATCTGGGGGGTGATCTGGGGGTGACAGGGGGGTGGATTGTGTGCCTATGTGTACTGGTGTCAGTGTACTGTTTGTGCACTAACCTTTACATGTTCTCTGCTCGGCGTTCCGGTCACATAGACCGGCGCACCGAGCGTGACATCACTTCCGCCTTCCTGTCTATACAATAGACAGGAAGGGGAAGCTTTTCATTCGCCAGGAGCGATCGCGAGGGGGTGGCCAGAAACCACTGGCCGTCCCCTCGTCCCGGATCGCTCCTGAAGCGATGCCGACCGTCCCCGCCGGCCCCGCCGCCCCGGGACGGAGGGGGTTCCGATCGGACACCCCACCCGCCGGAAGAATGGCACGTACAGGTACGTGGTTCTGCCTGTACGTGCCATTCTGCCGACGTATATATACATGGGGGCGGTCGGCAAGTGGTTAAATATATATATATTACATCAATTCGTTTTATGGACTTTGATTTTATTTTAAACATATTGTTGATTGCTATATACTTATATGCTGTTTAATATATGAATTCATTTTTATTTTTGTTCATTTTTATTTTTGTTCATTATTTTGGAGTAATATTGGTGTTTGCACTTATCGTATTTCACATAATTTAAAGAAACAGCGCACCATTTTTATATATGTTTTCAACAGTCTAGTATTCAGATCATTGGGTTGCAGCAATTCACCACATCTATATTGGCCCAGCGTATAAACCTTTTCTTTTTCTTTTGGTTATTTACTCTCTCTTACTTTTCCTGGAGTTCAAACACTGCCCACATCCATTTCTCAACCTCTTTGGCTAGCAAGAGCATTCTCTTGAGACAGAGCAATGGTATGTCAGGCCAGTAACAACATGAAACTAAAAGAAACAGGGGTTGATTTAACAAGGGCAAATAGAGAATGCAGTTGCTCCAGAGCTTAGTAAATGAGGTTCACTTTGCCAAGAATACCCAATGGCATGCAATGAAAAAAAAAATACATAATGTTTGCTTGCACATGATTGGATGATGGCAGTCAGTAGAGCTCCTCATTTGCTAAACGCTGGAGCAACTACACTTTGCAAAGTGCACAGTCTTTTTGTCTTTAGTAAATAACCCCCAGAGTGTCATAAGGAAGCCTTTCTGACTATTAGAGATTATAGCAGCCATCTCATGTCCCATAGTAGCTGCTCTTTGGCTGGAGGTTCAAAATCAAGACAGGTTACATTTAATCAGGTAAAACAGAAGCAATCAAATACAACAAATAAAACAAAAAGGAAAAGCAAATCTCTCTCACTTGCCTTATATTTGCTGTTCATCAGTACTATCTTTCCATTCAATTAAAAGGTAAATTTGTTTGCCCGGGTAGGAGGTTAGGTTTACAAAGGCACTAATCTTTTGACCTTTTTCATTTTTTCACTGTCCCATGACTGGGGAAGAGAAGTCAATGCTAACAAGACAACAGTCATTTTAGTACTAGCGGAGGAGGAGGAAGAAGAAGCAGCAAAGTATTGCTGGTAAGGTTAGTATAGGGGGATGTAGGGAGGTGGCATGAATTTTAGATTTGATCACTTTGTAAAGTTCTATACAATTCAATTAGCTTATACACTTGTTATTTACCTGTTGGTCTACCGCATGGCAGCATGCCAACATACTGCACATGAAACTTCTGCACAAGTTCTGTCTTTGGTGTTGGGAATTCTACTGCAGATGAAAAATGACAGAGTTAAAAAGGTGACACTCTTAATACAAATCAGACAGATACATGGCAGTGCCTAGAAACATAATATAGCATTCTGTAGACAGGCCAAGCATATTTCTAGCTTCTAATACAAATTCACACAATAGATATCGAAAGCCACATGTATACCATAAAAGCCCTCAACGCACTTTTAAAGTAGAACTAAAGGCCAAACTTTTTTTTTCAAGGTGAGGGAAAGTTATAACCCCTGGCAGTTTTGTTTTTGATATTTGTGTTTTGTTTTTATGTACAGTGGGGATCGAAAGTTGTGGCACCCCAGGTAAAAATGTGTATTAATGTGCATAACGAAGCCAAGGAAAGATGGAAAAATCTCCAAATGGCATCAAATTACAGATTAGACATTCTTATAATATGTCAAAAAAAGTTAGATTTTATTTCCATCATTTACACTTTCAAAATTACAGAAAACAAAAAAAAATGGCGTCTGCAAAAGTTTGGGCACCCTGCAGAGTTAATATCTTGTACTGCCCCCTTTGGCAAGTATCACAGCTTGTAAACGCTTTTTGTAGCCAGCCAAGAGTCTTTCAATTCTTGTTTGAGGTATCTTTGCCCATTCTTCCTTACAAAAGTGTTCCAGTTCTTTGAGATTTCTGGGCTGTCTATCACACACTGCTCTTTTAAGGTCTATCCATAGATTTTCAATAATGTTGAGGTCAGGAGATTGTGATGGCCATGGCAAAACCTTCAGTTTACGCCTCTTGATGTAATCCCCCGTGGATTTTGAGGTGTGTTTAGGATCATTATCCATTTGTAGAAGCCATCCTCTCTTTAACTTCAGCTTTTTCACAGATGGCATCAAGTTACCATCCAAAATTTGCTGAAATTTTATTGAATCCATTTTTCCTTCTACTCGTGAAATGTTCCCTGTGCCACTGGCCGCAATACAACTCCAAAGCATGATTGCTCCACCCCCATGCTTAACAGTTGGACAGAGGTTCTTTTCATTAAATTCTGTGCCCTTTCTTCTCCAAACGTACCTTTGCTCATTCCGGCCAAAAAGTTCTATTTTAACCTCATCGGTCCACAGAACTTGTTTCCAAAATGCCTCAGGCTTGTCTATATGTTCATTTGCAAAGTTCAAACGCTGATTTTTGTGGTGAGGACGTAGAAGAGGCTTTCTTCTGATGACTCTTCCATGAAGACCATATTTGTACAAGTATCTCTTTATAGTGGAATAGTGTACCACAACTCCAGTGTCTGCCAGATCTTTCTGGAGTGATCGTGCAGTCAAACGTGGGTTTTGAATTGCTTTTCTCACAATCCTGCGAGCTGTTCTGTCTGATATTTTTCTTGGTCTTCCAGATCTTGCTTTAACTTCCACTGTTCCTGATGACTGCCATTTCTTAATTACATTCCGAACAGAGGATATTGACATCTGAAAATGCTTTGCTATCTTCTTATAGCCTTCTCCAGCTTTGTGAGCGTCAACTATTTTCAGTTTTATTTTTCTAGACAACTGCTTAGAAAAACCCATGGTGCTGATTGTTGGGGCAAGGTCAGATGAGTCTGGCCATTTAAAACCTTTGAGATTGACATCACCTGGTCTTCCCAGACGATGATTGAGAACAATCCATGACACTGGCAGGTCTCAGCTTTGCAAAGGGGACAGTGCATGCTATAAATTCTGCAGGGTGCCCAAACTTTTGCAAACGCCATTTTTTTGGTTTTCTGTAATTTTGAAAGTGTAAATGATGGAAATAAAATCTAACTTTTTTTGACATATTATAAGAATGTCTAATCTGTAATTTGATGCCATTTGGAGATTTTTCCATCTTTCCTTGGCTTCGTTATGCACATTAATACACATTTTTACCTGGGGTGCCCAAACTTTCGATCCCCACTGTATACTGATTTCCAGTGGCGGCCCGTCCATAGGGCCGCCCCCCCCCCCCCAATGCAGTAACAAAAAAAAATTTTAAAAAAAATGTTAAATAAAAAAATATTTAAACATGTTCCTTTAAAAATATATATATATTTTTAAATGTTTTTTTTTATGTGCACTGTATCCTGGCGCTGGGTGCCGGGCACAGTGCAGTATGGGAAACGCCACGTTCATTGATAACGTAATCTCTTACTATGTTACTGTCGGCGGCACCCACCCATGTGCATTGTGATGATTGTGATCTGTGTATTCTCGGCCCCCCGCTCAACAAGAAAATGATTATTATGATGTAAAAGCCTGTGTATTCTCGGCGGGACCGACGCCCCCCCCCCCCGCTCAATAAGAAAATGATTATCCCCCCCCCGCTCAACAAGAAGATGATTAGGATGTAAAAGTCTGTGTATTCTCGGCGGCATCCACTCCCCCCACCCCTCAACAAGAAGATGATTATAATTTAAAAGTTTGTGTATTCTCGGCACCGGATTGCTCTTTCACGTGGATGCATCTATTGCACTCTGGGCTTTGTGGTTCTACCTGAAACTACTTGGATTAATTTATTTCTGATAATCCTTTAGCGTTCAGCTGGCAATTCATTTTCTACCCCAATTAAGTCTATTTGTTTGTGCTGATTGTACTTTTTTTTTTATGTCAATGGAAGCAAGAATAACCCCCAACACTGGTGTCAGTGAGTTCAACAATAACCTCCAGCATTGCTGGGGGTTATTATTGCACTTATTGACACCAATGCTGTGGGTTATTGAAATCACTGACCTCCTGATGGGACACAGGTTGCATTTCACGGGGCACAGGCTGCATTTCACGGGGCACAGGTTGCATTTCACGGGGCACAGGTTTCATTTCACGGGGCGCAGGCTGCATTTCACGGGGCACAGGCTGCATTTCCCGGGGCACAGTCTGCATTTCACGGGGCACAGGCTGCATTTCACGGGGCACAGGCTGCATTTCACGGGGCACAGGTTTCATTTCACGGGGCGCAGGCTGCATTTCACGGGGCACAGGCTGCATTTCCCGGGGCACAGTCTGCATTTCACGGGGCACAGGCTGCATTTCACGGGGCACAGGCTGCATTTCACGGGGCACAGTCTGCATTTCATGGGGCACAGTCTGCATTTCATGGGGCACAGTCTGCATTTCATGGGGCACAGTCTGAATTTCATGGGACACAGGCTGCATTTCATGTGGCAGTGAGGCTGCATTTGATGGAACACAGGCTGCATTTCATGGGACACAGGCTGCATTTCATGGGACACAGGCTGCATTTCATGGGACACAGTGAGGCTGCATTGATGGGCACAGTGGCTGTTTTTGATGGGCACAGCGGCGGCAATTGATGGGCGCAGCGGCAGCGTTTGATGGGTGCAGCGGCTGCGTTTGATGGGCGCAGCGGCGGCATTTGATGGGCACAGTGGCGGCATTTGATGGGCACAGTGGCTGCGATTGATGGGCACAGTGGCTGCGATTGATGTTTTTTTTTTCAGAACTTGTTTGCGCCCCCCCCCAAAAATTTTGAGCACCAGCCGCCACTGCTGATTTCTTTAGAGGGTTAGATAGGTTTGTGTTAGATCGTGGATATCTATAGATGCAGGGATTTTAGTTTTAGGATGGACTTCTACTTTAAAGCGGAGTTCCACCCTAAAGTGGAACTTCCGCTCATCGGAACCCTCCCCCCCTCCGGTGCCACAATTGGCATCTTTCAGGGGGTACAGATACCTGTATAATACAGGTATCTGCACCCACTTCCGGGCATAGATATCCGCAGAATCTGCGGGGGCCCTGCTGTCTGCTGGGAAACACACGGATCCCAGAGACAGCAGGGAGCGTCCTTATTGCACAGTGTGACTAGCGCAAGCGCAGTAGGGAACCGGCAAGTAAGCCGCAAGGCTTCACTTCCTGATTTCCATACCAAAGATGGCGGCGGCAGCACCCGAGAGCCGATCGACAGATCGGCTTTCGGGTGCCGACATTGCGGGCACGCTGGACGGGTAAGTGTCCATATTTTAAAAGCCAGCAGCTGCAGTATTTGTAACTGCTGACTTTTAAAAAAACATTTTCTGCCGGACTCCCTCTTTAAGAAGTAAGAGAAGATCCCTTCAAAGTGTGGGAATATCTGATTGTCACCAGATGTAAAGCTGCCTTCGCTTTCTGCTGTATCTAAGATATTGATGTCCCGTCATAACCTGCTTTCTACTCCTCAAACTAATACTTTATTATCTGGCAATCTGGTAAAACTGTTCAGATGAATTCTTCTATAGGCAGAAGACAGAGCTGGGCAAATACTATGAGCCATGTATACATGTACATTAAAAACGTTTTTGGAGCCTAACTTTCCTATTGTAGCCTGGCTGGCTTTAAAAATCTCTAAATAATAGTAACAATCGTGCTATTCTTCTACATAGACAATGACTGTCATTTTATATGTCAAACCCGATATTGCCATACATAGGGACAAAGGATGAAAGTACAAGAGCTTCACAGAACTTAGAATTTAAAGCATAAAAATAAAAGGTAAAATACATCTAAAGTACACATATGTTTTCCATACCTAGGTATAGAAACTGCAAATAATAAAAACAAAATGATGATTGGATAGGCACCGCCTTTAGTATAGATTCTTATGCCCCGTACACACGATCTGACTTTCCAACAACAAAACCGTGGAATTTTGTTCGAAGGTTGTTGGCTCCAACTTGACTTGCATACACCCGGTCACACAAATGTTGGCCAACAAACACGAAGGTAGTGATGTACAAGACCTTACGGCGAGCCGATAAAAAGAAAGTTCAATAGCCATCAGTCATGCACCACCCTTTGGGCTCCTTCTGCTAATGTTGTGTTTGGTGAGCATTGATTTCGAGCATGCGTGTTTGTACTTTTGACTTTTGTCCGACGGACTTGTGTACACGCGATCGGAAATTCCAAAAAACCCCCATTTGTTGGTGGAAAATTTGAGAACATGCTAGCCAACATTTGTTGGCGGAAAGTCCCGACAACAAATGTCCGATGGACCATACAAACGGTCGGACTTTCCGCCAACAGGATCACATCCAACATTTGTTGTCGGAAAATCCGAACGTGTGTACGGGGCATTAGACTAACAAATATTGTTACTAGTTATAATATCAATAATAGTCTTATGGCATGACTGACAGCCGGTGACATAATCAAACATGTAATACAGGGTACATCCATTAATACTCCATATACAAAGCATGCTGGCTTTTATAATAGGAAATCCCAGCCTTGCCTGTAGGTTTCGAGGCTCCTTTTAAGTAACTGACTAAGCTGGCTACACACTATACAACTTTTAGACAATTTTCTTGAACAACTTTCCTTTAGATTTACCAAAACCATATAATATGAGGTCAAACCTAAACACTTCTAAATTATATGCAATTAGGCAGGCCCTTGCACTACATAGCTGTAGGCAAATCTAAGGCTCCATTCACACCTGAGCGTATTTTAGGCAGAAAGTCGTGCGATTTTACAGCGATTTTTGCAGCGATTTTGTACAGGTCAAAAGGTCACCAATGTAAAAAAATGAAAAACGCCTGTAATCTGCCAAAAAAGAAGCACCTGTACTTTTTTGAGCGACAGCCATTTTGCTTTAGGTGACAGAACGCTCAGATGTGAAATTAATGGGATTTGTCTTGTTGGGTGTTTTTAGAGCTGAGGCTTAGAGCAGAAAAACGCCCAAAAATCACTAGGTGTGAACAGAGCCTTAAGGAAATTGAACAGCAAAAGTTGTGCTGCATGGTCCTGTCTCTGCTAGAAGAGCAGGGGGAGTGGTGCATGACTCTACAGTCTCTGTTATCTCGTCTGCCAAGCATTCAGGTCATTTTCATAGCACAAGTGGTAATTGGCTGCAAGAAAGCTACTCTTATCACATTCAGCTCAGCACCTGCTGAAAATACCAGGTAAATATGTATGGTAATAAGTACTGGTGTGTATGGTGGAGTTGCCCAATTGTCCATACTCTATGGACCCCAGTTTATGATAGGATGAAAACACTAGTCAATGTTGATATTCTGGCGCTCTCTAGCCACTTCAGAAGATTTTACCCCCTTCATGACAAGAGCATTTTTTGCTATTAGTCACTGAGCTACTTTAACTGGAAATGGCGCAGTTATACAACACTGTACACAAATTAAATTTTTATCTTTCTTTCACACAAATAGAGCTTTTTCTTGGTGGTATTTGATGACCGCTATTTTATTTTTTTATAATTTTGCGATATAAACAGACAATTTTGAGGGGAAAAAAATGTTTTTCGTTTCTGCTATAAAAAATATCCAATAAAAAATGTAAAATCTAATTTCTTCATGAAGTTAGGCCAAAATGTATTCTGCTACATGTCTTTGGTAAAAAAAAAAAAAAAATCCCAATAAGCATATAATATTTGGTTTGCTTAAAAGTTATAGCGTCTGGCATAGATACTTTTTGTTTAGTGGCAGTATAGAATAAGATGCACTGGATGTTCACTAATGAGAAACTGACCGCTAAACTTACTGGCACCATATGTAAATTTCACAAAATGTGGGACTTGCGGATCTCACACTATTGACATCTGATTACAATCGGCGCATACTGGACCTTTAAGACATGCGATATATCACTTGATAGCGAGATGGTGAGATGGCTTTTCCATGGATTCTGAGGTGCCTCTTTAACCCCCCCTCCTCTTTCCTACTTTATGTACCCCCTGCTTTCTTCTACACTTCGTCTATTCTCTATAGTTTTTTGTTAGGAGAATATAAGATCATCCGGCATATGCTAAGCAATCTGGTCAGTCTACTGCAAATATCTTGCATTGTTTAACTGACTGAAGTCTTTATATACTGGATCGTGCCAATGAATATATGTTTGTTGTATTGTTTTATGTGACTGTATTTGCCGCCTTGAAAAAAAAAAAAAACAGAAGATAGCCAATGAAGGAAGATATTCTTCTGTACAGATTACAGGAAGTAACAAGGATAATGCATTTCTGGCAAAATGAACAGGTATTCTGTATTTGCAGAAAATGTTCTTAGTTTGGAAAAAAGAAAACGAATACAGACACCACATAAGGACTGTAAGCTGCAATATATTTTGCTCTTGGGTTTAGTTATCCTTTAGCGATTTTAGCAAGTTATTTTATACAGATTCTGCATTAGAAGAAGACAATCATAAAGTGCTGCAACATAATAGTGTAGTAACATTGTCTACCTTGCAGTGGCACATCCAGGCTAGCATGTGGTCTTTCCTGCGAGGAACTGCAAGCCGTAGCTTTGGCATTTTTTCTTTCTGCCATAATCTGTAAGACACCAGGGATTTCCACTGTTAATGAATTTATTTTATAAAGTAATTTCATTATTCTCCACTTTTATCATCTTTACTACTTCATTAGTACTGCTTGGGATGATTTCTCTACCATCGGCAGAAGGAACAGCACAATGTAGGTTCAGAACATAAAAAAACAACATTTATTACCTGAAATGTGTCTTTATATTAAATTGGTTATAAACCCTTTTTGTTGACTTTTACCTATAGGTAAGCCTAGAATAAGGCTTACCTATAGGTAGTGGAAATATCTCCTAAACGTGCGCCGTTTGGAAGATATTTCACTTGTAGTGCACTGATGTCGTCATTGGCTAATGTGCTGTGAATAAACGGACTACCATGCCATTTCTTCCCCCAGCATGTGCCATGACTGACGGCTCCCACGTGCATGCACGGGAGTGACGTGACGTGACTCCGGACAGTCACAGAGCCGGAGTCCGTGGCCTGGAAGGAAGAGAGCAAAGTTGGACACGGCCTGCTCAGGGGACAGGGCGGGCTTCGTTTGCCGGTAAGTGTCCTATAATGGGCTAGAATGCAGTGCATACTAGCCCATTATGCTTTTCATTTGCAGGCCTTGTGGGGAGCAAAAGAGGGAGTAAAACCCATCTGGGTTTACTTCCTCTTTAAGCTGTCATGAGCAAGGGGGAAGTTTAAGTCAGACTTTGTAGTAAGAGTCTCAGATCTTTGAGCTGATGAACAATAGGATGAGGTACTAGAGCATAGAAAAGTTGAACACACATTCTAAAAAAAAAAACACTGGGGTTGATTTACTAAAACTGGAGTGTGTAAAATCTGGTGGCATAGCTTCCAAATTATTTTTCAAAGTCTAATTTACCAAGCTGAAGTAAGAAGCTGATTGGCTACCATGTACAGCTGCACCAGATTTTGCACTCTCCAATTTTACATTGTGTACATTCATACAGCATAACAGGAGTGGGTGAATTGTAAGAATTTTTATTTTTTTCTGGAAATAAACCTGTAAATCAAATTTGTATTTGTATTTGTATAAATTTTCACAAAGTCTGCTGCCTCCTTTTTTATGATGGCAATTTGCATATGCTCCAGAATTTTTATGAAGAGTGATCAGATGAAGTCCCTCTTTGCCATGAAAAATCCCATAAAAAACATTTCCACTGCATTTGTGAAGAAGGCTTCAGGGTGTCCAAGAAAGTCAAGCAAATGCCAGGACCGTCTTCTACAGTTGGCACCACCAGTGCAGAGTTTGTTTAGGAATGGCAGTAGACACGTGTGAGTGCATCGGCACGCACAGTGAGGCGAAAACTTTTGGCGGATGGCCTGGTGTCAAGAAGGGCAGCAAAGAAGCTACTTCTCTCCAGGAAAAACATCAGGGACAGACTGATATTCTACAGTACAAAAGGTACAGGGATTGGACTGCTGAGGATTGGGGTAAAGTAATTTTCTCTGATGAATCCCCTTTCCAATTGTTTGGGGCATCCTTAGAAAACCCTGTCCGGAGTAGAAAAAGTGAGCGCTACCATCAGTCCTGTGTTATGCCAACAGTAAAGCATCCTGAGACTATTCATGTGTTGGGTTACTTCTCAGCCAAGGGAGTGGGCTCACTCACAATTTTGCCTAAGAACACAACCATGAATAAAGAATGGTACAGAAACACCCTCCAAGAGCAACTTCTCCCAAGCATCCACGAACAGTTTAGTGATGAACAATGCCTTATCCAGCATAATGGAGCACCTTCCCATAAGGCATAAGTGATAGCTAAGTGGCTTGGGGAACAAAACATCAACATTTTAGGTCCATGGCCACGAAATTCTCCAGACCTTAATGCCAATGAGAACTTGTGGTCAATCCTCAAGAGGCTGTTGAACAAAAAACTCTACAAATTCTGACAAATTTCAAGCATTGATTATGCAAGAATGGGCTGGCATCAGTCAGGATGTGGCCCAGAAGTTGATTGACAGCATGCCAGGGCGAATTGAAAGAAGGGTCAACACTACAAATATTGACTCTTTGCATAAGCCTAATGTAATTGTCAATAAAGCCTTTAACACTTATGAAATGCTTGTAATTATACTTCAGTATGCCAAAGTAACATCTGACAAAAAGATCTAAAAACACTGAAGCAGCAGACTTTGTGAAAATTAATATTTGTGTCATTTTCAAAACGTTTGGCCACCGCTGTACTCTCAAGTAAGTAAGACATTTCATTTAATAGTGAAACCCCCTCCTGCATCTTACCTTAGAACAAATTTCGTGAAGACTGGTTGCAATGGCTTTTGCTGGTGTGTCACATCGGAACACGTGGCATTTTAAAATCCTTGTATCCTTGTCTCTGGCAACATATGCAAAATCCCTGTGTGACAAAGAACATTACAAGAACTGAGTTCCATACATATTTAAATAAATGCAGGCATGTTACATCGTTATTTCACAGTAAGATATTTCAGAATATTTTGCATCAAGGCTGCAGCGAGAATGACAGTCATTCCTCGGGCTCCTCCTGAGACGTTTGTTGCTTTGTGGCTGGGTAACAAAAAACTGATAAAGATTTGAAGACTGACTTGCTGAGTCGCTGGTAGCTTTAATACATACGAAGAATGGGAATAAGTCATTCTAAAGTGTAATTGTATATTTTCCATCAAGGGGACAAATAAAATATGCTGCAGTGCATTGTAAATGGGCAAAACCTAGGTGTAATAAATCTCCACATGTAGCTTAATTGGAAATCTGGGTTGTTCATTGAAATTCAGGAAACGCATCATTGTACTGAAACTCAGTTCACTTCAAAAAACATTGTACAGCAAAAGCAACATAAACCTGGCAACCATATGTACAGAATAACAAGAGGCTTCTGCTAGACTAAGCAAATAAAAGGGAATCACATTTGGCCTGTAAAACATGCAGGTACTGTACATCACAGAAGATGTTAGACCATCCTATGATGTTGTATGTAATATTTTAAATTATAACAAAAATCTAATAATGCATTAATCTATCACAGAACTTATCCTATTCATCATAATATAGAGAAACCCATGAATATGTTTATGGCAGCATAGGGTAACAATTAAATCCTTGCTAAATGTTCTTGATTGTCAGCAGCCTGGTAGTGAAACCGGCTCTTTTGTAAGCACCGTTGTCACAGTCCACCTTCTCAACCAAGCTACCATTATCACCAGCCCAACAGAGTTAGTTATACATATATTATTTGGGAGTATCCACTATAAAGTAAGACACAGATATTCTGTACCAAGTGTTTTCTCCAAAGTAATATACTGGCTGCGCTCAGGTGCGTGGCAACGTTTTGTGTATGTGTTGTTGCGGTGAATTGGGGGGGGGGGGGGTGATATCCCACAAACAGTACCAAAAACTGTCTGGGAACTGAACCCTGATTTACTTCATCCAAAATAAAAAAAGATTCATAGTTGATAAAACTCACATATTTAAAGATTAGCATTACAAGTTATATTTATATATTGTATATTGTAAAGGCACTAAAGGAGCATAAGAGAAGCAAGTAACCTGAAATATTAAATGCAGGTATCACAAAAAATCTGAGAAACAATTTAAGAAATGCACAAAATGCAAGGATGCCCAATACACACCAAATTATTGATTAATACATTTAGTTTCAACAGCATTAGAAATCAGTCATGCTGTCTACTTGATGGCTCAATAGAGGATGGCTCCACAATAAAAGCAATAACAGAGGTGTCTTCAATTCATATAGAAATACTGTAACTGTTTTAGGAGACAAGCTAGAGAAAATTTAAAGGAGGATCTCTGCTTTACTGCTGTAGTTGGGATATATGGTGCATAGCTCCCAACTGACCCTGATTTTGAGGAACTGTTCCTGATTTGGAACAAAGTTCCTCTTTCCTCCTCATTTGTTCCTTATTTTGATCTGGTCTGTATAGTTGTATATAAAATGCATTATTTATCTAATATTTATAATATCTATAATAGTTATCTAATAATATTTATTTCTTTATTTTTAATACATTTTAAAAGCCAGTAAAAAGGAATAGTAGTGGTTAACCAGTTCCCGACCGCCTCACGCAGATTTACTGCGCCACAATGGCTCTCCTGGGCGAAATCCCATACATATACGGGTTTCCCTTTAAGAGCCGCCAGAGGGGGACCCGAGGGGTTTCCCTTTAAGAGCCACTGCATGGCGCGCACGATCGCGTGCACAAGAGCTGTCCTGTCAGAGGAGAGAAGACAGATCGTGTGTTCCTACTAAGTAGGAACAACGATCTGTTTCCTCTCCCAGTCAGTCCTATCCCCATACAGTTATAACACTAGTGTTAGCCCCTTCCCTGCCAGTGACATTTACATAGTAATCAGTGCATTTTTATAACACTGATCGCTGTATAGATGTCAATGGTCCCAAAAATGTGTCAAAAGTGTCCGATCTGTCCGTCGCAATGTCGCAGTACCGCAAAAAGTCACAGATCACTGCCATTACTAGTAAAAAAAAAAAAATAACAAAAATGTCATAAATCTTTCCCATAGTTTGTAGACGCTATAACTTTTGCGCAAACCAATCATCATGTGCTTATTGTGTTTTTTTTTACCAAAAATATGTAGAATAATATATATTGGCCTAAACTGATGAAGAGATTTGTTTTCTTCATCATTGCTATTTATTAAAGCAAAAAGTAAAGTTTTTTTGTTCAAAATTGTCGCTCTTTTTTTGTTTATATCGCAGAGGTGATCAAATACCACCAAAAGAAATCTCTATTTGTAGGAAAAAAAGGATGCCAATTTGGTTTGGGTACAACTTTGCACGACCGCGCAATTGTCAGTTACAGCGACGCAGTGCCAAATTGTAAAAAAGTGCACTGGTCAGGAAGGGGGTAAAATCTTCCAGGGCTGAAGTGGTTAAAGTGGGCTTAACAAAATATTTTTTCTTTATAGAATTCTCTTTTTGCTAATAGGTGTCCCTCTTTTCCACTTCAAAAAGTTGGGAGGTATTATGGTGTGATATGAATGGCTATATTTGGCAAATTTTCCCTCATTATTGGGCAGAGAGATCGTTAGCAAACACAGACTTTCAATGTCAGACTTATGCAATCACTGTACAGGATATTTACTTGTTTCACTCTATTCACAGACATGAGAACGGTGCCTTGGCCTTGATTTCTCTTCACAGCTCCGAGTTAGCCCACAGATATGTGATGGCTTTTAGATGCAGGCGACAATTAACGTTTGTCTGCGGGTGGCCATATTTTCTATGCTAGCACCCTTTCTGTCACACATTTATCCATATATCACATAGGACACAAGCTGCCTTTAAAATGTCCTTTAAACAGAAGCCCAGTTAAGTTGACTTATTTCTTTATAATGGAATTGGTGCCTTTCCTTGCAAATGAGGTCTAATTATAATATCTAGTGACAAGTGAATTGCTAACGGCAATAATCATGTTAGTTTCTTAAATTAATGGGCTGTACAAGATTTCTAGTTAACAGAACTCCATTATCCTGCTTTGCTATACTTGAGAGATTTATTACAGGAAAATCTGAAATTTAAGAGAAATACTATCCTCATACAGATGTTATCATGTGATTTAACACAGGACTGAAGCAGTCTGGACAATGATTTAGCACCACACTTATAATTTTTAATAAAAAGTTGAAATTATATGACAGAGGTTACCGCCTGAATTTGGCTGTTAAATGGAGTAGTAAGTTAAGCTGGCATAGCAAAGGCCTTTTTTTTTTTTTTTTGCCTAGACCAGCATATGAAAGTACAACCAACCAGATTTCTGGACTTTATTGTAGACAAAGATTTTAAAGAATTACATAAAAAGTTCTAAGAAATACATATGGGGGCCTTTTCCGAAACTTCTACAGCTCTTATCATTAATAAAACTCCAGGGGGAATCAGCTATGCACACTGGGGAACGTTCATATAAATACTGGGGGGACAGAGGAGTTTTGAACTTTTTTAAGAATTATAAAATTTAAACAATAATTTTACTAGCTGAAAACTAGTTTAAATATCAGCCACAATGAGCACCACAAATCAGCACCTATAATATGCTTACCCTATCATATACTGCAATACTGAAGAAAATGTAATCACGTTTCCCTTTATAAGATTTATTATAAGATTAACTACCCAAAAATATTCACTTAAATTACTATTTTCCCATGAATCTTTACTTTGCTGTGACCTTTTAAATGTGAATTTCTGGAAAAGAACTAAATATATATAAAATGATTTACGTGCCAAAGGATTTGAGATACCAGTGTTGTGATTGAGACTACTAAAGGGAACAGCCGCTCACTGAACCCTCTTAGCACAGTACACTGCAAAGGACACTACAATGGACGACTATTCTGAAAAATGTATTGTGATAATTTTATGTGGGGAATACAAGTAATAATAGCATTGCGGCATATGAATTCCTTTTTTTTTATATCCCACCTGCCTTTATTTATATTTTTCTCCACATGACTAGAAGAATAAGCTACCCAGTAGAAGATACAGTTACAGGGGTTGTAAGAAACTAGAACATTTCCAGGGGGGCTCCGAATGGTTACCTTTTATTACCATGGTTTAATTTTTTGTTTTTCAAAGAAAATGTTGCTTAAACTGTTCATGCAGTGCACCCCTGGCAGTCTAGGGCAGTGTTTCTCAACCCCAGTCCTCAAGGCGCCCCAACAGGTCATGTTTTCAGGCTTCCCATTATTTTGCACAGGTGATTTGATCAGTTTCACTGCCTTAGTAATAACCACAGCCATTTCATCTGAGGGAAATCCTGAAAACATGACCTGTTGGGGCTCCTTGAGGACTGGAGTTGAGAAACACTGGTCTAGGGTGCATTCACACCTGCAAATAAACCCGTACTCCAACTAGATGTAAGAACCACAGGAGTAGCAAATTTGTGAGGCCTAGTGTGCATGAACACGGCCTATACCCCAAAGAGAAGCTTAAACAGATAGACATAGAGAGTATATGCAAGTGAAAAAAAGTTTTTTATTCAGGGCTTCAGGCCCAAGGTAAATCAGTGAATGAGTGGTTAGACATATAGTTATACAAAGCAGTATATATACATGGTATTCATGTGTAACCATAAACATGTACAGAAATGCATAAGTTGCACAACAACTTGCGATAATATCGGGGTCTTTCAGGAAAATGCCGACATGTTTCGGACGGACGTCCTTTTTCAAGGCAATATCTGTTCCTGTGTTTACTCAATAATGCTGTATAAGACAGAGTAAAGTCATTAATATACAACATAATGTGTTTAATGGGTATAAACCTGTGAATTGCACCGCTGTATGGTAATGGTACTCACTTGCAAAGGGTTAAAGAGCTGGGGATAAGCCCAGTGGACTTGAGGTACAAAAGTATGGTATCAGTATGTCCATGCAGTATACAGTGGATCTTGTGCTGTTAAAAGCAAAATGCTCTAAACTTTATTCTCAACAACAACTTTTTTTCATTTGACGGTTCCCACTACCTCCAAGTACAGGGCGTGGCCATGGGCACCTGTTGCGCACCGGCCTACGCCAACCTGTACTTGGGGGAGTGGGAACGCCTTCTATTTGCAGACTCTTCTGCTAGTACGTATACCAAACATATTGTCACCTTTCGTCGATACATCGACGATATCCTTATTGTCTGGCAGGGACCCAGCCAAACCCTACAAGACTTCTTGACCTACTTAAATACTACTAATCGGTTGAATTTGAGATTCACCATGACCTCTAGCCCTACTTCCATCTGCTTTTTAGATCTCACCCTCATAAAAGACTCTGAAGGTCATATCCAAAGCCATTTATACCGTAAACCCACTGCAGGCAACACCATCCTTGCTGCCTCTAGCTTCCATCCGGAACCGCTCCTCAACTCCATTCCATATGCTCAATACCTCCGTGCCCGCCGCAACTGTTCAACCGAGGCCTCCTTTGAAAACGAGGCCTCGGTTTTACGGAATAGGTTGCTTGAACGAGGATACCCACCAAAAATTTTGAAAATCGCATATAAAAAAGCGAAATCAAAAACACGTAACTCCTTACTCTTCCCCTCCAAATCACAAGATAAACAAACCCCATTGCGAATCATTACCAATTTTTGCGAACAACATTCATCTATTACACAGATTCTAGAGAAATATTGGTATATTCTAACTACAGATCACTCATTGTCCCCATTCGTACCGGTACACCCACTACTTACCTATAGACGAGCTCCTTCCCGTCGTGACAAACTAATCAGAAGTGAATATACCCCTGTTAGCTATTTACAAAAACAAACAAAAGGTACATTCCCTTGTGGGAAATGCAGATACTGCAAGTACCTATCTAAACCCAACAGATCCAACCCCTTACCCAATGGGCAACCTTTCTTCCCCCAACATTTTGTCAACTGCCGCTCAGTCGGCATAGTCTATCTACTAGAGTGTGAGTGTGGGTGTTTCTATGTCGGGAAAACCAAGCTCCCCTTCTGGAAACGCATTTATCGACACACCCTTAGCATCAATCAGAAAGACCCTGATCTCCCCCTAGGGCGACACTGTGCAATAGTGCACCAGGACTCAACTCCCCAGATTACATTCAGAGCACTTGACCACATTCCCCCACCTAACCGTGGGGGTGACTACAACAAATCCCTACTTCAAAGTGAGCTTAAATGGATCTTCCACCTCAATGCCACATCCCCCCCAGGCCTCAACGAGGCATTCAATTTCAAGCCCTATCTCGAGGGCTTCGAATCAGGGGTATGCGAACTTGATTTATAGTTCCCACAGTCATTGAGATGGGCTTCCACAGTACTTTGTCCTCTGGAACCCCCTCTCTACCTGGTTCCAACTATATACCTACATCATGGTCATTCTGCTCTGTTTCAACATCCAAACAATTGTACCTGCTGTTATGTCTTATAAACATATTTTTACTATGTCATATTATGTTATACCATGTCATACCATGTCGTAGCATTTGCAATGTTTCTATACCTATTCAAATTTAAAGATACCCATATACTGCATATGGAAAAATGTCTTTACTCCTCACAAATATGTGAATATTGCTGTATCTTGTTATTCTAAATGCTATATCTGTCTCTGTCCACTAGGGGGCTTCCACCTACTTTTATGGTAATGTGACCCACTTGCTGAAAACATCACATGCTTCAATGTACTATGTGCAGTTGCAATGCACGTATATTGATACATTCCTTCCCATATCACACCCCCTTAACACATATTTCGGCTTTTCCGCTTCCATTTGTTGATTTGGCTGCCCGGCGCGGGTAAGACCATGTGCGCATGCGCGTATACCCTACGGCGCATGCGCCACATATACCCATTGAGGCGCACGTTCTGCCATCATATGCGCCCCCCCCGTGTGCGTTCCAGCACACGGGGAGGGGTCAGTCTGCCCGCGTCGGTGACGCTCCGACGCCGCACGAGGCCACGCCCCCCCGGACGTGTCGACGCGCGGCGCCGCCGCATCTGGGATCTCAAACACTGGGGATACTATATTGTGGCCTCCCAGCCACCATCCCCACACCTGGCCCAGCAATCATTACCCAGCCCAGTGCAATTACCCTTCACCACGGTCTGCACAGCTGATACCCATCAGTATACACTATATTAGCCTCCACAATGGCGGGACTAGACATCATACTTCCCTGCCGGCGTTTGGCTACACTGCAGCACATTGCAAACTCTCCACTACCAGGTAATATTAATACTTTACATTTTGCATCTTTTTGCACCAACCTACTCTCCTTCACTATTTAGTGATATTAACATTACTCTACCTACTCCCTCTATTCCATAGCCATCTACCAGTTCGGGCCTAGGCAGCCATTGCAATCCTCCATTGCATGGCTTGGAGATCTTGCAGCCTTTCAAATGTGTAGCAGCCGTTTGCTTTTAACAGCACAAGATCCACTGTATACTGCATGGACATACTGATACCATACTTTTGTACCTCAAGTCCACTGGGCTTATCCCCAGCTCTTTAACCCTTTGCAAGTGAGTACCATTACCATACAGCGGTGCAATTCACAGGTTTATACCCATTAAACACATTATGTTGTATATTAATGACTTTACTCTGTCTTATACAGCATTATTGAGTAAACACAGGAACAGATATTGCCTTGAAAAAGGACGTCCGTCCGAAACATGTCGGCATTTTCCTGAAAGACCCCGATATTATCGCAAGTTGTTGTGCAACTTATGCATTTCTGTACATGTTTATGGTTACACATGAATACCATGTATATATACTGCTTTGTATAACTATATGTCTAACCACTCATTCACTGATTTACCTTGGGCCTGAAGCCCTGAATAAAAAACTTTTTTTCACTTGCATATACTCTCTATGTCTATCTGTTTAAGCTTCTCTTTGGGGTATAGGCCGTGTTCATGCACACTAGGCCTCACAAATTTGCTATTTTTATATGTGAGAAGCGATAGACCCATTTGCCACCACTCACTTGCTCAATAAATATTGTATAAGAACCACAGGAGGGGTTCCTGTGATCAGTTGTGGGAAGCAGTCTGCGTTCAGAGCCGATCAATCACATGTGGGGATGGAGCCCTGCAGCAAATTCAAAAGTACACAAAACATAACACATACAGGCATACCCCACTTTTAAGTACACAATGGGGTTTATTTACTAAAGCTGAAAAGTGCAAAATAAGGCTCACTTCTGCATAGAATCCAATGAGCTTCTAATCCCAGCTTGTTCAATTAAGCTTTTGTAATAAAACATGGAAGCTCATTGGTTTCTATGCAGAAGTGAACCTGATTTTGCACTTTTCAGCTTTAGTAAATAAACCCCATTGTGTACTTAAAAGTGGGATATGCCTGTACAGTACACAGTAATCTTACAGAATCATCTCACGTTCCTTTTGTCCCTAATGCTTTGTCCAGTGCCCTGCATGCAGTTTTATATTATATATACTGTTCTTTCTGCCTGGAAACTGAAGATTGTCCATGACAACGAAAAAGTGTCCCTTTACATCAAAAGTGGTTTTAGATCAGCTAGAAAACAGCGATAATAAATTAGAACACTTGCAGAATTGAGCGATAGTGAATCGTGGGGAAATTTATTTTATTATTATTATTTTATTATTTTTATAATTATTTATAGTTATTTATTATATTATAATTTATGATCATCTAGATATATATCATACGGGATGTCTACTAGACTCTTGTTTGGACAGATTTAAGTGTGTTATTACTAAGAACTACAGGCCTACCATATAAAACGCCAAATTTCTATGCAAAACATTGTACCACTTTGAGATTAAAAAATCTGACATAATCATACCGCCAGGGAGGTTAACCACTTGAGTCTCAGACATTTTTTTCATGCAAAAATGGACCGTTTGTCCTTTTTACATCTGTTTTTCATCTGTTTGTTTTTATAATTGAAGAAAAATAGGTCTTTGATCCATTCCAAAAAAGCGGATGTTGACAGAAGTGGATGTAAACAGAATGATCATCCATTTAAATCTGTTTTTCCATAGAGATGCATTGATGTCCGTTTTTCATCTACCAACTGATGAATGGAAAACAGACAAGCGTTCCGCAATCCGCATGTGCGAAAGGGGCCTGAAGGTAGGGCTGGAGCTCAGCTTTAAAATTAAACCTTTAGATAGCACAAATGAAACAAAGACTTTCTAGCAGGTGCCATAGGATTCCCACTCCTATTTTACCGCTACCTCCCCAATCTGCTGTTGTAGCATTCCAAAAGTCCTATGTAAATGGCAACTTTGTATATGTGTGCTTCATATTTAGGGGTTCAGGCCATATTGCTTCACTTGTTTGCGACTAAACATAGGGGTCTATTTTGAGTATTTTGTGTGCTAGTGATACTCTTCTACTGCAGGTTATATTTGTGATCCAAGTTAGAGGGGCAAGCAGTTTATGGTGCTTTCAAATCTTCCTCAAGGGAGGAATAATCAAGAGCCATTCCGCTGCTCTGACAAGGCAGAGAAAAATTACCAACAGGGCATTTGTAAAGGTCCAATTCTTCATAAAATTATAGATTCAAATATGTATCTGAAAAAAACGTGAGTACCTGGCAACTTTTACTGCACAGATTTAGCAATTATAGAAGCAATTGGTGAAAGGTTGGCAGCTGTACTTTTAATTTTTAAATAATAATGACAAATCACCAAACCAAACTAAATATACGCAGACTGAAATATTAAATGCAGGCAGAAAGAGACCCATTTTTCTTACATACAGCCAGTCTGCCTACTTTCAAAGAACACACTTCCTTGGAATTTGTATGGCATTCTATAAAATTTTAACCTGTTCATGCCATCTAGGCCATTCCTTGCAATGTTCCACATTCTCAGAGTACATCTCAATCTCATACTGGGACAATGTACTCTCTTACCCTGTTTCCCCTAAAATAAGACCTAGCGTGATTGTCGGTGATGGCTGCAATATAAGCCCTACCCACCAAATAAGCCCTACCCTGTTTCCCCGAAAATAAGCCCTACCCTGAAAACAAGACCTACAAGGACTTTGACTAGGGCTTATTTGGGGGGTAGGGCTTATATTGCAGCCACACCGACAATCACGCTAGGTCTTATTTTCGGGGAAACAGGGTAGTGTATACAACATGACATATGACATCTTGAAGGACAGTGTTAGCCCAAGAGATAAGGTAAGAACCCTTTAAAGTGGGCACAGAATTATACTATCCTCTCTGTTTAATAATAAAAACAATATAATATAAATATAAGCCGTTCTATACCTGATTTCAGAGTGCCACTTGGCGCTCACATGACTGGCTGGCTCTCTCCTTTCTTGACCTGACAGCTGCAGTGGGCGGGGCCGACGTCAGTCTGGAGGGGGGGAAAAGAGGTGGGGAGAGGCGGCCGGTCATGTGAGTGCCGAGTGGCACTCTGAAATCAGGTATAGAATGGCTTATTTTTTATAAGGCACAGATACAGGGGCACACAGCATTATTAAACAGAGAGGATAGTATAAAACTTTTAATGTAACTTCCGCAGGAGAGGGGGAATGACACAGGAGCTGACAGGCAGGGAGGGAGGGGAGAGAGGATGGAAGAGAGGAGCACAGGAGAGAGGCAGGTGATGGAGGCACATAAACTGACCACAGTTTCAGGGCTCAGCAGCCATGATAATCCGTGGTCAGTTTACAGGGGGGAGGGCAGAACCAGGCAGGTTCAGCCAGGTATTTCAGGTGATACAGGGGGCCAAATTACACAGCACAAGCACTGTGCTGTTATTCATGCTTTAAAGGGACAGGATCCATTTTTTTTTAGGGTAACAAACACTTTAAGTAAAGGGTGACCTGAAACTAGAATCTTGTCCTTAAGGTAGCAAAGCCTTTGATACACTAGGTGTACAACCTGGAAAGGGAGTGACAGATCAGACCATGATGCAATCATACTTGTTTTTATTGTTTACATTATTGCCCAGCATACACATTTATTAACTAAAATATGTTTTCATCATCACAGGTATATTATGTTTTGTATGCTGGGTACCAAATATCAGGGATATATCTTGGGGCTCTGGATCACATTTTATTGGTAACCAAATTAAAATCATTATTTACTGCAGTAGCCTTGCAACCAGTCTGAATATACTCTGCTGAAGTATATCCAACCAGAACAAGATGGAATCTAAGTGGTTATCATGGCTCACTGTACTAAAGAACATCCAGGAAAACAGCTAAATACACAGCTGAACTACTGTACAGATAGACTTGATGTTTTACCTGTCAAATGATTTGTAATTCTACTCAGGCAGTTTTCTTATTTACACACAGCTACTACACTGCACAGGCTGAAAGGTCACTTTATTACTGCTTTCATTGGCTTAATGGCTGCCTGTATCACTTAACTGCAAACTGTACAAAGCAGATTATGTCACTTTGATATTAAATCAATATGTTGGAGATGAGTAATGACAGAGTAAGTTGAATTGGATAACACAGTTGTAGGCAGGTGCAGTCTACTTTCTCCACTGCAGGTGGTGCTAAACCGCAGCAGCATTACAGGGGGAAAGGAACCGCATCGGCATTACACGGGGAAAGGAAGTCAAGAGCAAAATGTTTCCTGGGTGAGCTATCTGGTTGGATGTTGCCACCCCATGTGACTCTGGTGGCCATCTTGGGTCAGGAAGAGTCTATTTAAGAGCCTGGTTCACCGCCTTTGTGCACATTTCATATGTGGGTAGTGTAGGAACAGGCCACCCATCTGACAGGGACAGTGATTAGCAGCAGGTAGAGGTTTCAGATGAGTAGGGACACATCTGAGATCTACTCCGCTACACACTGCTGTTATAGTATATAGTGTGGTCGGGTTCCTTCCCACTGGGATTGTTGTGAATTACTGGATTCTACATTTAGTTCTGTTCTCTGCAACTGGACTCTGAGTGTTTACTGGCCATGCTGCACCTCCCCACACAGTAGTTTGGTGGTTAGCACTTCTGTCTTGCAACACTGGGATCTTTGGTTCAAATTCCAGCCAGGACACTATCTGCATGGGGCTTACATGTTCTCCCTGTGATTTTGTGGGTTTACTACTATATGCCAAAGACATGCGGGTAGGTTAATTGGCTCCTATCTCAATTTGCACTAATATGTGTGCGAAACAGACCTTAGATTGTAAGCTCAAGGGCAGAACTGATGTAAATGTACAGTACACAAAGCACTGTGTAAATGGTCAGTGATGTATACTGTAAATACCAGTAATAATAATAAATGCTGAACCAGGAATTACCTGTGTCACCAACCTGGCTATGCGGTGTGGCAGATCTATGTAAATTACAATATTGGCTGAACAGAACTTTAAATACTTTGGAGGATAAATCAGCAATTATATGTAAAGTGTTTATTTTGTTGTTTGTCTGGAATTTTACATATCAGCACTTAAAAACAATAAATACTTAATTAGGCTGAAAGTTAACCATTATTAGATAATTATGGTAGGTGCCATTGTTAACTCTTGTGTATTTTAGAAATTGCTAATTTTCCTGCTTAACATTCCCATTATACAAGTTTTCTACTTAGCAAGTACTGATCAGGACATTACTGACCGCATATTTGCCTGTACAGTACACACAGCCCGTGTGCACAGCCTTCTGTTCTACAGAAGCCGGTCTCATGACCAGCTTCTGTTGAACGGCCATGCTGGAAAACCAGCATCTGACCAGCACTGTCAGTCATTGGCTGATCAGTGTGTTCCTATCATGAGCCTATCTCTTTGTTACTCTGCTATCTCTTCCGATCAGCATGCTTCTTGACAACACATGAACTGATGGGCTCCTTGCTTAGCTTTTTTCTCTCATACTATAACACCACTGTACTGGGACTACAAGAGGATTATAACAAAATTCTGGCTTGGGCTGTGTCCAAGATATAACCCAAGTACTCCAGATGGTGTGAGGGCTGGAGGGCAGACTTTGGAAATTTGTTTAAAGAGGAGGTCCACCTGAATTTTCTTTTTAAAAGTCAGCAGCTACAAATACTGCAGCTACTGACTTTTAATAAATAGACACTTACCTGTTCCAGGTTCCAGCGATGTCGGGCGATCGCTCGTCTCTCGGCTGCCCCCGCTGCCATCCTCTGTCAGGGAATCAGGAAGTGAAGCTTGCGGCTTCACTGCCCGGTTCCCTACTGTGCATGTGCGAGTCGCGCTGCGCGTCTTTATTGGTCCCCGTTGTGTCCTGGGAACTGTGTGTTTCCCAAGACACAACGGGGCATCTTCGGAAATGGGTGGGCCAGCTTTGGCTAGCTAGTCCGGGAAGTGGGTGCAGATACCTGTATTATACAGGTATCTGCACCCCCCTCCCCCCTGAAAGACAAGGTTGTGGCTGCTAACAGAGCAGCTCCAATGGTGCCATTTTGGGATGGTATTTGCACAGTGTTGTTGTTGCCTATGCTCTTCTCTGTAACATGCTGTGCAACATGCTGTGCAACATGCTTATGCTGTGCTGCAAGGCTCCTGGGAATGATTCTGGGGATGCCTGTTTTTCCTGTTGTGAGGGGTCTGTGTTTGGGAAACGAGAATGGATGACGTTGTTACACCAGGTTCACCAGAACTTGTGTCCCCCATTAGAAGATTTCCCCCCTATTCCTGCTCTGGTTACCACTCAAATTTTATTTTACTTTTCCTTTGGGTGAGAACAGTCACTGGGAAAAATAGTGAGAGGGTGAATCTCCCTAATGGGAACACAGACAGCAGGAAACATCTGACAGGTGATCTAATCCCCCTCCGCTCTATCTAAAGCCAAAAAAATGTTGCCTTCAATTATAGTTTAACCCCCCTGCGGTATTCCCAAGTGTGGCTCAGGGTGGATTTTCTGCACCAAAAGCGGTAACCCCGAGCCACACTCGGGATTGCATCACAGGATCCAGGTACATGTTACTTACCTTGTCCCCAGGATCCTGAGATGTCTTCCCGCACTGTGTGCGAGCCGTCCTCCACTCGATCTATCACGGAGCCGAGCTCCGTTCCCTGTGAGCGCTGCGACGCATGGGGACCGAGAACATCGCCAAATTCAAAAAGTAAAACACACAATACATATACAGTGCACTGTAATCTTACAGATTACATTACTGTATCAATTTATTTCACATCCCTTTTGTCCCTAGTGGTTTGTCCAGTGCCCTGCATGCAGTTTTATATTATAAATACTGTACTTTCTGCCTGGAAACTGGAGATTGTCCATAGCAACCAAAACCATCCCTGTACATCAAAAGCGGTTTTAGACCAGCTAGAAAACAGCAATAATAAATTAGAATAGCGATTTGTGGAGAAATCCGTCATCAAACACTGAAAGTAATGACAGCGGCAATTCTGCAACTGAGCAAATTTCAGTGTTTTTGATTTGATTACATTATTGAATAATTTTTATTATTACTATATTATTATTTGTTATAATTATTTATAGTTATTTATTATATTATAATTTATGATTTTGTTTTTCAAACTTTATCATACCCGGGATGTCTACTAGACTCTTGTTTGGACAGATTTAAGTGAGTTATTCCTAAGAATTACAGGCCTACAATATAAAACGCCAAATTTCCAAGCAAAATAATTGTACCGCTTTCAGCGTCAAAAATCGGAAATAATCATATCACCAGGGAGGTTAAACTTCTCATACAAAGTTCAAGTCTGGCCCTGTCTCCTCCCCACTATTCTTTTAATCTGAGAGGAAGCCTCGCTGACCAACAGGGTGGAAGGTGGAGCCAGGGTCAAATGTATCTTTTACAAGCAAAGAGGAGATTTGCATATATATCCAGCTGGTTTTATCTCTGCATCTAGTGAACATTCCTAACAGGCCACAAACCTGTACCGGGGTTGGGGACCTCTGCTGTAAAATGTTACTTGAGTGACAGTTCTGAGTCTACTGAGGCTGCTGACATCATTTCCAAGATAGTGGTACCCAGCAGCATTCTCAGGCCTTTTGGATGTCTACACAAGGGAGGCTAACATGCATGAAATATGTTATTGTACATATCATTTAATGTGAAGAATGTTGTTAAAATTAAAGGTCTGACAACAGGGTCTCTTTTAAGGGATGGAGATTGTTCACTTAACCTTGATAATTCAAGTGAAGAATGTGATGAAAAACATATGTTCAGTAAAATCATTTCAGTTTAGTTGAAGGTGAAGATGACTGCCAAACTTTTAAATTGCACTAAAGAGGAACAGCGTTCTGTTATACGTTTTTTGTGGGCAGAAGGTGTGCCCGGGAGCACAAATTCATCTCCACATGTGTGCTCAGTATGGGGATAAAGTTCTCTCTTGTAGAGTCCTTTATGAGTCGGAGGTTATGGAACACCCATCTTATAGTCTGGATTTAGCACCATCTGATTTCTACCTTTTCGGTCTGCTCTAAACTGTTTTAAGGGGAAGATTTTCATGTGATGATGACGTGAAAGCAGTGGTGCATCAGTGGCTACACACTCAACTAAAAATTTTTTTGCTGATACCATTAAAAAATTGGTACGACACTGGGAAACTAGTGAGAAATTAACATCCTGCACTCTCATGCCTTAGATCAGCCCCAATTCCTGCACCTTCACACCTCAGATCAGCCCCAATTCCTGCAACTTCACACCTCAGATCAGCCCCAATTCATGCACCTTCACACCTCTGATCACTGCCCCCCCTGCACATCTGCCCCACCACTGTAACCCCCCCCCGCTCATCTGCCCCACCACTGTAACCCCCTGCATATCTGCCCCACCACTGTAACACCCTGCATATCTGCCCCACCACTGTAACACCCTGCACATCTGCTCCACCACTGTAACCCCACTGCTCAACGGCCCCACCAGTGTAACCCCCTGTACATCTACCCCACCACTGTAACCCCCTGCACATCTGCCCCACTACTGTAACCCCCTGCACAGCTAACTCTGAGGAACGGGGTGCGCCCTCAAAATGCGTTAGCTGTACCCCATGCACTGTGTTTATGGCAGTGGCTGTGTTTTGACAGTTGCATTTTGTGAGTACCCACTTTTATACAAAAATGTCTTATTATTAAATTATCTCTGGTAATGCACTAGGTGTGCGCACCTTCCATTTCTGTTTTTTTTGTACCCTGCACATCTGCCCCCACCTCTGTACCCCCCTGCTCTTCTGTCCCACCACTGTAACCCCCTGCACATCTGCTCCACCACTGAACCATCTTCTCATCAGTCCTAACACTGAACTTATCTGCTCATCTGCCCCACCAATGTTCCCCCTTTCTCATCTGCCCCACCACTGTACCTCCCTGCACATCTGCTCCACCACTGAACCATCTTCTCATCTGTCCTAACACTGAACTTATCTGCTCATCTCCCCCACCACTGTAACCCCCTTTCTCACCTGGCCCACGGCTGTACCTCCTGCACATCTGTCCCACCTCTGTTCCCCCTGCTCTTCTGCCCCACCACTGTAACCCCCTGCTCATGTGTTCCACCGATGTACCTCCTTTCTCCTTAGCACCCCTCTGCACATCTGCCCCACCTCTGTACCCCCTGCTCCTCTGCCCCACCAGCTGTAACCCCCTGCTCATCTGTCCCACCAATGTACCTGCTTTCTCCTCTGCCCCAACACTGAACCTCCCTGCTCATCTTTCCCACCACTGTAACCCCTGCTTATCTGCCCATCACTGTACCCCCTGCTTTTCTGTTCCACCGCTGAACCCCCTTCTCAGCCCTCCCACCACTGTACCTCCTGCACATATGCTCCACCGCCGTATCCCCATGCTCTTCTGTCTCACCACTGTAACCCACTTTCTCATCTGCCCCACCAATGTACCTCCTGCACATCTGTCTCACCTCTGTACCCCCTGCTCTTCTGCCTGACCTCTGTCCCCCCTGCTCTTCTGTCCCACCACTGTAACTCCCTGCTCATATGCCCCACCAATACACCTCCTTTCACATCTGCCCCACTGCTCTATACTCCTGCTTTTCTGCCCCAACTCAGAACCTCCCTGCTCATCTGGCCCAACACTGTACCACCTGCTCTTCTGTTCCTCTACTGAATCCCCTTCTCATCTCTTCCACCATTGTACCTCCCTGTACATCTGCCCCACCACTGTACCCTCCTGCTCATCTGCTCCACCGCTGTAACCTCTTCTCATCTATGATATGCAGAGTGGTGAAAGGAAGCAGAGATGTGGCACATCTACCTGTCCTGGCACACTCATCCTGCTGACCCACCTCTCGCATCCAGCCCACATGCTTGTATGTGATGTGTGTGATGTATGGGATGTATGGGATGTATGTGATGTCACATACCAGTATATGGAATGGATGCGCAATGATGAGCTCAGGTCAGGGGCATTTTCTGAAAGCAGTGGGCCTGTGTGCAGGATCATAAGTTGGGCCCCCGCAGCTGAGGAAAAGTGGTTGGGTGTGATTTTCATACCACTGGCTGTGGCTTAAAGGGACACAGAGTGCCGGGGTTCAGTAGTAAGTGATGTAAAGGTTCAGGAATAATTTCAACAAAGTTCCCAGAAGCTAAACACTAATTCCACAAACTGTCTCATGATTGTGTTTTTCTCAATCACAGTGAAATCCCTTCTTTCTGAGATTGGTAGTGGCAACCAAGCGAGTCATCTTCCTCCAGGTGGTCGACGGGGCTAGCAGGACTGTGATTGGCTTTAGCAGTGGCCAAGACAGTCCTCCTCCTCCTGGAAGCAGGGACTGCCCCCCCTAGCAGAACTTCACCCAATCTCTTCCCCATCACAAAAGCTGACGCTCGCAGCTACAGCAAAGTTAGAGAACCAAACAATGTTTCCCATCTTTTACAATGTGTGGGGGCGCAGTGCAGGTGCGGTGTGGGGAATTCTGAAATTGGAATGCATTAGTGTCTCGCTGACACTTCCCTGTGCTGATGGGGAGGGAGTCGAGTGCCGGCAAAAGAGGCTTTGCGTGCCGGGGGTTGCCTACCCCTGCTCTAGCTTATATAGATTTCCATATTTATTATGGAAACACAAGAGAATGAAGGTAATCACAACAACCTAAAATGAAAGCAATGCAAAAATTCAAATGAAGCAAATTGTTCCAAAATGAACAACAATGATCTCTTTATTGTATAGCAACGCATACTTCACATGCAAATTGATGCTAACACAAGCTAACTACCAAGGAGAAAAGCAGAGATAATATGAACTATTTCCTTTCACCACTCTGTTGTCAGCGTAAAGAAAACCATTTGTTTTTCTTCATAAATACCTTTCTCTTAAGCCCCTTTCACATGTGCAGTATAATCTGGTCTGCCTGTCAGTTTTTCAGGAGAACCTTACCAGAAGTTCCATGTAAGTCTATGGGCAAGTGGATGTAAACAGTACCTTTTCATCTGACTACCCATAGATCCAACATGGGTCCAGAAAGCTCCAGTTGGTAAATGCATAAAAAAGTGAATGGGCACAGTTGTCACAAAAGTGACATCCATTCTGTTCTGAAATACAAAAAAAATAAATGTAGCAAGCACCAGGACTGCTTACTAAGGGTGTAAGATGCACCAAGCAAAGAAGAAAACATCTAGTATTTATTCTGGACTTCTGTAATGTTAAATCACTGGTCCAGTTGGCTTCTTCCATTTTAACGAATGTAAACATATCCCGGCAAACACCTTTAGCCATGTACCTTGAACAATTAACACCAGTTCCATACCATGGTGACTGGATTTTGTAAACCAGAACACGGTGCTTATGATCTAAGGTCTATAAATATATTTATGGTCTAGAGCCCTACGGACGACATGAGTAACGATGACACATAGGAACAACACAAAACTCACCAACATGAAATAGACCTGAAAGTGTGCCTTGGTCTACCGTATGGTACACCAAAATAAGGGGGCATACCCTAGATAAAGAATGATAAGAAGTAGTTATGGAATAATGTGGAATGAGTATTCAGTCTGGGGTAAGAATACTTGGAAGAGGCTTTTTAAAAGGGGAGGGTGGGTGGGTATCACGCACAGGAAACCGACAAAGACCGGCGGCCTTTGGGCTGCTTAAATACCCTCCGGGCTCCTCCCATAACTTCAGGCCGGTACCCGGCCTTCCAATTTATGGTCTAGAGCCCTACGGACGACATGAGTAACGATGACACATAGGAACAACACAAAACTCACCAACATGAAATAGACCTGAAAGTGTGCCTTGGTCTACCGTATGGTACACCAAAATAAGGGGGCAAAACCTTCAGGTAGGGGATAATTATTTATTAAAGGCAATGTCACTGAGTAAGTCGAGCAAAGGCCTGAGCCATCTCTAACTGTGGGTTAGGAATGTAGCGAGAGAAGCAGGCCGATTTCCACCGACCCAGTTTCTTGATCACGTGGTCCGGAACCCCCTGTCTTGAGGCCGTCGTGGCCGCCCCGATCCGGAATGAATGCCCGGAGTACTGGCTGGAGTCCAACTGAAGATTGCCGAGAAGGACCCGGACATGTTCCACGAACTGCGACGAGTTGAGGGGTTTTACCGGAAAGGGTAGAAGCGGACTGGACCCTGGGCGGTCGGATAGCAGTGCCGTCAGGCGGTTCAACACGGCAACTGGGCACCAGTTGTTGTGAGTCCTGTACAGGTGAATATCTACTCCGGAACCTCGCTGCTGAGTTTTGGATGTCGCCAAGTGAAGGACGTAGTGATCCTGGTGGCGATAGAGATTACTTCTATGCAAGACTGGACCGGCTGGGTGGCTGCGAGTGAACTCGCTGGGCCGTAGAAACCCATAAAACGCCATGTGTATCGCAGCCTGCAGGACGGTGCTGAGGAGGAGACCGAAAGGGGACCTATCCAGGATGTCAGACATCCCCTTGAAGATCTCCCCCGTGATAGGCAGCCGCTTCGGGCTGACTGGCGGCTGGTGTTTCTGAACTCCACGTAGTAGAGCCCTCACTGCGTGGCAGGAGAACACCGAAGGCCTCGCGGGGTCTTGAAGTGACAAGTAGTGCTGCACCCCGGCCACGTACTGGCGTATCGTGCTGTGTGACAGTGCTAGGTGAGAATGACAATAGGCGATGAACGCCAGGACCTGCTTGAGGCTGGAAGACTCGTGAGGCCGATGGGGCAGGAACTTGTTAAACGCCCTCCAGGCCGTCCGGTAGGCCCGACGGGTGTTGCGGGCGAGCGAGGCGTTAATGATGTTGGTAGCTGAGCGTAGATGTGGGGCTAGTCCAAGGTCAGTAGTGACCAATCCGGGATAGTGGCTGAAAGATGGTAGGCTCCTGGCATCTGTTCAAAGAAAGAAATAAAGTTAAAACGGGAGAGTGCGTCCGCTGCTGAGTTAAACTTCCCTGGAATGAATGAGCAGTAAACATTGAACTGATGCTGTAGGGATAGCTGGACCAGTCTGCGGAGGAAGGACATGACGGGCCTGGACTTAGACCTGCCCTTGCTGATGATCTCGGCTGTGGCTTGATTGTCTGTCGAGAAAGCCACAGTCTGTCCAGACCAATGGTGACCCCATAGGTGAGCGGCTGCTACGATGGGGAAGAGCTCAAAGAGGGCTGACGTGGTAGTGAAGCCCGGTGTGGCTAGTGCTTGAGGAGGCCAAGGGGCGGCGAACCACAAATGGCCAAAAATGGCGGCGCATCCTGTGGATGCCGCCGCGTCGGTCACCACCTGAGGTGACTGCGTGGACACGACTGGGATGAACAGGGACACACCGTTCCAATCACTAAGAAAGTGTTCCCACATGGCCAGATCTGCCCTGGCTGCAGAATCCAGCCTGATGACCTGGTCTGGGTCCTGAGTGTAGGACAGGAAGACCAGCAACCGGGACACGAAGGAGCGGCCCTGGGGGATGATCCTCACAGCGAAGTTCAGCATCCCGAGGAGAGACTGAAGTTGCTTCTGAGTACATCCCCCCACCCGGGTGAATTCTCGCAGAACCGTCCTGATACGGTCCAACTTATCTGCGGGAAGGCTGGCCTGCATGGCAAGCGTGTCAAGGTCGACGCCCAAGAACGTGATCTTGTGTGCCGGGCCGTCAACCTTGTGCTCCGCTATGGGGACGTTCAGATTGTCGAAAACCGTCCTCAACTTTCCAAGGTCCCCTGGGGGAGCCCCGGGCGGTTCTATCAGAAGGAAGTCATCCAAATAATGGATGACCTCGTGGCACTGTGCCTCATGGAGAAGGATCCACGCCAGGGTCTCCGCGAACTTGTCAAATAGCCAAGGACTACTCTTAGACCCGAAGGTCAATTTGGTCGCGAAATAATATCGCTCCCTCCACTTGATGCCGTGCCAGCACCACAGGGAAGGATGAATGGGCAGCAGCTTGAAGGCGTCGGATATGTCCGCCTTCGAGAGCCAAGCACCCACCCCTGCCCTGAGAATGGCCTGGATAGCCATGTCTACCGAAGCGTACTTCAGTGAGAACTCCTCGGAGGGGATGAGCGAGTTGAGACTGGGAACGACGGAAGAATGAGGCGCTGACAGATCATACACCAGACGTTTTTTATTTGAAAATTTTCCCTGTACAAGCCCGATAGGGTTAACACTCCAGATGCTGAAGGGAGATTGACAGAACGGGCCTATCATGAAGTCCCGATCCAACTCCGTCTGCAAAAGGACGTCAATCGCTGGCTCATCTGTTGCTGCTGAGCGTAGGTTCGGACATTCGTGGGTGGAGTGGGGCAGGGTGATGAGCCCGGTATGAAACCCATCAGTGAAACCTCGGATGAGGTAGCTGGCGAGTGACGGAGTGGGGTGTGAGGTCAAGTAAACACCGAGCCAAAGGACATTGACCCGGCTTAGTCATGGTTTCTTCTGTTTGACCTCACATAGGATCCTGGGGTGCGCCCTCTGGCATAGGGTGCAAACGTGCAAGAGCCGGCACTGGCTGAAATTGCAGGAGCCGTAATTGAAATTGTTGCAAATGGCGGCTCCCCCAACCATCCGCACCGGACGTCCCAACTTGTCCACCTTTTGCCCTTGCGCCGGGGCCTGCTGAGCCTGGCTCTTGCTGGTAGAGGCCGTGCTAGCTATCGGATGGACAGAGGCTATGTTGGCACACCAGACCGTGGTGTGGGACGCTGACTGACAGACAGCACATAGCGGGGAGCGAAGACCCGCGAAGTGGCGGCAGAACAACTCCGTGTCCACTACGCTCCAGTCCGTTGTCAAATGAAACTGTGAGAATCTGGCTGCGGCTTTGGCCGAGAAGGACCGATGATAGTCGTAGAACGCTGAGCCACCGTATTTGTGGCCCAGGTCTACGATCAAATGGAGGTAGAGGTTCAGTTCCTCCCGTCTGCCGGGGGAGGCTGAGCACAGCACGTCCCTAAACATGCCGAAAGCGAGCGTGAACTCGGGCACCGTGAGCTTTCTGTTGAGCCTCGGATCCTTCGCTTTCAAAACCACCGAGACGTCCCCCCAGGTGTAGGCCTTGTTCTCGGCCAAGTCATGGACCGAGATCAAGAGTGAGGCCAGGTTAACGTCTCTGCCCTCTAGAATGTCCTTCCTTACGCTGGGTGGCACCAGGTGGGAGGGGTGAACGGTAGTCGTGGCAAGCTCACTACCTGCGGCCGGTGCACTGATGGCTGGGACCACCGCAGGGTCCGGAACCGTGGCAGCCGGGCTGGTCTCTAGACGAGACACCCTGTCCTGGACCTCAACGATTGAGGAAGACAGGGAAGACACGAGGGTGTGTAGCTCAGCGACGGTGGCTGAAATCGATTCCAGAGACGCCTGCTGGCTGCTGGGGCTTGCTGCGGCCGGTGGTGGGAAGAGGAGCCTGAATAGCTCCGCCTTCCTGGCCGCGGACGAGAAGGGTATCCCTCTGCGTCTCAGCTCGGCGGACAGCCTGGGAATTGTCCATGCCCTAAGAGACTGGACACTGCCAGCCTCGGAGGCTGACGCCGGAGATAGCGGGGTGGTGAGGTCATCGCTGCCGACTGATGACATGGCGGCTGCCAAGACCCGTTACTTAGTAGACTGGTCACGTGTCTGCAGGCTGGGCGTATAAAGAGGTGACAAGAAATGAGTTTGGACGTGTCACCTATGATATACGTACCTGCCATGAGAAAGCAGGAGCCCCCCGTGCCCCTGCGTTTTTTTTTTTTTTTTTTTTTACCTGCTGGAACCCTGATCAAGCTGGTGCAGGTGGACCTACTGAATCCGACTGACCTGAGAGAGTGTGAGAGAAAGTACCTATTTAAGAGCCTAAAACTGCTGCCGTCCAGAGCGACGGAACCCAACGTAGATGATAACAACAGGCGATAGTGACTTAAGTTGACTGCCGAGACCGCTGTGGGATCAAATGACAGATGACAACATGAATGACTGACTTGACATGTTGCCTTAACTGAATGAACTTCCCGTGACAGGGCCCGGCCCGTTCGTACCGTATGGGGGTGACTGTGAGCCGGACTCTGGAGCACGTACAGAAATGAGGCAACCGTGAAACGAGGCCAACTGCCTGGGTACGCTGAGGCCGAACTGTGACATCCAACTGCCACCAGGTCCGACTCCAAGCTCCCTTTTTTTTTTGTTTTTTTTTTCTTTTTATTTTGTAGAAATGCGGCCGGCCTAGGGCACGCCGGCGCGAATTCGTACAGGCAGGTGACCAATTAACGCCGGGGCGTGGTAAGGTGACACAGAAATGATATAACATGACAAGGACAAGAATCAAAGTCTCTTTTTTTTTTTTTTTTTTTGCGACTCCGCCCCTGGCGCATGTATTGAAATGAGGCCGGGCCTAGGGCACGCCGACACGAATTAGTGCGGGGAAGTGACTGCATTCATGCCGGGCGTGGTAAGGTGACAGAAATGAGATACCATGACAGGGGCAAGAATCAGGAATGTACGCAAACCAGTGATGCGATTCCGCCCTTGGCGCATGTATTGAAATGAGGCCGGGCCTAGGGCACGCCGACACGAATTAGTGCGAGGAAGTGACTGCATTCATGCCGGGCGTGGTAAGGTGACAGAAATGAGATACCATGACAGGGGCAAGAATCAGGAATGTACGCAAAACCAGTGATGCGATTCCGCCCTTGGCGCATGTATTGAAATGAGGCCGGGCCTAGGGCACGCCGACACGAATTAGTGCGGGGAAGTGACTGCATTCATGCCGGGCGTGGTAAGGTGACAGAAATGATATACCATGACAGGGGCAAGAATCAGGAATGTACGCAACCAGTGATGCGATTCCGCCCTTGGCGCATGTATTGAAATGAGGCCGGCCTGGGGCACGCCGACCCGAATCAGTGCAGGGAAGTGACTGCATACAAGCCGGGCGTGGTAAGGTGACAGAAATGATATACCATGACAGGGGCAAGAATCAGGAATGTACGCAACCAGTGATGTGATTCCGCCCTTGGCGCATGTATCGAAATGAGGCCGGGTAGTCGTGCATCTGGATCGCCCCGATCGGAGCATGTATGGATGCGACCGGACCAGGATCGAAGCGATGGCATGAACGCCCTGTTTAACTGATGCGAAATGATTTAGCATGACCGAATGGCCTGATACGTTAGCCATGTTTGAAATGATGAAATGATTGTCATGCTAACACGTGAAATGTTTCGACACGGTCGAAGTGATTCGTACAATTGTATGCCAACAGTGCTTCGGAATGTAAATAGCGATTCGGCACGCTCGCTGGCGCCACCGATTCGAATAATGGCAGGACATGAACGATACGCGTGAGTGCGAACGGCACCCGTGCGTGAGTCATGTTTGAACGATTCGAAGACTGCGTAGCACGACCGCGTAAGGGAACCCTTGAGTGCCGGATGCGGCATCGGTCGGAGTGTTTTGTGGCGGGCGGCCCTGAATGTGCGTGCCGCTAGATGGCTCCCGATCGTGTACAACCAAAAAACGTGCGAGTAAGTGTTTAGGTTTCGAGACAAGCAGCGCGTGGTTCGTGAGCTACGCAGACCACAGTTTAGTGACATGATAAGCAGTGCATGAGAACGTAAAACATGGGAGCCGAAGCCCTACCTGCGACAGCCGAACCAGACTCTTTGTACGAACTGCGACTCGGCGACACGAGTGCGACACGAAGGGACAACACGACTTACGAACACGGAACGCGGGACTGCAACAAGAGGAGACGGACAGACGAAAACGGAGCTCACGAACCGGCACCAACAGCGCTTGTCTCGAACGAGTCGGTCCTAGATGTCTGACGTATCAGATATCACGCACAGGAAACCGACAAAGACCGGCGGCCTTTGGGCTGCTTAAATACCCTCCGGGCTCCTCCCATAACTTCAGGCCGGTACCCGGCCTTCCAATTTAACATTACAGAACAAATACAGTTGAAAATGTTTTACTTTTGGGCAGAGTCTACGTGACCAGTGACGACATCACTCAGAGCACCGCGGAATGGTTTGTTGAATGTTTTCGATATGCATATCGGCTATTTAATTATGAGTGCAATATTTCATTTTAATAACTTTTTCATTTGAACTATTTTAATAACATGACATTCTATACAATGAGGCTGTGTTTACACTTTATATGAGTGAAGCAATAATTCAAAATCTTTTACTGCTTGAAAATTGAATTTGAGAATGCCATAGACATCATGCCAGGCATCCATTACAGAAAGCACCAATGATGGTTGTTTGAAAGCACTGTTTGACCGCTCGACCTTTGAGGGTCAACTTCTTCTGGTAAACAGCCTTTAATACTCACCATTGATGCCCATTATTCGTTATGTTGTTATGTTATTTCAGATGTTTCAAACATTAACCACTTGCTGACCAGCTCACGCCGATATAAGTCGGCAAAGTGGCATGGGTGAGCTTCATCTGCGGCTAGCGGGTGTGCAGCGGGAGCGTGCCCGCGGGTCCCGCGGACTCGATGTCCGCCGGTGGCCTGCGATCGTGGCACGGAGAGGCAGAACGGGGAGATGCCTATGTAAACAAGGCATTTCCCTGTTCTGCCTAGCAACATGACAGGGATCTACTGCTCCCAGTGATCAGGAGCAGTGATCTCTGTCATGTTCTAGTGAGCCCATCCCCCCTACAGTTAGAACATGCTGAGGGAACACAGTTAACCCCTTAATTGACTCCTAGTGTTTAACCCCTTTAACCCAGTGACATTTACACAGTAATCAGTGCATTTTTATAGCACTGATCGCTGTATAAATGCCAGTGGTCCCAAAATAGTGTCAAAAGTGTCCGATTTGTCCAATGTCGCAGTCATAATAAAAATCGCAGATCGCCACCATTACTAGTAAAAAAAATTGTTAATAAAAATGCCATAAATCTATCCCCTATTTTGTAGATGCGATAACTTTTGCGCAAACCAATCAATATAGGCTTATTGTGATTTTTTTTTACCAAAAATATGTAGAAGAATACATATTGGCCTAAACTGTGGAAGATCAAATACCACCAAAAGAAAGCTCTATTTGTGGGAAAAAAAGGACGTCCAACCCTTCCACACACTATCCAAACCTTAAAATAAGTTTTGCCTTCACATACACTTTAATCCCCAGTCTATTTAGCTAATAAGACACTAAACACCTCCTACAGAACATGTTGTTATTAAGACTTTGTTCCATTGCACTGGGACCTTCAACTAGCATTTATACCCAATGGTATTCTAGGGATAGGAATGCCTATTTCATATAACAGGCTGAATGTAATTTGTCCTTAGGGTATGAGCACAGTGCTGTAAAAAAAAAACAGGACAATGGCTATTACCTAAGCAGGCAATAAGGATTCTGGGAAATGTAGACTACTGTTGAAGTTTGGAGCAATCTGCTTCTATGGTGCCATTAGAAGAAACCTGAGTTTTATAGAGCAGTTCTAGAAAATCATGTATAACTGCAGATGAGGAAAGGTCATCGAGGCTCACAGAGAGTGGGGGTGTAAAGTGGTTGTGGTCTCTCTGCTCCCATCCAATTCCCATGAATAAATGTTCTGATAGGACAGGAAGGGATATATCTTTGGCAGCCATTGCCATCTACTCAGTCCTTTATCAATATTGATTTTGAGTAAATAAGAGAGGAGATGGGACAATTGTTGTTGTGGATCTATCACTGCAAGGAATGAAGGGCAACGACTGTCAGATCCAATAATGTAACTGATGGTGAGTAAACTAAAGCTACCAAGCCTGCCAAGGTGACCCCCGTTATTTTTTTTTTCCACATAATTCATACTAAAATGAAATTATCTGTGAAAAATAAGACCAATTTATCTGATCTGCACAAAAAATGTCATTTATCTGTGAATAGTCATATAATACAGTCTGTGCAAGCTATGAATATGTTCAGAATTTTAAAATGACAAGCAGACACAACCATCGCTCTGCTGTAGCTGCTCCCAATGGAGCCTGTCATGTGTATCTGTGAGATAACACAACTCCACCAGGCACCTGTGTCCTACCATTATAAAAGCAATACAATTCTCACTTATAGTATCAAGAACAAGAGTGTCACATCTATTTCACTTAAACAAATCTGTCATCATTTTTGAAGATATATCTTTTTAATGTGATTGATTTGACAGATGATGTATGGGCAATATTTGTTATTGTTAAAAATATATCTTCTCTAATTTCATTCAACGCTCGCCAACTGTCATTCATATCTGAATTAAGATTTCTGCATGGCTTGCTCTGTTTGCGTTTTTCACTATGCATCAGTGAAACACTAACTACAGGAATCTTCCAGGGGCTTAGAAATCATGCCTGTTCAAATTTGGTGTATGCACTAAGTAACGACTTGCCGTCATTACACAGCCCAACGAAAAAATCTTTTTTCTTGGTGCCTTTCTTATTTGAACTCTATCTGGGGTTATTTGGGGGCAGGGTTGCCAACCGCCAGTAAATTTACTGACAGTTTGTAAAAATCTGTGATTTTTTTTACAACTGCCAGTAAATATCAGGGGCTGATAATTTCATGCTATGTTGACTTTTTAAGTGTAAATGAAGCAAATTACTTTGTTATAGGTATTGTCAGTGCATTCCATATCATGTTTATACTGTTTAACCACCTGATTACTTTGCACTTAAACCCCCTCGTGACCAGACCAATTTTCAGCTTTCGGCGCTGACGCACTTGGAATGACCATTGCGCGGTCATACAACACTGTACCCAAATAAATTTTTACCATTTTTTCCCCACAAATAGAGCTTTCTTTTGGTGGTATTTACACAGCTGGGGTTTTTATTTTTTGCTAAACAAATAAAAAAAGATGGAAAATTAAAAAAATAAATAAAATCATGTTTAATAGTTTGTTATAAAATTTAGCAAACAGGTAATTTTTCTGCTTCATTGATATGCGCTGACTAGGCGGCACTGGTGGGCACTGATAGGCGGCACTGGTGGGCACTGATCTGGTGGGCACTGATAGGCACTGGTTAGGCTGCACTGGTGGGGACAGATAAGTCGGTACAGATGGGGACAGCAAAGATGGCACTGATGGGCACGGATGGGTGGCACGGATGGGTTAGACAGAGATGGGTGGCACGGATGGGCACTGATGGATGGCACTGATAGATGGCACTGTGGGCACTGATAGATGGCACTGATAGGTGGCACTGGAGGCACTAATGGGCACTGATAGGTGGCACTGATGGGCACTGATAGTGGCACTGATGGGCACTGGTAGGGGACACTGATGAGCACTGGTAGGGGACACTGATGAGCACTGGTAGGTGACACTGATGTGCAGCACTGGCACTGTGGGCACTGACATATGGCACTGGGGGCACTGACAGATGGCACTGGGGGCACTGACAGATGGCACGGGGGGCACTGACAGATGGCACTGGGGGGCACTTTAATTAGAAAATGTGGGCACCCTGGGCATATTGCAGTGAGAGGGACTGATGTCCCTCTCACTGCCGCCGGTGATCAGCTCGCGCTGTCAGCGCTGTCAGCGCGAGCAGGAAAAAAAGCCGATTACCGTCTCGGTTAATATCACATGATCAGCTGTCATTGGCTGAAGCTGATCACGTGGTAAGGGGTCGGGATCGACCCCTTACTCGATCTGTGATCCAGCGAGTCTCACAGACTTCAGGGGGCGCGCAGGCAGCTAGACGTCGTCCCGGCACATTAGATCCGCGCTGTAGCCGTCATTTGGCTATAGCGCGGGTCTATAGTGGTTAAATATTCACTGTGTTCGTTTTTAATAGGAGTTCTGTAATATCTCAGGTTGCCAGTAAAAAATGTGCTCCGCCAGCAAATTTTCTGTGTTTTGTCAGTAAAAAATGTTGCAGGAGGTTGGCAACCCTGTTTGGGGGGGATTCAGAAAATCGCATTGGCTAGACTGCATCAGCTCTAGTTTCTTGATATGGTCAAATTCCTTTAATTTTTTAATCAGTTTTTGAAAAGATCTTGCTGATCAACTTGTTCTTCTGTTACCTTGTTTGTGTTTCTTACAAGTTAGCAGTGTAAGTCATTAACTGTATTATAGGTATAATCATATAGGAGGTGTGTGTATATTGCCACTATCATTTCATTTTTGCAGATCGAGCACCATACAGGTTATGGCTACTTCATGACGGTGGTGCCTGAATCATTCTGACGTATTTTTCTCTATTTATATCCTGATTTTTGATGGGTGAACAGAGTGAAGAGTGGTATATGTCATTTATGCTGTATCTCAAAAACTAAAGCTGAGCGGGAACATATGGTGGCATGTTTGGAATTAGCGGATCAAATATACCCAGGAACAGGTCTAACATTTGAGACACCAAAATATGTGTTGGCCTGTGATTCATTTCCAGTCCTTGCAAAGCACTGATTTCCTAACGCTGCGTACACACGACCGGACTTTCGACAGCAAAGGTCCGACGGAACGAATCCGTCGGACAATTCAATCATGTGTGGGCTCCATCGGACCTTTGCTGTCCAAAAATCTGACGGACTTTAGAAAAATTTTTCGTCCGGAACTCCGCCGGACCCAGTTCCTATCGAGAAACCCATTCGTGTGTATGCTATTCCAATGGCAAAAAGCTACGCTAGGGCAGCTATTGGCTACTGGCTATGAACTTCCTTTTTCTAGTCCGGTCGTACGTCATCACGTTCAAATCCATCGGACTTTAGTGTGATTGTATGTGGCCAAGTCCGTTCATTCGGAAAGTCTGTCGGAACTCCGACGAAAGTCCGTCGGGAAGACCGTCAGACCTAGTCTGTCGAAAAAGTCAGATCATGTGTACGCGGCATTTTTCTTCCAATATTATTTCTAGCACACCAAAACCGTGGGACATAATAGAAGTTTAGGGGAAAGCGCAGCTAACCCGCAGGGTACACTGTGCTGCATCCGCACTATGGCAAAAAAAATGCAGCACATCAGTGTGTGTGCGCATCTTACTTATTGGCAAAAGCAGCCAGTGATGTAACATATAAAGATAGCTTAAAGTGGAACGTCACTCTCCCAACCAATCAACATTGATTATTTTTAATCCTCATGCTGCTAGCATTAGTAAATAGATAAGAAAATATATCATATTTACTTGTTTTAATTTAACCACTAGTTGACCAGCCGAGACAGGTTGGCTCGATTGTACAAATCGGCTTAACTGTACGTCGCTCCTTTAAGACGATGCAGCAGGCGCGTGCACGCCACGTACCCCCGGAGCGACGCACATGCCCGGCGGGCGTGATGACCGCTGGACACCCGTGATCTCTCGTGACAGAACGAGAACCAGGATCTGTGTGTGTAAACACACAAATCTCGATTCTGTCAGGGGAGAGGAGACAGATTGTATGTTCATACTAAGTATGAACACCGATCTCTCTCCTCCCCTAGTCAGTCCCACCCCCCTACAGTTAGAACACACCCAGGGAACACAGTTAACCCCTTGATCGCCCCTAGTGTTAACCCCTTCCCTGCCAGTGTCATTTATACAGTAATCAATGGCTATTTTTAGCTCCGATCGCTGTATAAATGTCAATGGTCCCAAAATAGTGTCAAAAGTGTCCGATCTGTCCACCGCAATGTCGCAGTCCTGATAAAAATTATAGATCGCTGCCATTACTAGTAAAAAAAATTATAATAATAATAATAAAAATTACATAAATCTAATAATATATAATATATGCCTATTGTGATTTTTTTTTACCAAGAATATGTAGAAGAATATATTTACCGGCCTAAACTTAGGAAAAATTATTAATATTTTTTAAAATTGGGATATTTATTATAGCAAAAACTACAAAATGTTGTTTTCGGTACAGCGTCGCATGACCGCGCAATTGTCAGTTAAAGTGACAAAGTGCCGTATTGCAAAAAATGGCCAGGTCGGGAAAGGGGCAAATCCTTCCGGGGCTGAAGTGGTTAATAACTTTTAACCCAGAAGTATTCAGGAGGGGTTTTCTCATCTAAGCACATTCTCCTGCATCCATGCTTGAACTAAAGGCAGATGGATTCCAGGAAGTAAATGCTACATGAATCATTTGGGTGATTTTTCAAAGTGATTTCTAAACAAAATAAAGCAAAGAGACATGTTACATAGTTACATAATAGGTGAGGTTGAACAAAGACACAAGTCCATCAAGTCCAACCTATGTTTGTGATTATATGTCAGTATTTCATTGTATATTCCTGTATGTTGTGGTCGTTCAGGTGCTTATCTAATTTTTTTTTTAAACTATCGATGCTTCCGCTGAGACCACCGCCTGTGGAAGGGAATACCACATCCTTGCTGCTCTTACAGTAAAGTACCCTCTACGTAGTTTAAGGTTAAACCTCTTTTCTTCTAATTTTACAGTTGCCACGAGTCTTGTTAAACTCCGTTTTGCGAAAAAGTTTTATCCCTATTATAGGGTCACCAATATGGTATTTGTAAATTAAAATCATATCCCCTCTCAAGCGTCTCTTCTCCAGAGAGAATAAGTTCAGTGCTCGCAACCTTTGCTCATAACTAATATCCTCCAGACCCTTTATTAGCTTTGTTGCCCTTCTTTGTACTCGCTCCATTTCCAGTACATCCTTCCTGAGGACTGGTGCCCAGAACTGGACAGCATACTCCAGGTGCGGCCGGACCAGAGTCTTGTAGAGCGGGAGAATTATCATTTTATCTCTGGAGTTGACCCCCTTTTTAATGCATGCCAATATTCTGTTTGCTTTGTTAGCAGCAGCTTGGCATTGCATGCCATTGCCCTGTTGAGAAATCACCCAATTGCATTTCTGGCAGTGGTCATCTTGGGTAAGGTCAAATGATTCATGTAGCATTTACTTCCTGGAATCCATCTGCCTTTAGATCAAGCATGGATGCAGGAGATTGTGCTTAGATGAGAAAACCCCTCCTCCTCCTCTCCTGAATACTCCTGGGTTAAAAGTTATTAAATTAAAACAAGTAAATATGATATACTTCCTTATCTATTTACTAATGCTAGCAGCATGAGGATTAAAAATAATCAATGTTGATTGGGAGAGTGAACATCTTTACATGTTACATCACTGGCTGCTTTTGCCAATAAGTAAGATGCGCACACACTGATGTGCTGCATTTTTTTGCCATAGTGCGGATGCGGCACAGTGTACCCTGCGGTTTTCGTGTGGGTTAGCTGCGCTTTCTACTAAACTTCTATTATGTCCCACAATTTTGGTGTGCCTTCTGAAATCGCACCCAAAGTCCTGCATGCAAGACTTTTGGTGCACTTTTAGAAAACGCACCAAAACCACGGAACACAATAGAAGTGTACAGAAAAGCGCAGCTAACCCGCAAGAAAACTGTGGGTACACTGTGCTCTGTGGCCAAAGCACTGCAAATCACTGTAAAGCCGCCCTTATAGTAAAAAATCATCGGCTGTGGCCAATATATTATTATATGGCAAAAAACTGCACTGAGTTGGGAGATTAAGGTGAAAGTCCACCCTAACACTAAAATCTCTAAATCTACAGGCATCCACGATCTAAGACTAACCTATCTAGCCTTGTAAAGAAGAAATCTCTATACATACCGGTCCAATCTCTATCGGCGGAAGCTCTGCAGAGGAGACAGCTGACAACAGCTGGGAAATGAATGGGAAATTACATCATCCATAGAGTTACTATGGGGCTCTGGTTGTTAGCTGCCTCCTCTGCACCCGCCATTAACAGCAAAGCTGTCGCTGAACACATCTCTATTATAGCCAATGTGCACAAGCACATAGCGAAGTTCAGCTCTTTAATTTAGATTAGCATTCATTGTCATAACAAGAAATTCCCAAATCTGGCATTTGAGATGAGTATTTGATGCCTAAAAGCTTGTAAACTTGTATAAATGTATGCAGATGAGCACACGTGTAAATATATTCTTGTGGATGAAGAATTACTGTATATACTTCTAGATTGCTGTACAGCAACAGTATATCTGAGTCTAAACACGCCTAATACAAGTACGGTAGTTTATGTGCCACTGCATGTGTTTTATAAACTAGATGTTTCTGCTAGCATCTGGCAGCAAGATCTACTGTAGATATGAGTAGAGTAAAACCTTGGATTGAGAGCATAATTCATTCCAGAAACATGCTTGTAATCCAAAGCGCTTGTATATCAAAGCAAATGATGGAAACTCAGATGATTCGTTCCACAACCATTTATTCATAGGTATTTCAGTTTATAGTCCTTATAAAAAGATTATAGCAATGTGACCAGGTTGTGTAACCATAAAATGTCCATCCACAAATGGAAGCCTCCACAAGGGGATTAGATAGAGTATACTACTTATACAGAGTATAAAATATACAAGTAGCGTCATGTCACAACTGAGTATAAAAGAGAAGAGAGGCGCCTCTAAGTGTAGCAATATGGTTACATTTAATGAAGGTACAACATGTTGCAACTCACATGATTGATGATTAAAAGAGGCAAATCTAAGTATGGAGGCATCCAGGGTAAAGCTGTCCACATAGACCGTCCTCCGCACCGCCGGCTCTCACTGCTGTCAGTCTGCAATCGTGACCTGGAAGACTACCCTGCAGTAGAGCGATTGAACCGCTCGTGGAGCGCAAAGTGGAAAGGATGATGTTGATGGCGGGGAGGAGGATGGTCTGGACAGCTTTACCCCAGATGCCTGCATACTTGGATTTTCCTGTTTTAATCTTCAACCATGTGAGTTGCTAAATGTTGTACCTTCATTAAATGTAACCATATTGCTACACTTAGAGCGCCTCTCTTCTCTTTTATAATAGTTGTGACATGACGCTACTTGTATATCAAGAAAAAATGTATTCAAATTTTTTGCTTGTCTTGCAAAAGCTCTCAAACCAAGGCGCCGGTGACATCACGGATTGTGAGGAAACTGAAAGTGAAATTTCCCAGGCAGCGATTAGCTGCCTGTTCTATGCAGATTATAATGAGTGAAAGTGGAGAGTTTACAACCACGTTCTCTACCTGCTTCCTTCCCCTTGCACAATGACACAATGGGGGCTATTTACTAAAGGCAAATCCACTTTGCACTACAAGTGCACTGCAAGTGCACTTGGAAGTGTAGTCTCTGTAGATCTGAGGGGGACATGCAAAGAAAATAAAAAACACATTTTTGCTTGCACATGATTGGATGATAAAATCAGCAGAGCTTCCCTGCATTTCAGATCTTTCCCTCAGATCTACAGCGACTGCACTTCCAAGTGCACTGGTAGTGCAGAGTGGATCTGCCTTTAGTAAATCAACCCCAATATATTTATATGCCATTTGGTCTTTCAGTACATGCTCCTCCTGCCTTTCACATTAAATTGGTATTAAACCCAAAAGCAAACATTTATTATATTGTAGCTTACAAATTATTAGATGTGGTGGCTGCATTTGTTTTCATTTTTAGGTTTTCTATGTTTTATTTTCATTTGGGAATCTACAGATGTATCGGTTTATAGCAGTTTTCTCCAAACTTTCTAAACAAAGGACCAGTTTATTGTCCAAATATTAGGTGGGGGGGGGGGCAGGACTGTGTTCCCCTAGAAGTAGAAAATGCCCCAGCATCAGTGTGAGTAAACAATGCCTCCAACTTAGTGGTCAGTGGAAGTAAAAAAAAAAAAAGACATAGCACCTCTGGTCAGTAGGAGCAGGAATAGTGCCCTGTCATTGGTGCTGGAGGAATATTGCCCCATCATTGGTGGCAGTAGATGGAATGTTGGCCCATCATTGGTGTCGGTAGCTGGAATGTTGGCCCATCATTGGTGGCAGTAGAAGGGATGGTGCTCCCATTGCTGGTGTCAGTGGGAGGAATGGTACACCAAGGGCCAGATAAAGGCAAGCAAAGGGCCAAAGTTTGGAAACCACTGGTTTACAGTGATGAGACAAACGATTTACCACTGACAGGGGGGCTTACAATGATCAGTTTTTATTTATTCATGTAAAAGAGAAAAAAAATGTTTGCTGTAACTGCTTATGTAACCACAGTGTTAGCTGGAGCTTGGCTTCAATTTTTTAGCTAACACTTCCCTCCCCCAGAGTAACATTGCTGTTGTCCAAAGGTGCCCACTGTGCTCCTTCATTCAAAGATGCACTCTACTACAGGAGGTGTGTTACTGGCCAGATCACCAGGTAAAAATAGAGGGAAAAAAAAAGAAAAAAATAAAACCAATGCATGCAGCCACCACATCTAAGGACTGGTGAGCTGCAATATATTACATTTTTGGTTTTGGGTTTCATACTGCGCTAATGTGCTTTGTATTTTTGCATCTTCTACTTCTCAATTTATATATATATATATAAATATATATTATATATATATATTTTTTTAATTATTAAAAAAAAAAAAAAATATATATATATATATATATATATACAGTGTTTCCCCGAAAATAAGACCTACCCCGAAAATAAGACCTAGTGCTATTTTCCAGCAGGGCAGGAATATAAGCCCTACCCCGAAAATAAGCCCTAGTTTAAAATGCTTGTAAAATCATATAATCCACTTTATTACAGTAGAATATAATGTACAATGTGTGTGTTTCTGTAATATAATTGTGGGGAAGAGAGCTCCGGCGGGTCACAGAAGCGCAGAGCGGCGCTATAACAAAGGATTTTGGCACAATTATATTACAGAAACACACACATTGTACATTATATACTACTGTAATATAGTACATTTTAGGATTTTACAAGCATTTTAACTCGGTTCACACTGGGGATTCCTGCCAGGCAGGGAGAGAAGACAGCAAATTACATGGTAAGACCTACCCCGAAAATAAGCCCTACTGTGTCTTTTACTGACAAAATGAATATAAGACCCGGGTTTATTTTCGGGGAAACACAGTATATATATATATATATATATATATATACATATATGTATTTACATTTTATAACAGTAAAGAAGAAAAAAGATACAGACCAATGACAATGACAGTTTATGTTTGCAGAAGCACTACTCTGTAAGTGGCCATGATAAAACCGCCCACTTTGGTCACATGACATCAACATTAAATAATGTAAAAATACTGTACATGTAATGCAATCTAGAGCAGGCAGGAGCACACTATGGGGTTGATTTACTAAAGGCAAATAGACTGTGCACTAGTGCAGTTGCAGTTGTAGTAGAGCTTAATAAATGAGCAGAAGCTCTATACTGACTTCCATCATCCAATCATGTGCAAGGAAAATGCTGTATTCTTTTTTTTTTCCTTGCACGTGATTGGGTACTCTTTGCAAAGTGAAGCTTGGCCTCATTTACTAAGCTCTGGGGCTACTGTACATGCAGAGCGCACAGTCTATTGTCTTTAGTAAATCAACCCTTATACATCGTGGTGGATGCTAGGAACCTATCAATCTGAATGCAATGATAAGCAGCGTCTTAATAAACCAGGTAACCTTACAAACCTCTCAGTAATGATCATTCAAATAAATCCATTACCTGTCTCCAGCATTTCAATATACATGTAAGCCAATGGTGAAAGGGAGAACTATCATTGTGACATTGCTAACATAACACATGTCAGCTCTAAAACAGGATACTCTATATTTGTAGATTCTACAATCTAGTAGTAGTTCCATTTCCAATAGCAGAAACACATCTTTGGCAATATTTTGTCACATATCATAGAAATATCAAATATGTCACAGATAATAATTGATCGCCTAGTAAGTGACAGTAGAATTAGACACAAGAAGACACATACAACACTACACAGGTACAGGCATAAAGCATGCAAAAGAAGGCAAATGAGTTACAATACCTCTCCCTGTGTCCACGACAGCATGAAAGAATAGATAGGGCAAGTTAGGAAAACGGTTGATAAAATCGCAGAGAAGCAAAGCACAAAGCATCACAGGCACACGGTGTACGCTCCACACTGAAAGCTTCGGGGCTTCAGGGAAGAATGCATTGCTTTCCTAGGCTGGTATAGCAACAAAGCAGCTGAAGCAAGACTGTATAGAGATCTAAGGATGCAGCATAATATAATGGTAGAAAAGCCTGATTCCTAAAGAACACTGTGCTGCTGCAGAGCTTGTTATAGAGAGAAGTAAAGAGAGAGTCCAATGCAAGCAGCTGGATAAGAAGATGCAGCATATGCATGTGAGCAGTGCAACCTTATCAGGATCTCCATGGAACAGATGAATGGGGGGGAGGTAAGGCAAGGTAATAAATCACTCTGGGTTCAGTAGCATCAAGGCGGCCACACTTCCTTGGTCTAACATGAAACTTATTTCCATGTGTCTCTAGACAAATGATGATCTACAGCCCTGCACACGTTTATTGTTTCGGGATGGAATATTGATTGTCAGTCTCTTTCAATGTACTGAATATATCGGAATGTTCTAAACACATGACCTCTGTATATGACTGAAAGCATCCATTCTCTTCTTTTATCACTTTAGGCTCTAGGAATCCAACATAAGGCATGGCTATACCAAAATCAACATTTGAAGCTCAACTCCGGCATAAGCAAATATTGTCTAAATACAAGAGGTATAAGTATTCTTGCTTCAGTCTTGGTGTGCTTTGTACATTTCTTCTAGTGTACAGTAACCCTGCATTAAAGTTTGCCTCTGTGCAGGAGCTTCCTGTTATAAAGACCAGTCCCTGCTGCTCTCTCCTTGTGCAGGATGACTGGTCTTGTCCCCGCCCCCTCCTGTGGTTTTCTGCAGGCACCAGGTAGTGGGTGTGTACTCAGTCCATCCCACTGCTCTGCTCTCTGCACAGGATATGTACAGCACACGGATGATACCACTGCAATTTCCACAAATATCTGGGTATGCAACAACATTTGGTCCACACAAAGGGGATTTAGATCTTTTGTGGCTATTAAAGAATATATTTAAATTAAGATTTTATTGCCTAAAGTTCAGGTTAATTGATATAATAAAGTGCCTATTTTAACATCATATACCAACATTCTAACACTAGAATATCAACACAATCTGAAACCCATCATACTAATGCCCCGTACATACGGTCAGAAATTCAGACTGAAAAAGTCTGAATGGATTATGTTGACGGAAAATCCGATTGTGTGTGGGCTCTAGCAGACTTTTTTCCGTCAGAAATTCAGACGGAAAAAGTTTGAGAGCAGGACCTAAAATTTTCCAACAACAAAATCCGATCAGACTTTTTCCGATCGTGTGTATAGATTTCCGACGCACAAAGTGCCACGCATGCTCAGAATAAATTTGGGGACGAAAGCTATTGGCTACTGGCCTCTTCGTAGTCCCGTCGTATGTTTTGTATGTCACCTCGTTCGAAACGATCAGATTTTACGACAACTTTGTGCGACCGTGTGTGTGCAAGACAAGTTTCGGCAAAAATCCGTCAGAAAAAATCCATCGGATTTTGTGGTCGGAATGTCTGATCGTGTGTATGGGGCATAAGAAATTAGTCCTGTACTATGTATGCACTATTCACTCTAGTTAGAACCCTAATCAGTTAATAATTGATAATCATATTGATATAATAATAAATAATATTAGTATATTAAAAATGAATAATGAATAATCAAATAAGTGGGTACAGAGTTCCAAAATGGCCGTAGATTTTAATAACACAAAGTTAATTTATGGTATGTTTGTCCATCAGTGTCACACAGTCTATTTCCATTTCTATTCCTCACAGTCTGTTTTGCAGTATCTGTAAATATCAGGTTTACAGTGTATTTATCAACTTTTGTAAGTTATAGGAAATAATTCCCATTCCATCATCTTTATATATGACATATACAGTATACATTCAGAAACACCATAAATTCATGAATCCTAATACCCTTAGGCTGGGTTTACACTTATGCGAATAGGATTCGGGACTCCCCGCATCGAATTCGCATGACAGGAGACTGTGACTGGCTCTCAATGGAGCCGGTTCACACAGCTCCGGGGCAGCCGTGGTTCGCACTGGAGAAGGGTTCTGTGCATCTCTGGCTCCGTTTCAGGTTTGAATACAGGCATCAATTTGGACCGGATTCGCACATGTAATGGAGAACAGTGATGCACCAGATCCCCTGCTCTGAGCCGTGGTCCCAGTTAGTGTGAACCGGGCCTTAATCCCAATACAGTAGATGTACATTATTCCACTTATCAACATTTAGTCCTGTAACTTACATAGGACCTGGGTACCATGTGCATGTCTGGCTACACATCTGAAAGCTAACAGGTTGCTGGAAACTATGTCCTCACTACTCTCAGCACTGTGCTGGTGAACAAAAAAAGCCCTTCTGTTAAAGAGGAACTTCAGCCTAAGCTAGGGTTGCCACCTGTCCAGGATTCACCTGGACAGTCCGGGTTTTGAATCTTGTGTCTGGGTTTCAGGCAGACTGAAACCTGGACACATTATTCAGGCCGGCTGTGGCTCCCCAAGTAACCAAGATAGTCACACACAAATCTGTTGCCATCCGGGAGCTGCGGGCGGCTGTCTGGGGGCAGATTCGGCATCACTGGGGGGCAGGGCGATGATGTCAGCAAGAGCAATTTGGCTACACCCACCGTTCACTGCTGCATGCTATGCGCACCACATTTATACTCTGCTTGGGGCACCCAAAGGTGTCCCAGGCCGCTAAAGTGTTTGGGTTTGGCTTAAAGAAAAGGTGGCAACCCTAGCCTAACCCCCCCTCCCCCCCAAGATTATCCTCAATTCACATACTCAGTGGATCCTGCATTGACCTGCTATGATCCACTGTTGCCACTCGCGTTGTCCCACGTCACCACCTTTGTTGCTGATATCAAGTGCTGGGTGCATCTTCACGGTTTAGAAAGCCCAACCCCCTGATGAAGCATGTCAGGTCTGCCTTCTTCAGACTCTGTGAATGCAATGTGAGGCTTCAGCGCAGAGGAGATGCCATTATTGCCTAGCTGAGGCTGTGTGGCTGGTAAACAAGCAAAGAAAGAAATATGCCATTTTAGATTGGGGGAGAGTGCAATGATGTTAAATACATCCAGAGGGTGAAGGTTCGCTTTAAGTTAGTTTGTATGAACTGGTGTCAGACTGCTAAATTGTAACTGTATGAAAATCAGGGGCACTCAATACAGATAATATAGCAGGCTGGACAGCTCTCTCCTTCAAGTCACTGAGATTTCAAGCTTCACAGCATAACAGATTAACCTTTAAATGGTAACTGCATCTATTCTAATGGATGTCTAGGTATACTACTGAAGAATATTTACTATACTATCTGTAACATTACATACTGTAGTGTTGTATCATGTTAAGTGCTACCAAAGCACTGCTTGAAGATAACAGTGCAATTGTCTCGAGAGAGAATGGAAAGACTAGGAGGGAACCATTGCAATAAAATATCTCAATAGATTATTGGGAAAATTCAAGGGACAGAGGCATCTTTCCCCTGATAATGTTCAAATAAGGGGACTGTCATCTTGTGTTTATAGATATCTCAAATCAGGCCACATACCCTGTGATCTGATTGTACATTCCCCTTTATGGTGGCCACACACTTTTACATTTTTTTATCAATCAAAAAGATTGAATCCACAAACAATCAATGGCTGATCAATTGTTCCCATCAGTAAAGATTGACCAGAAAAAAAATTGTCACTTTTCAAAACCAGTGGCGGCTGGTGGTCCAAATTTTAGGGGGGTGGGCGCAAAACAGACCTGGCCCCCTCACTCACACTGATGGGTGGGTGGATGGGTGGATGGGTGGATGGATGAATGGGTGGGTGGGTGGACGGATGGGTGAATAGATGGGTGGGTGAATAGATGGGTGGGTGGATGGGTTGGTTTTTGGATGGGTGGGTGGATGGGTTGGTTTTTGGATGGGTGGGTGGATAGGTGAATGGGTGGATGGGTTGGTTTTTGGATGGGTGGACAGATGGGTGGGTGGATGGGTTGGTATTTGGATGGGTGGGTGGATGGGTGGGTGGATAGGTGGGTGGATGGGTGGGTGGGTTGATGCAGCGAGGAAGGAGATATTTATTGATCAGGAGATGGTAGATCTGCCTGTCAGTGTTCTGATCCAGCACAGATCAGTGTACAGTGAAGGAAGCTTGTCTTCCCCTCCTGCTGTCATCTCCTGTCCTCCCAGCACAATGTCACCATGCCATCCAGTATGATCAGATGCCCCCTGTCAGGGAGAAGCTCTGATCTCTGCTCTCAGACTAGGAGTAAATGCAGCTGGGTGAGAGGAGAGGAGAGGACAGCCCGAACAACTAGCATAACATTACCCACTGCGTGCCTGGCTGCCCCTCCCCCTACCTGCCACACATTTAACACTAGCAGCCCCATCCAAATGTACTGTCCCGGGAATGCGCTAAAAGCTTTTCAACCCTTCACTGCCTCTGCACTCCCCCTCCTCCTCCCCAGATCCACTACACAGCTGCTGTAAACACTAGCAGCTTCTTCAGTGATATGGCCGATCACCGGCTGACCCCTCTGCTAATTTCTTGTGTTCCATTGGACCAGCCAGGACGAGTCACTCAAAAAAACGGAAGTGATTGGTGGGTCCGATAAAAGCACCGCCCTATGTCCCAAAGACCTGCCACACATATGGCCACCATTAGACTTGCCAACAACTATAGAATCCAAGGGCCTATAAGATTGTAATGTGTGTACCTGGGTCTTTTATGTGCCCCCTTTCCTACATAGAGGATTAAAAGAATCTGGGTTGTCTGCTATTGGCAACCCAGACTAGTCTTTTTTTTTCTAAGACAGAAGGCCTTAAAGCTGAACAGGGCAGCACAGTGGCTAGGTGGTTAGCACTTTCACCTAGCAGCACTGGGGTTGTTGGCTTAAATCCGAACCATGGTGCTACCTGCCTGGAGTTTGCATGTTCTCCCTGTGCCTGCGTGGGTTTCCTCCCACACTCCAAAGACATGGTGGTATGTTAATTGGCTCCTGTCTAAATTGACCCTAGTATGTGTATGTATGAATGTGAGTTAGGGACCTTAGATTGTAAGCTCCTTGAGGGCAGGGACTGATAAAAGCACTGCATAAATTGGAGGTGCTATAGTACCTGAAATAAATAAATAAACTCTGGGCACAAAAACATTCATTTAAATATACAACCACAAATAATATAAACCCACTTTGTGTGCATCAAATACCCTTGCAGACCCAGATGTTACCATATAAAAGTAGCTGTAGCATCACAGCCTGAGCAGAGCTGTGGGAGGGACCCAGCAGGCCCAACCACTATAGGATTTCTACAGGAGGGGGCGGATACAAGACCAGTCACCCTGCATAAAGAGAGAGAGAGCAGAAATGGCTGGTCTATATTACAGGAAGCTCCTGCACAGAGGCAAAATCTCACACTGGATTACTACACAGATCTGGAAGATATATCACACCAAGTTTAAAGTGGTTGTAAAATCTTACAAACCACTTGGACCTACAGGTAAGCCTAGATTAAGGTCAAAGAAATATCTCCTAAACCTACATGGTTTAGGAGATATTTGCCAAAAGACAGGCACCACTGTCTACGGCGCATGCGCTGTAGACAGCGGTGCACAGGCGCACTGAGAAAGCCGCTCTCAGCGTGGGAGTGACGTCATTGCGGCACCGTTGAATGACAGCAACGGAGCCGCGAGACCCACCAAGAAGATGGAGGCACCGTACACAAGGGGACAGGTGACTTCGCTGGCTCCTGTGTCAGGTAAGTGACACATAATGGACTACTATGCGATGCATAGTAGTCCATTATGCTTTACCTTTTCAGGGAAACAAATGGGTTTACTTCCTCTTTAAAGTAAGAATACAAAGTACTCTTATTTAGGCAATATTTGCTTTTCCCGCAGTTAAGCTTAAAAGGATAACTCCCCCAGTGCCGACTGGTGGCATATTTTTTTGGGTGACGGCAAACAATCCACCCGCCGCCATCCCCCCGGTCAGTTAGTCACCAGCCCCACACTTACCCCATCTAGGTGGCAGGAAGCGCTTCCTCCAGGCGGCGGCTTCACCTTGAGTCTTCTCCTCCTGAGCTTCACTCAGCCTCGGCGGCCAATAGGATCGATTTTCCTCTCGGCCAATCAGGTGACGGGTCTCAGGACCCGCTTCCTGATTGGCCAGGAGGAGAATCAAGAGGACAACAACGATTATTAATTTGCTGTTGTCACACAACTGGGTGGGCTCAGGGTGCAGTGTCCTGTGCCCCAAGCCCACCCTTTTTTTGAAGCCAATTAGAGCCCCGGGCCCTAATCATGTGCTTCTAAAAAAACAAAAAACAAAAAAAAAACCATTGCAATCTATGAGCCCGGCGCCCTGCATGTAGGTTAGGGGCCGGATTAGGGGGGCGGCGCCCCTGCACCCCGTAAGGACGGGCCACGACTGATAACCACTTTCATGGGGGGAAAATTAGCACAGGGGCACAGAGGAACAAACAATGGATTCTTCAGACTAACAAAAGGCAGGAAACTGCAACAAAGTTTGTTGAAATCCTTATAATGTACATAGATCACCCATAGGGGAATGTTTTTTTCTCCAAAAAAGTGGAGTTATGCTTTAAGCCCTCCAATTTAAGTAAACCAGCAAGAATGAAATAACAAAGGGTTACATTAATTTATTTTATACCAGGTGTACAGAATTATATATCTACAAAAAAATGTGGTTGTGGGGGGAATGAAATAAAAGTCACATATTACGCTATATCACTGAAATCAGTTCACACAAGCATGATAGGGTCAGTCCACCCAAAAGCAATTTCTTTTCAGAATAAAAATTGACATGATGAATCACCCAGCAGTTTTTATTCTGCCGAATTCTGCCAGCTGATTCATTTATCCAAGATCTCAATGAAAATAAAAAACGAATCCAGTTGGAATTTTTTATCTATTTTACATTATTTACTAAGCAGCAAGTGGAGTTCAGAGAGTGGCTGACATTATGCCTTAATAGTTCCTCTCCAGACTCTGCTTGACATAGAGAGTAGAGTTCTCTGAACTCATCTGCAAAATCCTTCGGGCCTTATGGGTGGCATGCCAATGATGTATACAGGAGCTGCTTAGCAGATGATAATGCAAGTGGACAAGGCATATCTGTAGACATTGTTTCGCAGAACCCATATAGGCAGCTGGAGTACATTGTGATTCAATACACCCATCAGCAGCTTCCTAGTTTTCCTTTACATGGAATCTGGAGCAGATGGGGCTTACTGTGAGCACCTCTGTACAAACCTATAATAATAAAGTAAAAAATATAGATTGTTTCCATCCCATATTTCCACCCGCTGACAGTTGGAATCTGACAGGTTGCTGTGATGGAACACGGAGACAGGTCTTAGTAAGACACTCTTCAGAATGTAACCCAGAAGTGTCATGCTATGTGTATAAGAAGGCACAGACAGACCAGAGACATATCACAACAGTCTGCTGCCAGAAGGTGTTACAAGCTACTTTATTAACACAGAGCCCTTCGTCCTCTCAACTGTTATTATTATTCCTATGTATGAAACAAAGGAGACGTCTGACTGATGGACTTAATATTCAATGCATTCGCCAAAAGAAAATTAGGGATTAGAAACAAAATGTTAGGAGTCTCCAGTAATGCTGTTAATTGGAGGAAAATTGGAAGTGAAATGCCAGTGTATAGATTTCCAGCCAATATTACTTTCCTCTTTTGCTTTGTTGGCGTGTAATTCTAATAAGGCTCAATGAAGCAAACATGATTTTATGACAGCACTGAGAATGCACAGACAATGTGAAAATCATTTCATATGTAGAGCTGATTACCGGATCGGTGCTGCACTGCCTAGGGAAATGCTGGATTTTCATTACCAATTTTATTACATTCATAACATAGTACTGTGTGTGCCATTATAGGACACATGACCGTGTACATGGCTGTTATCCTAAGTAACACAAAGGAAGCCAAAGAACAGAAGTTGGGGAAAGAGATCCAGATGTGTATAGCAATCGGCCTTTCAAACATGCTGCATGAAGTGATACATGACAAGCTTTTCACCCAAAGCAACATTGCTGTTCTTTGACACACAGGGGCTGTTTCTGATGAACAGTATTACAAGATGCACCAGAAATATTGCCTCATAAATAATTTCCTCATACATATTAAAACCCTCCAGCAAAACTAAAGCCATTACTTATATCACATATGTTGAGGTGGTCATGGAAGGATAGTTTGCTAAGATGTTGGGGATCTTCTTGACAGCTTGATTTCCATTAGATATTCTACACAGCATATTTTAATCTTTTAGTAGCATAATACCGTATTTATCTGCATATAACACGCTCCGGCATATAACACATACCCCAAGTTTAGGAGGGAAGTTTAACCACCTTGGCGGTAATCCCGAGTCTGGCTTGGGTTGAGTTTTTTCTGCCAGGAGCGGTAACCCCGAGCCAGACTCGGGCTGCATTGCAGGATACAGGGGGAAGTTACTTACCTTGTCCCCTGGATCCTGCGATGTCTCCCCGCTGTGTGAGCGAGCCGTCTGCTTGCTCGATTCACACAGTGCCCGAGTGCCAGTGATCTCCGTTCCCTGCGACGTTCCGACGCACGGGAGCGGAGATCGGCGCCAAATTCAAAAAAGTTTAAAAACACAACACACATACAGTACTGTAATCTTACAGATTACAGTACTGTATACAAAAAATACACATCCCCTTTGTCCCTAGTGGTCTGCCCAGTGCCCTGCATGTCATTTTATATAATAAAAAGATTTTTTTTCTGCCTGGAAACTGGAGATTGTCCATAGCAACCAAAAAGTGTCCCTTTATGTCAAAAGTGGTTTTAGACCAGCTAGAAAACATTGATAAAAAATTAGAATCACAATTTATCATCAAACAATAAATTTAATGACAGCGACTATTCTGCAACTGAGCAAATTTCAGTGTTTTTGATTTGATTACATTATTGAATCATTTTTATATATATTTTTATTATATTATAATTTATGATTTTGTGTTTCAAACTTTATCATACCCGGGATGTCTACTAGACTCTGGTTCGGACAGATTTAAGTGAGTTATTCATATGAATTGCATGCTTACAATATAAAAACGCAAAATTTCCATGCAAAATAATTGTACCGCTTTCAGCACTAAATTCCGGACAGAATCATACCGCCAGGGAGGTTAAGGAAAAATACTTTTAGGAGGGAAGTTTAAGGAAAAAAAACTTATCCCATCAATGCAGCCTTATCAGTGTCCATCTGCAGCCTTGCCCATCATTGCAGAATGATCTGTGTCTATCTGCAGCCTTGCCCATCATTGCAGGATGATCAGTGTCTATCTGCAGCCTTTCCCAACAGTGTCCATCTGCAGCCTTGCAACACAATGTCCATCTGCAGCCTTGCCCATCATTGCAGGAAGATCAGTGTCCATCTGCAGCCTTTCCCAACAGTGTCCATCTGCAGCCTTGCAACACAATGTCCATCTGCAGCCTTGCCCATCATTGCAGGATGATCAGTGTCCATCTGCAGCCTTTCCCAACAGTGTCCATCTGCAGCCTTGCAACACAATGTCCATCTGCAGCCTTGCAACACAGTGTCCATCTGCAGCCTTACCCAAAATATATTGGTTTTAAATTGTTACTGGAACGAGCGCCGCGAGATAGAACCGGATGTCCTCGTCTCGTCCTCGTCTCGCAGTCCCGCCTTGTATGATGGACACAACACCGGTCCAATGGCGGGACATAAATGCTAGGAGGCGGGATTGGACGTGACTGCAAGCGGAGCCGAGCACACAGTACACTCGGCTCGGTCTATTTCAGCGGTGCTCGTTCCCTCCTTCCCCTCCTAGACAGCGATTCGGCGTATAACACACACCCACGATTTCCCCCTGATTTTAATCAGGGGGAAAAAAGTGCGTGTTATACACGATAAATACGGTAATTGCATAGTGCTGCAAGTTACTCAAATCTAGGTCTTGTATACAAGCCATGTATGGAAGGGCATACATGCGGCGACTAGGTGCCCCTAAAACTTGAGAGTGAGATTTGGCTTAGGAGCCACATGGGTTAAAATGGTTGCAAAGGCAAAAGTTTTTTTTCACCTTAATGCATTCTCTGCATTAAGGAAAAGAACTGAACAATGCCAGTGCCCCCCAGCCCCCCACCACCCTCAAAGTGTCACTAAACCCACACCATTAAAAAATGTCAGTACATACTGTATTGCATGCTGTTCATACTCACTCAGTAACTATGAGATTCATTTTCTGTACTCAGCAAAAAACCTGGCTGATCCTTCTGTTCACGGTCCCCCCTCCTTGTCTGTGTCCGTGCTGCAGCCTGAAAGTGTGTACACCAGCTGTTGCCACATCTACTGAGCCTGCTTTAGTTTCAGTTCCCTTTTAAGCTTGTAATTTCCTCCTTTTTCTTATCCGTGCAGCCCACACAACTATAGAGTCACACATGTGGGCGTATACACATTGGATAAATGACAGCCCACTCCCTCCCTCCTCCTCCATGCCGACTAAACAGCTCTACACAATGGGGACAGGATTTTACATGTTGATTGATGGAGGCATCACCTCCCTGTAATTCTAAGCACATACAAACAATAGAAACAGGCTTGAGGGGTGTGAAACAGGCTGTGATTGCACAAAAATAATAAAGATTCGAGTTTAAATGCATATCTGTTTGACAATTTAAAACATTGTCAAATGTGATTGCACAAAAATAATAAAGATTCGAGTTTAAATGCATATCTGTTTGACAATTTAAACAATTAAAACAGTCCTCCTGGACTAGTAGCTCCTCCTGCTGATGTTTCCCTGCAGACAGGATGAAAGGTGCTGGGTTACATGACAGATGTATATTGATTATAGAAAACTTTTTTTAAATGTTTTTAATTAAAGGATATAACAAAAATCAAAGGAATATAAAAAGGATTTATTGGAGGAGCCAAGAGTGCCAACCGGGGATCCCAGAAGAGGAGATAAGTATAACATATTTATTATTTAACAAAAAAACTGCATTTCAGCATTTACAAGCCCACTTCCATAAAAAAAAAAAAAAAAAAAAGTTAGGACGCAGAGTAAATTCTACATAAAAACGAAATGCAATTATTTGCAAATCTTATTATCTCATATTTTATTCACTTGCAAGTCTTCCTTAAATAGAGAAAACATCAATTTTTTTAAATGTACCATTTTAGGAAAAAATAAGGTGATTTTGAAATTGATGGCAGTTGGGACAGGGCAACAAAAAGCTGGCGAAGTTGGGACAGGGTCATGTTTATCAAGGCATAGCACCCCTTTTCCATTAAGACCCCTTTCACACTGAGGCAATTATCAGGCATTTTAGCGCTAGAAATAGCGCCTGTAAAGTGCCTGAAAAAGGCCTCCCATGCCGCCCGAGTGTGAAAGCCCGAATGCTTTCACACTGGAGCGGTGTGCTTGCGGGACGCTAGAAAAAGTGCTGCAAGGGCCTCGGAAGTGCCGAAACATGGACGTTTTTAACCCCTTCTTTTGGGTTAAAAGCAGCCGAAAACCACTGCTTAAATCGCTAAAACAAGCAGCGATTTACCGCTAGCGCACAGGTGGCCCCAGTGTGAAAGGGGTCAACACTGTAAATGTCTGGGAACTGAGTAAACCAGTTTCTGGAGTTTTGGGAGAGGAATGTTGTCCCATTCCAGCCTAAGCATATGCTGCTCTATAGCTGGATATATAGTTCAGCATTAATGAAGCCTTTCCAGATGTGCAAGCTGCCCCTTCCATGCGCACTATTGCAAGTTTATACCACCAGAGATACCGGCTTTTGAACTGAGCGCCAATAACAAGCTCAAAGGTCCCTCTCCTCTTTAATATGGAGGATAGTTGCCAAAAAGAATGTCAAATTTCAACCACATAACAGCATTCCACTTTGCAACAGACCATTTTAAAGGGGCTTTGACCGAGAGAAGATGGTGGCATTTCTGTTTCAGATTTGGCTTCCTCTTTGCATGACAGAGCTTCAACTTTGCACTCACAGACAGCTATATTTGGAAGTATTCACAGAACCATGCCTGATCTTTTCACAGAATGTCGATCCTCTGCCCAGCTTTACTTCAGAGACACTCTGAATCTCTAATGCCATTTTTATCCCCATAATGTTAGTGACCTGTAGCCAATCAACCTAATTATTTGCAACATGTTCTTCCAGCTTTCTGTTAGTACCACTTATTCAGCCAGCTTTTTGTTACCCTGACCCAACGTTTTGACATGTGTTGCTGTCATCAATTTAAAAATTACCTTATTTTTTCTTAAAATTGTACATTTGCTCAGTTTAAACATTTGATATGTTTTCTATTTTCTACTGTGAAAAAAATATGGGTTTATGGGATTTTCAAATCATTGCATTCTGTTTTTAATGTAGATTTTACAGTGTCTTAACTGTATTTTGGAATTGGGGTTGCACAACCACTTTAAGTGCCAACCCTGTCCCTGCTAGCAGAGAGGCACCCTGGTTGAGGTTATATTATGAATGTAGGTAGCTTTCTGAGAATTAGTTGCAGGAGAGTAATAATATGTTTTCCCTGTGGGTGCAGCAATATGGACCAGCATGTAAGCAGGGAGACCATATTGTTAGTTTCCACCCTGAAGGGAAGTCGAAGGTAGCTGGATGACATTCCCCTTCATAGAGATGCTGAATTCCGGAACACCCCTCCTGTAGGTACAGGTTTCTCCTCTTGTCTCTACTCTTTCCCTCCATGGACTGTTTACAACCTTAAGGCAGTGTGCCATCACCTCTTGTGGAGGCTGATTACTCTTTCCATTATTAACTTACTCAATTATTGAAAAGACACTTCCTTCCACTATTGTGTGCTCCTTCTTCCTAGAAATGGCCCTATGCATTGTGGTCACAGTGGGGTACATTGCCAGCTAAGCCTAGGACAAATGTGAGAATAATCCCAGGAGTGATGGTAACCAGGGTGGGTTACCCTGCAAGTCTTCCTTAAAGCAGAACTACACTGTATCTGAGCACCACAAACCAAAAGCGCAATTTAATTCATTTTTAATATTCAAAGTAAACTCCTCCATCCATACATGCCTCCATGCTTTATTTTGCTGATAAATCACTTAGAAAAACACCCCCTAGCATTTCTCTCTGTACCCATCTTCAGTAAGGGCAAATTAATCATGTAGCATTTACTTCCTGGAATCCATTTGCCCTTAGCTCAGGCATGCAGACAGGAGGGTGTGCTTAGCTGAGAAAAAACGTCCCCCTCTCCTGACGACTCCTGGGATGTATGACATCATTTGCTTAGGCATTGAAATCAGGAAGTAACTGAAGAAATTTTAAAAAAATTTAAAACAAGTAAATATGATACACTTTCCTATATATTTACTAATGCTACCAGCATAAGGATTCAAAAGAGTCAATGTTGATTGATAGAGTAAAGGGCCCCATGCTGGAAATACTAAAGCAGGATGACCGAGGCCATCCATGAGCCCAACAGGAATGGATTAAAGAGCAGTTGCCCTTCCCAACTACACAACAACCAGACTCAATGGGGTTGATTTGCTAAAACTAGATGTGCAAAATCTGATGCAGCTCTGCAAAGAAACCAATCAGCCTTCAGGTTTTATTGTCAAAGCTTAATTGAACAAGCTGAAGTTAGAAGCTGATTGGCTACCATGCACAGCTGCACCCGATTTTGCATTCTCCTGTTTTAGTAAATCAACTCCAGTGAATCGTATGCTTTGTGCAGGGCTAAAATGAGCTGACATTATAATCTTTGTTCAGTTCTACTCTCCCTTTCCCTATTAGCAACCTGTGCTCAAGTAAACAGGTGCATACCACTTAAAAAGTATATGTCAGGATGGAAAGGGGGGGAGATACCATTACTGTTATATACTGTACATTGAATACTGGAAGTAGGTTCTCACGCTCTACTTATCCAGGCCGACTCACGCTAGGCCAAATAATCAGCACTCAGATCATATCATCTCCACACCACGGTGTCCTGCACTCTCCAGCTCTAAAGTTGGGAGGTTTGATAAAGTGTTGGAATGCTTTAATGTCCAATACATGCATTAACTGCAGTCAATTTTGGTACTGTATTTAGAACAAGGCAAATTTAACTCAACAGCCTCAATAGACCTGCAGACCTTGACCAGTTCTTCCAGACTGCTAGCCCAACCTCTATTCAAAAGTCATCCAACTTTTTATCCTACTAAAACCAGAGCATAAACTTTGCCTTTGCAGATTTTACAACACTGTTTAATAATACCTAGAAAGCTTTGTTTCTCTATAGGTTTACTTGCCTAATGCGGACTTTGCCCATTTATGGTGTTTAATCACGGACTGGCGGATAGCACAATTAACCTGTGTAAAACACCTTGTTACAACGTTGTGATGAGAATTAGCACTGTAATGTTTACTTTCCACTATGCTAATTAAATAAATCGGGTGGCCTGTTCATTTAATCAGCGTGATCAACACTAAAAGTCACCCTATGTTACAGACATAAAACAAATACATGGTTAAATGCAAATGTCAATTGAATACAAAACAATCCAGTGTCCCGCAGCATTACATTTATATTGAAGTACTTAATCACTTTTATGTTTTATCTACTTGGGAATTTTTTTATAGCTGTGAAGATATTGTGGAACTGATGGATTGCAACTATTAGATACATTACTTGGGTGCTGTGCTTTCGTTCAGTGATATTCTGTGGTTATAACTTAATAATTGTTAGGAAGTCATTAGAATGAGGTCTTGTTCCCACAGAATGAGTTAATAAAATCAATACACAAGAGCTTCCAGTTAAAACACAAAAACTGTATCCTGAAAGTAATGACTTCCTATCTTCCAAGGAATAAGCCTACTGTTATGGTCCAATTTGATACTAAGAAGGTATTTATCATTTTTATTATTTTGTATATATAAAATGCTGTGAGGCTGTGCTGGTAGTGGAGATGCTTCCAACTGCAAGTGACAAACTGGGGTGAAAGAATGGAGACAAACAACAAACTTCAATATGGAAATACAGCTTTAGAAACATAGAAGATTGATGGCAGAAAGAGACGAGGAGGTTGACTGAGTCCGCCCCTTTAATGATTTTTTTTAAAATTATTCTTGTCTGATTACAGGTCTATGTTTATTCTAAGCATGTTTAAATTCACTTACTGTCGACTGACTTACTTTACCTTTACTGGAAGTGTGCTCCAAGCAACTATTACTTATTCAGTAAAATAATAAATTCTAAGGTTGGTTTTTCCTGAGCGTGTCTCCTAAGTCTTGATCTTGGCTTCAAATTGAAAATACTGCCCTCACCTTATTCACACCTATATGTCAGGTCACCTGAGACCAGGTGACAGATGCACTCCGTAGGAGTCGGAAGTGCACCGTTATGGTAGTGGACCCTAGGACTGACTGCTGCAGATCATACCCAGGGAGTTTCAGGAAGCAAGTCTGCTGGATCACTAACACAGATTCCAGTGGGAGCTAGAACATAGATTCCCCAGGGGGCGGAGTCTAAGAGCCAGCAGGTGTTCACCAGAGCCTCTAGTGGTGAGGATGGACCGCGCTGCAGTCTGGCTCCAGGTCGCTGCCCCTAGGGTCACACAGCTCACGCTCACGCTCACGGAAGACTACAGGAGAAGGAAGCAGCAGGGTGGAACAACAAGGATAGTAAAGGGATAAGGCAGAGATCAGGGCGACTAGCAGACAGGAAGAACAGAGTACACGCAAAAGGTTCAGGGTCACAGGCAAACAGGGATAGCCGGGGACACGCCAAAAGGTCAGAATCACGAGCAGACAGGAATAGTAGAGAACACGCCAAGGTCAGTAACAGAGACGAACGCAGAGCACACGGCAGGCAGAAAACAGGAAGCCAAACACACAGTGAATACACAATGGTTGATCAGCAAGGTTGGCTGGCAATGCACAGGATAATATAGTGTTCCTAATTAGAGGCTGGGGTGGAGCTATGCTGAGGGAAGATTATTTAAACAAACAGTCAGGTTAAGATGACTTGCCTCTTAAGGAAACACAAGGAAGAGAGGTGAGCTGACAGACACACATTACTGCATAACCATGACACTATATCAAGTACATATTAGGTTCTGTAGTCTGTCCTGATGTGTTTTTATCCTCTGACGTTTCACTCTTTTTGCTGCCTGTCTCTGGACTTGTTCTGACTCATCAATATTCTTTTGTACATTAGGTCTACAGAACTGGACAAAGTGTTTTAAATGAAGATCTAGAACCAGGATCTGGAACCAGGACCCCCTTCCTCGTGCTGGGGATTTCTCTAGTGACTAATTCCCACTTGCAGTCAATATGTTGGGCGAAGACTATCTCTAACCTGTAATCTGATAGTTGTGGTATATGTCAAAAGGTCTTGTGTGTTTTCATATTGGGTGCTTGGCCTTAATCAACCCTTTATAATTGTGAAATTCAATGCAACCCCTTTTTGCTATATCACTTACTGCCGATACAGTATTTCAGCAGATATTCCTAGCAGTAGACAGACATCTGGTGAGTTCTGTAAATGGTGGACAAGCTGAGTCAGGTACTATAATGTGGATTGGTTGTTGTGTTACTCCTAAGGCAGGCCATACATTATGCAATTTTCTTTCCTTCAACCACAGGTTGAAGGAAAGAAAATTGCTAGATTTCCCCATCAACACAGTCAGTGTTGATGGGGGAATCCCACCCATGGAGCTATTGTATTCTGACAGTGGGAGGTTTCCCAACCATCAGAATACAATGATCACTCCAGGCAGCTACAGCCACCGGCAGCTACAACCGACAGGCTGGTTGTACTGAAGCCAAACAACAGATCTACTTCTGTACAACCAGTCTGCCAATACATGGATCTGCTTTATGGCCGACTTAACTTTGACTGAAGACAATAGGTAACAACCTCCACCCACCTCCATCTTTCCTATTTCCATTTAATACTTTCTAAAGCAAGGAAGGCAGAAGCACACATGACACTGTCACATGTGCTGTTTGTCACAATCAGTAATCAGTATCCTAGTATTCTGGAAGATCTGTAATGATAGAAATATACATGTAGCCATTGCAGATCTCCTCCTGAAAATACCTGGCTGTCATTCTAATCCAGTATGTATGACTTATGCCGCGTACACACGGTCGGAATTTCTGATGGAAACAGTCCGATGGGAGCTTTTCATCGGATTTTCCGACCGTGTGTATGCCCATCAGTCTTTTTCTGTCGGAATTTCCGACGGACTTTGGATTGAGAACCTGTTCTTAATTTTTCCGACGGAAAACCTTTCTATCGGATTTTCCGATCGTGTGTATGCAATTCCAACACGCAAAATTCCGACGCATGCTCGGAAACCATTCGACGCATGCTTAGAAGCATTAAACTTCCCTTTTATAGTGCAGTCAAACGTTTTTTAAGGCATGGTGTTATTGACCGTCGGAATTTGGTGTGACCGCTTGTAGGCAAGTCAGTTTGAGCAAAATTCCGTCAGAATTCCGACGGGAAAACCATCAGAGCTTTTTCCGACGAGAATTCCGACGAGAATTCTGACACCAACTAAGAATGTACAGCTGTTTTATTTACTTTAGCAGGAGATGAGTCACCTGTGAACAGAGGGGCTTGGAAGTGACATAAAAACCTAAAGTAACACTAAAATCTGTAAATCGACAGGCATCCACGATCTAAGACTAACCTATCTTGCACTATAAACAAATCACAATGCATACATTTTTTGAAGCCCCTCTGATCCGATCCCACGCTGAGCTGTCAGCAGCGACTTCGCTGTGTAGGCGGGTGCAGAAAAGGCAGCCGACAACGGAAGCCCCATAGTAACTCTATGGGTGACGTCATTTCCCATTTATTTCCCAATCGTTGTCGGCTGTCTTCTCTGCAGAGCTTCTGCCGCTTGAGACCGGACCGGAGTACAGGGCTAGATAGGTTAGTCATAGATTGTGAATCCCTACGTAGATTTAGAGATTTTGGTGTTAGGGTGAAATTCTACTTTAAGTCTATACCAATGAGGTGAAATGCAGAACAGGTATCAGAAAGACATTTATCATCTCACATATCCTAACCATCAGTGTTTGTTTTTGTATAAATCTTTATTCTTATTCTAGTACTATTTCATTTTAGTATGTACAGTACATAGTATCTATTTTGGCACCATTATATACAGGTAGTTACTAGAATGTGACATAGCAGTAAGTCATGTGCATGAGCATAGATTGCTACACAGAGCATCTAGAACACATACATTGAGAACCTGTTATCCTTCATTGCTTGATGATCTACAAGTCTGGGTATGGCCTGGCATTTGCTGACTGGATGGGCATGCTGAGACCTGTCATTCTTGAACAGCTGGACTGAAGCAGGATGTCCATATGTGATCTTCAGTAAGCACATAGCGAATTTAACAATTTGCAGTTCTATGAGCAACTGACACAAATAATAATTTGATCTGTGAAGGTTTAAGTCCTAAGGAAACTGAAATCTTCTTTATCTGATGTGGAGAACTGTTTGATTAATTCTGTGAAATATTTGGCTCTTCACGTCAGGTTTCCAAAGTAATGCTTTCATTCTGCACAAAGCCTTGGCTTCATTTTAAAGCAAGCGCTTAGCAACAACATCCTTCTCTAAGAAATTAGGAATTTCCCATGACAAAGGGCCTGAAGAACGTGGTGTACAAGCTATTACGTGTGGTATGAACTACCCTAAATCAGGAGAAATAAGCAATGTGTTATACACATCAGACTAAGATCTCACATTACTTAGTATAATGCTCCATAATCATCTAAGTTTAAGGCCTTGTTCACACCATAGTGCAGAGACGTCAGTTTTTCTGCACGCGTTCTGCAAGGGCACAAAAAATCCCTATCTCTATGCGCCCTGTTCACACCACAACGTGCAGATTTTTTTCTGCACAGAAAAGCTGCAATGTGTATGCAGTTTTATGCACAGGGAAAAAACTGACATGATATCAACATTGGTGTGAACAGGGCACATAACTGACACAAAAATGAAATTCTGATGTCAACATACATGAAAACTGATGTAAACTGATATGAAACTGATGTCTCTGCAAGTGAAATCTGCGCGGTTTTCCCTTCAGTTCCCATCAGCCCTAAAGCTCGTTGTAGAGGCAAATTCACTTTGCAGGAAACAAATATTCCATTGACCGTGTACAGTCCAACTCTAGTAGTGCATTGTGTTTGGCGTAACAATAGTATCATTGCATGGCATTCCTTTATAACCTTAGCATAAGCTTACGAACAAATACATTTTGTATCAATACCTTTTAATCTGAATAATTGACCTTAATTGATTTGAACTTAACTCAGATGATCCATACTTTTTTTTGTTAAAAATTCGATTTGTAATTACTGTAAAAATTATGATTGTTTCCAATAAATCTTTATTCAATCAATTTCTTTCAGCATGCTACAACACCCGGAAAAAAAAAAGGTTTGTGAAATACCATACAAGCTACAACCCAATGATTAGGCCACTAATCAAAAAGTTACCAATCTGTTCAACCGATAACTTCTTGATTAATTAAATAATATCCATGTATGGTATAGCTTTACCTTAAGGACAATAAGAAATTTAAATAGATATCCACATCATGATTGGATTGAAACTAGTGTGAGCACCTTTGGATTACAAGCACAGTAAACTTCCTGTCATAGCCAGATGTTATAATGTCTAAGATTATAAAGCTTCTTTACATAATACTCTCAGACTTAAACGTATAATCTGTGTAAAACTGATACAAAGCACAACAATCTGAATCTGCGCATAGAAAATCATGTATAACGAGCACATTCAAACACATTTAGTCCACACATTAGGCCACACAGGCTAATTTAATAGACAAGACAGGCAGCACTGCTGTACAGTTTTTCATAGCTATCAGATTTTACCTTTTGTCACTTTAGTGCAGTGACTCCAGTTCAAGATAAGCAGTTGCCATGGGTTGATGCACTCTGGATAGAGCTATTTGCATCATTAAATAAAAGCCACAGGGCTATATGTAGCACTACTGCACTCATCGCGCGAGTTCCACTACCAGCCTTTAACGATTATGTCCCAAAGTGCCATTGTTCCAGTTAACATCACGCCGACATCGCCAAGGTTACACACAATAAATTTATCAAAGACTTACTGCCCTGTCAAAACCCCAACAAATTAGTCTTTCTGCAATTTCCACGACTGGCGAGACTTGGTACTCCTGGACACATGCAGCGGAGATAATGAAGAACGAAACGCTCTTTGTGAGGCAGAAAATGAAGGTATTAGTCATGTAATAACAAACCTGTGATTAGAAACAGCAGCAGGTCATGAAGAAGACAGGGAGAGAGCGGAGAAATCAGAAGGTACACATGCTGCATTTCCAGTCCTTCGTCAAGAATTGTGAGAAGCAACTGCTGCGAGTCCCGCCCCCCCCACACACCAAAAATACTCCCAGCCCTCCTTCCATCGTGCTTCTCTGAAGGTTAATGCATTTCTAACACAAATTCACTTGTACGGGCTGTATTGTACACAGAGCATGGGGAGAAGCTGACAGGATCCAGAAGACGTTGGAACAAGAGATGTTAATGACTGCTAATTGTTGTCACCTATATCGACTGGTCCCATGTAATTAGCAAACAGCCCCTGGAGACAATAGCAAACTATGCACGTGAATGTCTTACTAAAAAAAATATAAAATAGTCATTGCAAGCTAATGATGAATTGTTCCAATAGCAATAAGCAGTATATATGTTAATTAGGACATAACAAGCATCCATGTTGAGGAATGAGCACACAAAATATTTAAAACCATCTAAGCTCAATCACTAAAATGTCATAAAGGCTTCATTATTTTAATGTCATTTCAAAAACTGGATTTTTTTTTACTTATCATTAAACCAATTTCTTGGAGGTCACTGAGGGACAGGTTGGTGATACTGCTACAGGAGGTTTTGGACACTGGCAAACAAAAGTGATTAGCCTATCACAACCCCACACCCCACTTCCAGAATGCCTTAGTTTTGTATAAAAGCAATACTGGGAGCAGAATCATAGACACAAATGGGTGGGACTTGTCTCTCGTAGCCTCCCTGGCGGTATTCCCGAGTCTGGCTCGAGGCAGGAACTTCAGTATCAAAAGCGGTAACCCCGAGCCAGACTCAGGCTTGCGTTGCAGGATACAGGGGGGGGGGGGGGTTACTTACCTTATCCCCTGGATCCTGCGATGTCTCCCCGCTGTGTGTGCGAGCCGTCTGCTCGCTCGATTCACACAGTGCCGAGTGCCGCTGACCTCCGTTCCCTGCGACGTTACAACGCACGGGAGCGGAGATCGGCGCCAAATTCAAAAAAGTTTAAAAACACACAACACATACAGTACTGTAATCTTACAGATTACAGTACTGTATATAAAAAATACACATCCCCTTTGTCCCTAGTGGTCTGCCCAGTGCCCTGCAAGTCATTTTATATAATAAAAAGATTTTTTTTCTGCCTGGAAACTGGAGATTGTCCATAGCAACCAAAAAGTGTCCCTTTATGTCAAAAGTGGTTTTAGACCAGCTAGAAAACACTGATAATAAATTAGAATCACAATTTATCATCAAACACTAAATTTAATGACAGAGACTATTCTGCAACTGAGCAAATTTCAGTGTTTTTGATTTGATTACATTATTGAATCATTTTTATATATATTTTTATTATATTATAATTTATGATTTTGTGTTTCAAACTTTATCATACCCGGGATGTCTACTAGACTCTGGTTCGGACAGATTTAAGTGAGTTATATATAAGAATTGCATGCCTACAATATAAAAACGCCAAATTTCAATGCAAAATAATTGTACCGCTTTCAGCACAAAATTCCAGACAGAATCATACCGCCAGGGAGTAATGAAGTCCAAGATATGGATTTTACGGTACGTACAAAAGTCCAATTTTCTTTCTTACTGAATGAGGGACATAGGATTCAGAGATCACTGAGACATTTAAAAGCAGTCCAAATGAGCGGTAGGCAACAGCAACACACACAGGCCCACAAAAGAACAACAAAACTTGGAGCTGCCTTCAGCTCAAACAGCTTCCTGAAGGAATGTATAGGGACCATTAGCAATGACAAAGAGTCAAGAGTCACTCTTTCCAACAGTGGCGATGAGACAGATATGAATAGTACATACTACACCCAGACAATGAAGGTGATCTGCTTCTGATGCACTGGAGCCATGCAGAGATGGAAAAACAATGCCATGGTTGTGGTGAAATATGAAAACCACCTTATAGATGACATATACTCTATGCCTCAACACCACCTCATCAATGCAGCCTCACCATTGCCATCTGCAGCCTCACCATTGCCTCAACACCACCTCATCCTTAGGTAAGACCAAAAAATGGTTCTTTACAGGACAAAGCCACCAACCAGGGCTGGTGAAAGGATTTTTGACACCCTAGGGGAAACCTAATTTTGCCGCCCCCCTTGGCTCCACCCCTGACTCCACCCTCTTTGTCCTGCCCATGTATACCCCACCTTTTTAACAAAATGCCCATCAAATGCAGCCCACCAGCGCCCATCAAATGCAGCCTCACCAGCGCCCATCAAATGCAGCCTCACCAGCGCCCATCAACGCAGCCTCACAAGTGCCCATCAATGCAGCCTCACAAGCACCCATCAATGCTGCCTCACAAGCGCCGATCAATGCAACCTACCAGCGCCCATCAAATGCAGCTTCACCAGTGCCCATCAAATGCAGCTTCACCAGCGCCCATCAAATGCAGCCTCACCAGCGGCCATCAAATGCAGCCTCACCAGCTCCCATCAATGAATGTTTGCTTGCTTCCATTCATTCGGGAGTCAGAACACAGACACGGTTCTCCGCCACCGCTGCACCTCTGATACTATATGCAAATGGAGCAACAGCTGCCTGCTGATGCTGAGAGTTAGTTGCTTTCTGCAGCAAGAAGAGAGTAGGAACACCAGTGGCCGGGCACCCTAGGCAGTAGGGCGCCCTAGGCGGCTGCCTAGTTTGGCTAGTGGTAGCACCGGCTCTGCCACCGACTTAGACACATACCCCGCAGAGGTTATGGTGAGATGGAAAATACCCTTGTGAGTAAGGTCTGAAAGGAGGTTTTTGAAGTTAAGAGAGAAACAAACTCAGATTCCAAAGAGTAATAAGTGAATGCACACAGGGAGCTAAGGTCCTAATCAAAAAAATGGAGACTAGTGGTCTCTGGAACTAGTGCAGAGATCTGCAAACTGTTGCCTGATTACTGAAAGGTGAGGATTTGTCCCAAGGAAAAATCCCTGGGATAAAAGTTTCTTTCCTCGCACCAAGACATATATAATTTCCATGTGTGATGGTAAACCTTGAGGGAAGTAAACTTTCTGTCTTTTATTATATTGGGAAACACCAGTTTAGGGGATACCCCTGTCCCTTAAGCCCTGGGCTTTAAAAGCCATACCATTAATGCCAGCAATCATGTTTAGGATAATAATGGGTCCTTTAGACAGGAGGTCCATATTATCTGGGAGAGCCCACAGAGTATCTGCCAGGAATCTGTTCAGATCAAAGTACTATATCTGTCTAGGTTAATCTGGAGTCATCAGCAACACCAGAATGCCCTCCATCCCAATTCTACAGAGCAGGCAAGAAAGGGGTTTCTTAGTTACATAGTAGGTGAGGTTGAAAAAAGACACAAGTCCATCAAGTCCAACCTGTGTGTGTGATTATATGTCAGTATTACATTGTATATCCCTGTATGTTGTGGTCGTTCAGGTGCTTATCCAATAGTTTCTTGAAACTATCAATGCCCCCCACGCTGATACCACCGCCTGTGGAAGGGAATTCCACATCCTTGCCGCTCTTACAGCAAAGAACCCTCTACGTAGTTTAAGGTTAAACCTCTTTTCTTCTAATTTTAATGAGTGGCCACGAGTCTTGTTAAACATCCTTCTGCGAAAAAGTTTTATCCCTATTGTGGGGTCACCAGTATAGTATTTGTATATTGAAATCATATCCCCTCTCAAGCGTCTTTTCTCCAGAGAGAATAAGTTCAGTGCTCGCAACCTTTTCTCATAACTAATATCCTCCAGACCCTTTTGGAAGAAAAGATGTAAATTAGGCTGTACTGATCCCATGGATCCACCACATCTGCTCTCCCAGGGGATCTCTGTGCCTGCAGTCAAACCTGTCTGGTTTGTTGTTGAACCATGACACCAGGAGGATCACATCTAGCACCCCCACCTGTGACTCAGATCATGGAACACCTCCGGGGGTAAAGACCACTTTCCCATATCCAGGCGCTGCTGGCTAAGAAAGTCTGCCTGTCAATTGTTCATGCTTGGAATATAAACAGAGCACAAGGTCAGCACATTAAGTTTCACCCAGACAAAATCCTTTCTACTTCTCTGGCTGTGGGAAGACTTCCGCTACAGCTGTGGCATTGTCTGACTGGATCCTGATGAAATGGGATGGAACTGCCTCAAATGAGGCTACCATCAGTCCCAGGGCTCTCATGTAGAAGTAAAGAGTTGGGTAACTCTTATGCCGCGTACACACAATCGGAATTCTCAGCCAGCAAAAGACCGATGAGATCTTATCATCGGAAAATGTGACCGTGTGTAGGCTCCATCCCCATTTTGCAGGCCGAATTCTTGCCTGGAAAAGTTTGAGAGCATGTTCTCAATTTTTCCGACGGAAAAGGTTTCTATCGGAAATTCCAATCGTCTGTAGCAATTCCGACGCGCAAAATTCCTACGCATGCTCGGAAACAATTTGAAGCATGCTCAGAAGCATTGAATTTTTTCTCGGCTCGTCGTAGTGTTGTACGTCACCGTGTTCTTGACGGTCGGAATTTGGTGTGACCGTGTGTAGGTAAGACAGTTTGAGCGGAATTCCGTCGGAAAAACCATCAGAGCTTTTTCCCCGACAAGAATCCCGATCATGTGTACGCGGCATTAGACTAAAGAATCTGAGTCTGGAAGCAGAACGTAAAGCCCCGTACACACAGACCCAAATATTGGGCGGTATTGACCGATTCAATAGAAACAGGCCAACGTTTGGCCCATGTGTACGTCAGCCACTCCAACAGAAGCCGGCTGAACGTTCAGCTTCTGTCAAAGGGGCATGCCTGAAAAAAGCCGATTGACATCAGATCTGACTGGTGTGTTCTGGTGGGGGGCAGTCCCCCTGTCAGTGGTGGGGGGCAGTCCCCCTGTCAGAACACAATAGCTCAGCGGGGATATCTATGTACTAACATCCGATTGTTAGTACACGATCTTATCCCGAGCTCTAAAAAAGCGCATAGTGTGTAGTAGGCTTTAGACAACAGAACATATGCTGACTGCTCTCTCAACACATGAGGTTGTCCAGTTATCCCACAATGGGTATACTCTGGGAGCATAGCAAGGCTAGTAAAGGGACCAGAACCTTGGTGAACACTCGAGTTGCAGATGATAGGCAGAGCCACAACCTGAAAGAAGACCCAAAGAAGGACATTTAGTGCCTTTAGATTCAAAATGAGGTGGATGCCCCCTTTTGTTCAAAGAATAACCCCTGGATCCAGAAGACCTGCTATTCAGAGCAGAACTCTAGGTTGTAGTCCCAGGAAACCCCCTCCTGTACCCAGGCACCTGAAATGCTGTCTGTCCAGTTGTCAGCTAATTGAGTACTTGGTTTGGATATGGCTATTGAGATTGAGGCCCTGGAGTAACAAAAGGGATTCTTCTTGAACTCTGAGGGGAGTGTTGATTAAAAAAAGACTGCTTACATTGGCATAATGCCTAGTGCCTACTACAAGATTCAAGAAAGGTTGAAACACTAGTAGAAGCTGCAGGCTCCTCAAGGGCCACTATGATCTGTTAAGGATTTATGAGAATAATCATCAGACAGAGCCTCTGTGGTAGAAAACCATTCTGCATGGGAAGGTGTGGAGGTATGTTTATGGCCTCTGTGGTTAGTGTCAGCAATCAAAGTTGCAATTTGGCCCATAAAATCCTGCATAACTGCAGTGAATTCTTCCCAGGATAGAATTTGAGGAGGGGACCATGCTTGGTGGAGCAAAGGAAGACTCAAAGGACTCAAGCAGAGGGCAACATTCTAGACTGTCATGCCAGGTCCTTGAGTAGGTGCACTGCAGGCAGCACTGAAGCTGTTAGTGGATAGTGAGGTGGTGGGTCCCATTATAGGGGTACTGCTTGCTCCCTGTGTGTCTGAAATGTGACATGTTGAGTTGACAATGAAGCTTATGATACAAGGCTAGGCTTTAAATACTCATAAACTGGCTGCTGGTGGCAGGAGAAGATCAGATGGCCAGAGGTGAAGATCCAAGTGTCACTTGTGATAAAGAACAGCATATATTGTACGAAACAGAAGCATGTAAAAAAACTCACTTTAAATGCACCTCATGTACTGCATTTTCAAGGTAAGCTTAGTTCAGCAAATTTTCACAATTTATTTTCACATCATATAGCAATAAAACTACACAAGTGATTTTCAAAGAGTCATGCTAAAACAATTGTCAGTGATTAGTTACTAAGCCAGTCGCTAAACAGATGAAACAATTGGCTCCTTATGGTGTAAACCAGTGGTCTCCAAACTGTGGCCCTTTTCTTTCCTTTATTCAGCTTTAGGGGCACTATTTCTCTCAATGACAATAATGATATGGCACCACCAACAGTGGAGCATTATTCCTCCTACTGACAGTAATGATGGGACACTATTCATCCCACTGACATAATTATCGGAGCACTATTTCTCCCACTGACATAAACGATGGGGCACTATTCCTTCCAGTAACATCAACAGTGGCCATTATTCCCTCCACTAACACCACTGATGGGGCACCATTCCCTCCACTAATACAAATAACTACTGACCACGTGTGCTATGCAATTTTTTTACTCCCGCTGACCACCAAGCCTGAGGCATTGGGGTTGATTTACTAAAGGCAAATAGACTGTGCACTTTTCAAAGTGCAGTTGCTCCAGAGCTTAGTAAATGAGGTAAAGCTTTACTTTGCAAAGAATACCCAATCATGTTCAATGAAAATGAAAAAAAAACAGCATTTTTTCTTGCACATGATTGGATGATAGAAGTCAGTAAAGCTTCATTTACTAAAGTTCTGGAGCAACTGCTCTTGCAGAGTGCAACTGCGCTTTGCAAAATGCACAGTCTACTTGCCTTTAGTAAATAAACCCCATGGTTTCCTCCCAGTGATGCTGGGGCATTTTCTACCCCCACTGGCCAAGGTCCAGCCCACCTACAGTTTAAAGGACAATAAACTGGTCCTTTGCTTTGAAAGTTTGGAGACCCCTGGTGTAAACTAAACAAATAGCTAATAGTAGCAATCAATCACTTCCTAATAAGAACCTTTTGCAATCGTGTGAGATTATTCTATAATACATGCTACTTGTGTATCCTACACAGTAAAGAGCAATGTGTTTCATCTGCTTAGTGACTGATTGCTACACTTAGCTAATAGTAATAGCAATTTTAGCAGCAAAATGTGTCACCAGCACTCTTTTGCAGTTTTAATTAAAATAAAGCAACATTTTGAAGCCACATAGATTTTCTTCTTTAACCCCTTCACGCCGACATAACACATATATGCAGCCTCATCAGACTGCCATAGAGCCGCATATATGTGTATCTGTCTTCATGCTGGAAGCACACCGCACAGCTTGCTCCCAGCACAGAAACCAGGGTTTCAACAAGAGTCCTGGGCCCTGTACTAAGGATCGGTACCCGGAACTCCTGATTCTGGGTCACCTGATGGCTGTGGTAGCCTCTGATTGGCTACCACAGTGATCAGTTACTGTGAAGCCCGCCTGTGTATCTCTATCTGTGTATGGTGAGGAAAGATACATTGGGGTTGATTTACTAAAGGCAAATTAGACTGTGCACTTTTGCAGTTGCACTCTGCCAATGCAGTTGCTCCAGAGCTTAGTAAATGAGGTAAGTCTCCACTTTGCAAAGAATAGCCAATCACATGCAAGGAAAATAAAAAAATATATTTAATATCTAAACCTGAGGGTCGATATAAGGTTATTTTAAGTGAAAAATTACTAAACAAAACCTGTACATAAGTAGATTTTGGCACACAGGTTTCAGCACTGATAATCTTAGGGAGGTGTCAAAACTTTGATTGTAGGACATTTGCTTGTAATTGTAATCGTCTGTAAGATTGCCAAGACTAATTTCATTGTCGTGGTGGTAATACAATATGGGGTTTATTTACTAATGGCTGTGTATTTTGCAAGTGCAGTTGCTCCAGAGCTTGGTTAATGCGGTGAAGCTTCACTTTGCAAAGAATAACCAATCACATGCAAGGAAAATTAAAAAAATTAATAATAATTAGCTTTGGAGCAATTGCACTACACAGTGTATTTCCCCTCAAGAAATCAACCCAATTGCATCTTTCTCTCCCGCAGATAGAAACAAAAGTGTGCGTAAAAAAAAGAATAAATAAATAAATAATAATAAAAAAAAAATACCTGGATCTACGTTTGATTTAGGTCAGTGCCAGGGTTAGTGTGTGGGTCTAGTAAGGGTCAAAGGTCAAGGTCAGGATTTAGTATATTTTGGGCAGCATGTTTTTTTTTTTTAATTAGTATCAGTGTCAGTTCGTGTCAGTGTGTGGTAGGACAAAAAAAAAAGCAAAATGCTTACTATTGTTTCTGGGCTTTACTATGGGTACAAACAACAAATAACCTCCACATATGTGGTATCCTCGTGATTGTCAGGAGCAGGGGAATTTATTTTGGGTTGTTTTTTGGTGGTAGGTTATGGTAGTAACAATAAATATACAGCTAAATTTAAAAAATGATTTTTTTTTTTTTTATTATTTTGGTCCAGTTTTCCTTTGATAAAAAAAAAAAAAATCAGGAGATATTCATTATCATTTACCACCAAATGAAAGCTTAATTTGTCCTGAAAAAAACAAGGTATAATCCACCTGGATGCACAAAGTAGTTGCGATGATATGTACGGTTTTACTAACATATGTCAAAGTTGCAAAATTGTGCTTAGGCATTAGGATTTGTTTTACCCTTAGGCGTGAAGTGATTAAGGCATAAGTGACATAAGTGAGGGGAGTTCTTGAAGGACAGAAGACACATTCTATATAACTATGTTTGTCCATCAGTCCAAACCAATTTGTTGCATTTCTGGAGGACAAGTGCTAAAAGTAATTGTGACACAACCATGAGTATACCAGGAAAAAACAATGAGTATAAGCAGAGAAAGTGAAAGCAAAGATCTTACTAATTGCTATGGACAACATGGGCATAATCACCTTATGCCCTTCATTTGATAATACAAATATTATTGGGGAAAATACATATAACAATCAGTAATTATATTGTTATCCTAACTACTAACATGCTAAAGAAAGTTTCCAATTGGATTGTTATCTATGGCTTAGGACAGTGGTCAACTGATAAAATGGTACACAGAAATGTCGTTTCCTGCTTGCATGATTGGCTCACTAATTTTCCTTAAAATCTGCACTAAGATATAAGTCAGATTTTAGGTATCTTCTGCAACAAAAAATTGGTGAGGTGCTTCCTAAGGCTACTTTCACACTGGAGCGGTGGGGGCGCTGGCGGTAAAGCGGCGCTATATTTAGCACCGCTTTACCGGCGTTTTAGCGGCACATTGCGGCCGCTCGCGGGGTGTTTTTACCCACCGCGAGAGGCCGAAAAAGGGTCAATACCGCCCGCAAACCGTCGCTATAGCGGCGTTTTGCGGGCGGGTTCGGCGCGCTCCCCCATTGTTTTCAATGGGACCGGGCGCTATAGGAGCGGTAAATATACCGCTCCTATAGCGAGCCAAAGATGCGGCTTGCAGGACATTTTTGAGCGTCCTGCAAGCGCACCGCTTCAGTGTGAAAGCCCTCGGGCTTTCACACTGAAGGAACAGCAACAGCTGTTTAGGGTCGGTTTGCAGGCGCTATTCTTAGCGCAATAGCGCTTGCAAACCGCCCCAGTGTGAAAGGGGCCTTAGGGTTAATGACTTCAAAAGGAATGCAGACCCTGCCACTCTCCTCATTACAAACACTGCAAATGCATCAGCTGAAAAATTATGAAAAAGTCACTCCCATTCAGAACCAGTACCTAACCAGTACCAGTACCTAAAAGACATAGAAGAACAAACATCTTTTTCTTCAAAGTTTGTTAAAATCCCTGCGATATATATTAATCTCTCAACAAAAGTGGAGTTACTCTTTAAACTCAATTCCACGCAAAAAAGTGAAACCAGATTGTGATTAACTAATACTTTTCTGCAAGCAGTGCAGCTGTGGTAAATCAAAAACCATAATGAATTTACCTATAATTCTGTTTTGTTCAATTTACTATAACAAGAATCATAAGCATGTGCTCTGTGACTTTCTCTCAAACCAATCACAATCAAACCTCTGAGGCAGCCTTACTCCAGTACAATGTTGGAGGCTGCTATTCTCAGTTATCTGGAAGGCGCTGGTTCTACATGGCCCCAAATGTCCCTATCCCCTCACTTCTTCTATGTTAACTAGTTTAAATGCCTGGAATGCGGGTATCCATTTGGAAACGAAGGTTTCATCTTCAATCTCCCCTCATACCCCACGTTGGAACAACCTGACCCTGCATCATTTCTATGCATTACCAGATCTCCAGGCCTGAGCCAAATACTGGATTAAATCCCTCTACCAAATTTTGGCAAATGGAGAGTTGAAGCCCTTTACTGGCTTCCACTCCTATTCTAATGTACCCTCCCATTATATCTTTAGACCCCTGCAGGTTGCTCACGCCTTAAACACCCAGTTTCCTACTCGTCCTCCACAGTTGGCCTGCTCAGACCTTGAAGTTCTACTGCTGATGGATTTGCTAACTAAACCAGCTTCCACGTTATACACACATCTCCTCATGGTTGTTCTTCCAGATCTGTCCTCCCTTCGACAAAAATGGCTGTCGGATATACCAGACTTAGATGACGAGAATTGGTCTGATGCATGGGAAACCCCTGGTTTCCATCAGAGACCGACTGATACAATTTAAGATTACGTACAGAGCCTATTACACCCCCATAAACTTCATAAAGTCAATACATCTCTCTCTCCAGCTTGCTGGAGGTGTGATCATAAAATGGGGGATTACTTTCATATTTTTAGGATATGCCTGGTTATTGCAACTTATTGGAAGTCAGTGATTGGCATTATTGGCTCTGTAGCTCAAGTCCCACTTACCCCTTCTCCTTGCATTTTCTTGTTGGGACTGATAGATGGCCTCTTACCTACTACGGCCGGGAAAACTTTAATTGGACTGCTCCTGTTCTATGCTAGGAAGCACTTACACTTTGCTGGAAAAAAAAAAACCTCAGTTCCTACTACTGCCTATTGTAATCAAATGGTTAATAATGCTTTGCCACTTTACAAAGACACCTAGGCACACAGAGGCTATGCTCGTAAATTTGACAAGGTGTGGGCCAAAGGGCTAGATGATGTAGCCAAAGTATTAATTTCTCTTTGCTGATTGATGTGACTTTCGGGTAGAATTGATTTCAAGCACATGCACTTTCTATTATCCTGCTCTACAGGGGGGATTCTTATTGGGTAATCATTCTTTCAGGATACGGTATTTTAACACGAGCCAACACACTTCTATTCATATATATGTTGTTTTTCGATTTTTGTACTTTGGTCTCTTTTTGGGCTCGCCTGCTCCTGTGTGTGATAGGCTGTCCACCCTGTTTTCTTTTTTGTCCTTGTATGTGTCAAAAACCTAATAAAAAGTTTTGGGGAAATAAAAACAAACTCTGAGGCAGGCTTAAATCGAATAGGTAGCAGTGAGATACTTAGTATTTACATCAAACTCTATGTGAGGAGCAACAGCAAGGAGCCTTCTGAGCATGTGTGTGGAGATCCCTCTCGTGTTTTACAAAAAAGGGCTCCTCAGGTCACGTGTTTACAGACAGGCCTGGAGGTGGATTGGGAGAGTGAATAACGGAAGACCTAAACAGATATGATTAGCTTATTGCATGTTTCTTAATGCTTAAAGCCCAACTCTCGGATTTATATAGTGCATGAAAGGGTTAGAGACAGCTTTTACTGTGCCCTTATTGTGGGAAATTAGCCCTCATTTCCCGTCTTAATAGGATGTAAAAAGGGAAACAGGGACACAGGCAAAACACAAAAATTCATGTTTAGAAGAGTGAGGAATGGTTAGAATTTCTAGCAATGTTTTTATTACTGTATGTGCCTTCCAGTCCCAATGATTTATGAACTGTCCATTAGTTATACTGGAATCACAGGGATAGGAGGTAAATCAAAATCTCCAAAAGGGTTCACCGATAGTAAAAAAAAAAAAAAAAAACAATAGATTCCTCCCAAATCTATCAAAATGTAAAAAGAAACTGTATTGACTTAGGCTTTCATTTTCAGTTTGGACTAGAGGTAGCTTTAAGGAATTGGTTGGAGGAGTCATACAGATTTAAAGAACCTATATAACACTTTACTGTTGTGTGCTCCAAAGCCCTTTGGTTAGTATCCTCTTAGGATCCATAAAACAATGCAGTTAATGAGAGTCGATAGAATTACTAGTAACTTTATTGCCCTGCATAATATGCTGGATCCCCATATATTTAAATATCATTAGCGTGAACTCATAAACTGAGAGCAGGAGCTGGAATAGTTTCAGATTAGCATGGTATGTTGAAAAAAATATTATTTTCTCCCTACTAAGACAGATACAATAGTAATACATATACATGCATTACATATTCATGTAATACAATGATCACAATGGCAAAAAAAAAAAAAAAAGTACCGTATTTTTCCGTGTATAAGACGCGGCTTTTTTCTTTAATTGTTACACTGAAATTCGAGCAGCGTCTTATACACGGTCAGTCAGCCTGGGAGAGAGCCGCGCGGGTGCGTAGGATGTCACAGCGGCATCCTCCAATCACAAGCTGTATGACGCCTGCTGCATCTGGAGGTGGAGAGTGCGCAGATGTGATCCGTTCGCTGTGGAGACTGCGCAGATGCGATCCGTTCGCTGTGGAGACTGCGCAGATGCATCAGGGAGCGGAGCGATTAGAGCCAAGATGTCACAAAACAAAAGTAAGAGATTGTCATATTCTGCCAAATTCAAACTTAGTGTGGTTAGCTATGCAAAAGAGCATGGGAATAGAGCTGCAGAGAGACAGTTTGGACCCCCCCCCCCACTGAGAGTATGATCAGACAGTGGAGAAAACAGGAAGAACAACTCCTTAAGATGCCAAAAAAGAAGAAGGCCTTAAGGGGAAAACAAGCAAAAACTGTGTTCTGTTTTACCTGTTTAAAATGTTGTTTTCTTTATTTTGGGCTGGAAAAGTGGGGGGCGTCTTATACATGGGGGCGTCTTATACACGGAAAAATACGGTATATTTGGGAAGAATACAAAAACATAACAATATTTTGAGGTTTACTAGAAAAAAAACAACCCAACGTTTGTTAACAGCATTCATAAAAAAAAAAAAAAAATTGTCTGCTGCACTGGGCAATATCAAAACAAGTACATCTAAACCCATAAGCAAAAACATAATATATTTCAGCTTACTAGTCCTTAGATGGGGTATCAATTCGTTTTCTTTTCTCAGGGTCTCTGCCTTTATTTTCATCTTGAAAACCAGTGCAGCCACCGCATCTATGTACAGGTAAGCATTATTCATTTAACCACTTCAGCCCCAGAAGAATTGGCTGCTCAATGACCGGGCGATTTTTTGTGATACGGCACTGCATCGCTTTAACTGACAATTGCGCGGTCGTGCGAAGTTGTACCCAAACAAACTGATGTCCTTTTTTTCCCACAAATAGAGCTTATTTTTGGTGGTATTTGATCATCTCTGCAGTTTTAATTTTTTGCGCTACAAACAAAAAAAGAGCGACAATTTTGAAAAAAAAACACACAATATTTTGTACTTTTTGCTGTAATAAATAGCCACAATTTTTTTTAAAAAAAAGCTAATTTTTTCCCCAGTTTAGGCCGTTATGTATTCTTCTACATATTTTTGGTAATAAAAATTGCAAAAAGTGTATATTGATTGGTTTGCGCAAAAGTTATAGCGTCTACAAAATAGGGGATACATTTATGGCATTTTTATTATTATTTTTTTTACTAGTAATGTCGGCGATCTGCGATTTTTATCGAGACTGCGACATTATGGCGGACAAATCAGACACTTTTGACACATTTTTGACGCAATTATACAGCAATATATACTGTATAAATGTCACTGGCAGGGAAGGGTTAATACTAGGGGGCGATCAAGGGGTTAACTGTGTTCCCTATGTGTGTGTTCTAACTGTGGGGGATGAAACTGACTATAGGAGATGAGAGATCGTGGTTTTCAGCTCGTAGGAACTCACGTTCTCTCTCCTCTCCTCACAGAACTGGGATGTGTGTGTTCACACACACATGTCCCTGTTCAGCCTCTCGTGCCCGCGATCGAACATGGCCGCCGGTCATCGCGTCTGCTGGTCACGAGCATCGGCACCCACACCTGCTATCCCGCTTACAGAGACCGACATATAGCTACTACGGTTCGTGGGATCATGCCGACCTGCCGAAGAATAATGACGGCGTCAGGTCAGCAACTGGTTAAATGTCTGTTCGTGGGTTTAATTTCTGCTTAGAGTATAAACGTGGTGTCAATTGTGAATTGCATTTCACTACCAAGGACACATGGCGATGTGTATGATGTCTTGTGTGATATTTGCCACTGTTATGTAATCCCCCCACTATGGTAGTCGAGTACTGTCACAATGGAACTACTCTACCCAGTTTGCAAGGATAGTTTTTGGCTACCAAAGCCAATGTTTAGTTGTGCTAATGCGGGCAATAGTATAAATGTACCAAATGCTTGGCTGTTATAAAACCCCCTTTCTGCTAAGCTCAACATCTTTTTATATATGCATTTCACAATGTATACATGGGGAAAGTGTAGGAAATGGCATTCCTACAGGCTGATATGTGTTTCTCCAATACTCTTTCTGTCTCAAAGGAGACCTGTTTGTATTTCAGATGTACTGTACATAGGACAGGTTTGAAGATGAAAGAATGTGACTAACTACTATGGACAATGCACATAATTCTTCTTTCAGACACTTAACAGGCAAGGCCTGTTATAAATAAATAAAAACTTACCATACACTGATAAAGAATTCACACATAGTAGAAAAATTGATATTTATGTTTATTAATCTTGCTCTGCACACCTAGATTTGACTTCCTTCATGGCAAACAATCCCAGGGTCATCTTTTGTTGCATCAAAAGCCAACTTCCAATGGACCTTCAAATTGTAGCCGCAACACAACTGATTTTTACCCTATATTCTAATTTTAAACCAGCACTATAAACTTTCTATTCTTCAGAACTTTTTTTTTTGCTAGTCAAGAAAATGGACATTCAGCGGTTGAAGTATTTTCAAACTACAAAAAGGCCTCAAGGGTGACCGATTGAATGTCTAATGTATTATTGCCATAATGCAGGTAAATTAGGGGAGTTTTCAATACTGATGAATTGTGTTTATTGCAGGTCACCTTGAAGTAATTATTTGACTGGTAATTAAGTCAGTTCAAATGCAGAATTTACCAGGCCATTGTCTTTTGCGTCCATATTGACATTTCTTTAGAAATCAATAGTTTCAATTCTATAAGGGGAACTATCATTTTACATACTTTTTTTAGCATTCAGTGCAATAACCAAGGTACAGCCTCAGCCTTCTAACCCTCATTATTGACAGTTCTAGACAGAAATTTTTTTTTTTTTTTTTTTTTAGCATACCATTATTAGAATACCAGCAAACTGCTAAATGATATAATTGCATAATCTGCAAACCCTAAGACCTGTCATGTCCCATGATCTTCTCATCTGTCAGTAAGTCACACTTATTTCTGTCCTTGGACTTACCCAATGCTCTATTCTCTTGAAATTGCTTGCTTAAGATTACTATACTGTTTTTACTGACTAGAGATGTGTAAGAGGGAAAACAGAAATAAATGGTTTCCTGAAAGAATTTGAACCAAGTAAATATACAAACACAACCATGTCATTTTTATCTGATGTGAATGTAGATGTCATTCTGGACTGGATCTAATATGATGCAATAGCAGATTCAACCACAGAGGAAAGTGTACAACAGTGGGGCTTTCTCAGCATAGTATAAATGGTCCAAAATGCCAGAACACTATTCGAATTGCGAAAAAAACGTTTGCACCAGAATAAAACTGTTCTACATGCTTATGCGTTTTGGCCAATCCTGGCCTTATAGTTGAATACAAATAAGTCACCTTCCTTTTTAAAAACCCTCTCCTCCTTAAAGAACATACCAGTTTCATCAAAACAAAAGGTGTTCAATGTTTTACAGTTTTCTTTACAACGCAGCTACAACGGTGGAAGAAAAGCTCTCTGTGGGGAAACAGTGGTCTCTTTGTAAAGGTCAAATGTGCCCCTGTCAGGTCAGACCTACAACTTTGCAATCAATAAGGCTACTTTCACACTGGAGCGGTGGGGGCGCTGGCGGTAAAGCGGCGCTATATTTAGCGCCGCTTTACCGGCGTTTTAGCGGCGCATTGCGGCCACTCGCGGGGTGGTTTTACCCCCCGCGAGTGGCCGAAAAAGGGTCAATACCGCCCGCAAACCGCCGCTGCAGCGGCGTTTTGCGGGCGGGTTCGGTGCGCTGCCCCATTGTTTCCAATGGGAACAGGCGCTATAGGAGCGGTAAATATACCGCTCCTATAGCGAGCCAAAGATGCGGCTTGCAGGACATTTTCCAGAGTCCTGCAAGCGCACCGCTTCAGTGTGAAAGCCCTCGGACTTTCACACTGAAGACACAGCAACAGCTGTTTCGGGTCGGTTTGCAGGCGCTATTATTATACTGCCCCAGTGTGAAAGGGGCCTTAAGCTCAAATTATCTGCTGATTGGAGAGCTCTGGCTCTGAATTAGCAAGGGAGGTGTTGGACCTGGATCACGGCTTCCCCACACATGGATACTTCTCTACAGCATGCTGGCAGGACACAAACTTTTCTACTCTGGCTGTGTATTTTTTCTAAAGAAAACAACTGGAAAACTTTGCACAGCTTTTGTTTTGATGGATCTGAACATCCAATTAAGCCCAAAATAATAAGCTGACAATCTAAAAACCTTTTTAAGATATTCACAAATGTACCACTTTGGAGGCCTTTGGATTTGGTTCATTACTAAAAAATACTTTATCCATCGGCCCAGGTTTCTATTCAGGGTTATAAATCGTTATCATTTCCTATCCAACGTGGAACAAGACAAGGTTATCCACTTTCTCCATTGCTATTTACATTAGCAATTGAACCCTTGGCTGTAGCAATCCGATCTCACCATAGCATACATGGTATATGATGTGGACAACAAGAGCATATATGTTTCTTGTTTGACAACAATGTCCTTATGTATATCACTAATCCTCAAATTACCCTACCTAATCTGCTGACCTTGTTACACCAATTTTCCCAGCTCTCAGGGCTTTCTTTGAATACCCAAAAAACGACGGCCCTTAATATTTCTTTACCCCCCTCAACGGTACTGACCTTACAAAATACCTATAATTTTCAATGGGCGCTAAGCTCCCTTACATATTTAGGCATCCAGCTGACACCCTCGATTGACGCTCTTTACCAGGCTAATTATCCTCCACTTTCGCCGACTTCGGGAAAATCTTTGACGATGGGCATACTATCCCTAATCTTGGTTTGGCAGAATCAACTAACTCTTGTTAACTCTTTCACTACAACTGTCATTTATACAGGAATCAATGCATTTAAATAGCATTGATTGCTGTATAAATGACAATGGTCACAAAAATGTGTCAAAAATGTCCGATGTGTCCGCCATAATGTCGCAGTCACAATAAAAATCGCTGATCGCCGCCATTACTAGTAAAAAAAAAATATTAATAAAAATGCTATAAAAACTATCCCCTATTTTGTAAACGCTATAACTTTTGCACAAACCAATCAATAATCGCTAATTGCGTTTTTTTTTTACCAAAAATATGTAGAAGAATACGTATCGGCCTAAACTGAGGAAAAAAAAATGTTTTTTTATATATTTTTGGGGGATATTTATTATAGCAAAAAGCAAAAAATATTGCATTTTTTTCAAAATTGTCGCTCTATTTTTGTTTATAGCGCAAAAAATAAAAACCGCAGGGGCGATCAAATACCACCAAAAGAAAGCTCTATTTGTGGGAAAAAAAGGACGCCAATTTTGTTTTGGAGCCACGTCGCACGACCGCGCAATTGTCAGTTAAAGCGACGCAGTGCCGAATTGCACTGCGGTCCTTTGGCTGCCAATTGGTCCGGGGCTGAAGTGGTTAAAATGACATTTCTACCCAGGATACTTTATTATTTTAGGACCTTACAAATTGCGGTCGCAAGGGGAAATCTACAGCATTTACAATTGGAAGTCGTTTCCTTTATTTGGGGTAGTAAAAAACCCTGAATGAATAAACTGACTTGTATGTCTCAAAACCATGTGGTGGGCTTGGCCTCCCTAATTTACGGGTTTATTATTAAATCACTCAAATAACTCAGCTTTCCTACACAACGGCCAAGGGATCAACACCCCTTTAGGGTCTCTATTGAGACTCTTTTATGCCATCCTTTTGCCATTTGCTCCCTAAAGTGGCTTCCTAGCCATCTTTGCACCCCTATTTTGTGTATTACCCTGTCTCACTCACTAGGACGGAGTACGACATCATAAATCCCTGTCCTCCCCAAATAACACACTAGCCCCTATGTTTTGCAACCCAGAGTTTTCCCCCAAACTGACTCCAATGCCATTCCGATGGTGGCTCAACAAGGAGCTTTTTAGAATAGCAGACTACCTCAATGGGGATCAACCGTACTGCAATATTTTAAGGACATGTTGCAGATGCCCTCTGGTGAACTATTTAGTTACAATTAGCTTATTTCTGTATGATCTAAACTTAACTTGATAGATGGACCACTTATACTTACAAATTTTAAATTATCTTGGTAAACGAAGGGCCTCCTACTGGGACGGGTATCTACGGTATACGCTACTCTCATTGTTCCGACTACGAAGCTGCCTTACATGATTCAATGGGAATGGGACTTGAATACCACTTTTGATCTATATGACTGGCAAGATATTGCCTATGCTTTATCCAAGGTATCTATTAATTCAACACCAAGGGGCAGATTTATTAAAACTGGTGCACTCAGAATTTGGTGCAGCTTCGCGTTGGGAGCCAATCAGCTTTAGACATTGTGGTCAGATGGGTACAATGTATCATGTTTGGTGGCAGTGTCCTGTAGTTACCAGATTTTGGTTTTAATCTGGTGTATTTAGTGAGGGGAGTTAATATCCATAGTACTCCGGAACCAGCGCTTTTTGAAAAACTTCCTGATGAGGTCCCCAAAAAATCAGCAAAACAAATTACATATATGTTTTTGGCAGCTAGATTAACTACTGCTAAATATTGGAAGCAGTCTATGGTTCCCCTTGACTACATGAAGAACAAAAACCTAACTGGATCATGGTAATGATAAATTTACCTGTATCCTTTGCATTTCTACTAAGAAATTATCTCAAGCTATACCTTTGCTATGTGACATCTCACTGGTACACTGGGTGTGTGAAAAACTGGAGGAGGCTCTGTGGCAGCCATTAGCCCTCAAAAAACATAAGCCCCTTCTAAAGTGGGCAGCATATATTTGCAGACACAATGGAAACCAGCAAAATATCCAACGTGTGCAATCTTTATCCCATTACATGCCCCTGATCTTTTGCAGATGGTCTTTCTTCTATACACTATCCGAATATCACACGACTGCACCTATATATTACTAGCGATAAAACATGGGTATATTGAGTGATAGTTTTATTACTACCAATTATGCATCAGGTTAAAGAATTATCTACTTTTTCAGTAATATATATCAGTGTAGTATCTCTTGTTAATTAGAAAGGAGGCTTAAAGAATAAAATAATGATGACTGGTTACCTATATTGTGAATATAAAAAACAAACTGAGGCAAATGGTCATTTCTGATTAGTCACTTACATAAAACATTTTTATACTGATAAATAAATCTTTTGTAAGGTCATATGAAGCATGAGTATGTTGATGAAGTTCATTCTTCAGTCCAGACATAAGTCCTTTGAAATGAACAAATTATTTTGCCACATTAATACAAAGTTGTGCTGTCTTTCAGTTTATTGTCTGTTTGATAAAAAAAATGTTCTCAACAGAGCTGGTTATTTATGTTCTCCGATACTACATTGCAATTTTCTGGCTTATAGGTATGATTAATGAAGACAATTTCCTGCAAATTGACCAGTTAATATGATTCTATTTCTAAAACCCACATTGTGCACATAATCAGAATAACAAAGTGGGCCTACTATCAAACAATGAGCACTAATGTAACTCTGTGCTGGGAGTATATCCTACAACCACACTAAGGACATCATCTGACACTAGAAAGCTATTACACCATATACAGGGGGTCCCCTACTTACAAACATCTGACTTACAAAAGACTCCTACTTACAAACGGAGGGAGACAACAGGAAGTGAGAGGAAATCCACCCCTAGGAAGGGAAATTCACCCCTGTAAGAGTTAATATGGGAAAAAGGTGTCTCCACTGATGCTTTATTACCAGTTCCTGTTTCCCTAACAACCCAAAATTTTTCAAAATCCAATTGTCATTGGGACAGAAGGTGAGGTGAAATCTTCTGAACAGGGTCACAGACAGCAAAACAAATGTTACAGGGGTGATAACCCTTCTCTATGTTATCTAAAAAACGTAAAAATAGATTTTTTTGGCTGGAGCTACACTTAAAAAATGTACCTGTTCCGACTTACAAACAGATTCAACTTAAGAACAAACCTACAGTCCCTATCTTGTTTGTAACCCGGGGACCCCCTGTATGACAGTGCTGTTACTGTACCATCAAACATCTGTACAAGAATAAGAATAATGAATATTTCCAGGTAAAGGGTAGGCAATGCCAAAAAAAATACACTGCTCCTGCTCACAGATGTGAAAGGATTGTCTCCTCATGTGGTTGATTTTGGCCAGATTCATGTGTAATTATGCCCTTCCCACCTGCCTTGATCTGCCTGCCTTGCATAAATAAGTACAGAGACCCAGTGATGATGTCAATAGGCCAATTTCATTAGCATGTTGATGAGGAGGGAGGAACCAGGGAAGACAAAATATAAGGAAATTAAGCCTAAGATTTATATGCACATACAGTCTCACTGGACGATTGAAACATGTACTTTATGAGCATGGATCGGAAAGAAAACTTCCCCCATAGCTGACTGTATTTCACTGAATTCAATCCATTGAATTGTAATATGTGGCACCATTATAATCTACTCATGATGAGAACATTAAGAGAATGCAAGAATATTCTTGGAATTGCTTGCCTTTACATATCTTATTCTGGGCAAAGAAAAAAGCCTATAAAGTACATGGAGACATACATGAGAAGGACGTCTATAAATCCCAGCAAGAAGTAATGACAAGCTATAAAATACTGGCAGATGTTCCGTGACAGCCCGATAGAGAAAGCTGTAATATGCCAGCATGATAATAGTTGGAGCACCAAGTCTGACCTCAAATAGATAAAAAAAATTGATGTAAACATATAAAAAAACAGCTATGGTTACCATACCCATAATAATAATTGGGGGAAACTGAAGTATTATTTGTATCACAGGAGTGCTCTTGAAGATATAGAGGTTGATTTACTAAAGACAAAAAGACTGTGCACTTTGCAAATGCAGTTGATCCAGAGCTTAGCAAATGAGGTGATGATTCACTTTGCAAGGAATTCCCAATCACATGCAAGGAAAGTAAAAAATTTAAATTTTTGCTTGCACATGCTAAGATGATGAAAGTCGGCAGAGCTTTCCCATTCACTCTGGAGCAACTGCCCCGTCTATTTGCCTTTGGTAAATCAACCCTATATTGTATTAAGTAAAGTACTGATTAATGTAATAATCTAAATATAAGACAGCTACCACTTCATAGTCATGCATGCTTTCTCATTGCAGTAACCTGAATGTAATGCATGTTGAAGGCTGAATGTGTTTTTAATATGGTTACACGAAACAATCCATAACTAAAATGTACGGGATTTGAAGCAAAGTTTAATTATAATGCAAGTAAAAAATGGCTTCCAGCAATAGTTTATTATTAAAATAGTCCTCTAAGGCCGCGTACACACGAAGGGACAATCCCGCGGGATTATCCTCTGGACTGAAGTCCAGCGGATAATCCCCTCGTGTGTAGGCGCCGGCGGACTTTTTGGCGCCAAAGTCCGGCGGACCAAAGTTTTTAGTTTGGTTTTAAAATTATCCGCTGGACTTGGCAGTCCGGCAGACAATCCCGCCGTTAGTAGGCAAGTCCGCGGGACTTTTGAAATGAACGGACTTGCCGCTCATCGGCAAGTCCGTTCATTTAGCACGTGACTTCAGGTTACGTAGCTAGCGTAGGCAGTAAATGCCGCTGCGCTAGCTCCGTAAGCTGGCATGGATTTAAAGGGACTCCCCACGCCGAAAAAACGGCGTGGGGGTTCCCCCCCAAATCCATGTCAGACACTTATCCGAGCACGCAGCCTGGCAGGCCAGGAAAGGGGTGGGGACGAACGAGCGCCCCCCCCCCTCCTGAGCCGTACCAGGCCGCGTGCCCTCAAAGTGGGGGGTGCCTTGGGGAAAGGGGGGCCGTGCGGCCCCCCCACCCCAAAGCACCTTGTCCCCATGTTGATGAGGACAAGGGCCTCTTCCCGACAACCCTGGCCGTTGGTTGTCGGGGTCTGCGGGCGGGGGCTTATCGGAATCTGAGAGCCCCCTTTTATAAGGGGGCACTCAGATCCCGGCCCCCCACCCTATGTGAATGAGTATGGGGTACGATGTACCCCTACCCATTCACCTAAGGTGTAAAATGTAAAGTAAAAAAAAAACACCCACACTTTTGAAAAAATTGTTTATTGCACTGCTCCGGGGGTCTTCTTCCGTCTTGGGGGTCTTCTCGCCGGACTCCCCCGCCATTTACCAAGCTCTTTTACCGAGCGGGGGAAGTCCGGCTACCTTCTTCGTCGTCGCCGCCGTCGTCTGGGGGTCTCGATCCGCCTCTGGGGGTCTTCCGGGGTCTTCCGGGGCTCTCTTCTGTTCTTGCGGCGGTCGTCGTCTTCCGCGCCGCCGGTGCCGCCTTCTTCTTCTTGTCCTTCTTCTTGTTCTTCTTCCGATGTTGACACGTCGCTCTCTCTGCCCGGAATGCCTGTGCCGCGCTGCGCTGGGACTTATATAGGGGCATGGGGACAGGGTCACATGCTCATGTCACATGGTGACCCCGCCCCCTTGTGTTGTCACAGTCCCGGAGGATGCTGGGACTGTGACATCGCAAGGGGGCGGGGTCACCATGTGACATGAGCATGTGACCCTGTCCCCATGCCCCTATATAAGTCCCAGCGCAGCGCGGCACAGGCATTCCGGGCAGAGCGAGCATCGGGTCAACATCGGAAGAAGAAGAAGAACAAGAAGAAGGACAAGAAGAAGAAGGCGGCGCCGCCGGCGCGGAAGACGACGACCGCCGCAAGAACAGAAGAGACCCCCGGAAGACCCCGGAAGACCCCCGAAGGCGGATCGAGACCCCCAGACGACGGCGACGACGACAAAGAAGGTAGCCGGACTTCCCCCGCTCGGTAAAAGAGCTTGGTAAATGGCGGGGGAGTCCGGCGAGAAGACCCCCAAGACGGAAGAAGACCCCCGGGCAGTGCAATAAACTATTTTTTCAAAAGTGTGGGTGTTTTTTTAATTTAGATTTTACACCATAGGTGAATGGGTAGGGGTACATCGTACCCCATACTCATTCACATAGGGTGGGGGGCTGGGATCTGAGTGCCCCCTTATAAAAGGGGGCTCTCAGATTCCGATAAGCCCCCGCCCACAGACCCCGACAACCAACGGCCAGGGTTGTCGGGAAGAGGCCCTTGTCCTCATCAACATGGGGACAAGGTGCTTTGGGGTGGGGGGGCCGCACGGCCCCCCTTTCCCCAGGGCACCCCCCATGTTGAGGGCACGCGGCCTGGTACGGCTCAGGAGGGGGGCGCTCGTTCGTCCCCACCCCTTTCCTGGCCTGCCAGGCTGCGTGCTCGGATGAGGGTCTGACATGGATTTGGGGATTATCCGTCGGAGAAGTCCGTGCGTGTGTGGGCAAGTCCACACGCTCGGAAAGTCCAGCGGACCCAGCTGGAAAGTCCGGCGGGATTGTCCGCTGGACTAAGTCCGCCGGCAAAAGTCCGCACGTGTGTACGCGGCATTACTCATACCTCCCAACTTTCTGGAATGATGAAGAGCAGGGGTGCCCAACCTTTTGAAGAGCGAGGGCCACTTAAGCGACTTGGTAACCGGTCACGGGCCACAATGAGCGGAGCGAGTGGATGGCATGTCCGTGTCCACTCTGCATTTGGAGAGCGGACATGGACGCAGCCCACAATACTTTTTAGCGGGTCGTATTGGAGGTAGAACACAAGTCGGTTCATGTCTGCCACTACTTAGAGGTGAATGGAGGGTCCAATTGGTCGGACTGTCGGACTGACCGTGTAAAAGTGGTCCAAGGCTGCTTTCACACTGATGCACTGCGGTTTACCCTTTAGCTTTTTCTGCAGTTTGCAATAGACTTCTATTATATTCTGCAGGTTTGGTGCACTTTCAGAAAGCTCACCAGGTAAAAATAGAAGTCTATGGCTCAGTGCAAGTAACCCACAGGTAAACTGCTCTGCACCTGCGGATCAGTTTGAAAGCAACCCAGTAACCACTGCAGAATAGATATGCCCATATATACACTGTGATTTTAGTAATAAACTGACCTTTAATAACAGTATTCTTTCTATTCTATCCCAGAGCAGGAGGTCGCGGGCCACTGGTTGGGCACCCCTGATGAAGAGAGTCATCTTTTAGCACACATTATGTAGGCAAAGGACACTTCCCTGCCACTGCTCCAGTTACATGGACCACAAAGATCTAATATACAGAAAATGATGGGCTAAACCACACAAGTCCTTTTTTGAGCTCTATTTTACCTTAATTTTTCAAAATAACAAATGCCGTAAAATATAGGTTGGATAAAAAAAATTTAGTGCAGCATAAATATTTTTGTAGTAAAATAGTACATTCTGTATAGAGATGTACACATCAAACCAAAAAGAAGGGCAACTGAGGCTGCATGAGAAACATGACACTTAGGCTGGTTTCACAATGGGGCGTGGGGGGCATTGGCGGTAAAGCGGCGCTATATTTAGCGCCCCTTTTAGCGCTTTAGCGAGCAGCCGAAAAAGGGTTATAACCGCCCGCAAACCGCCGCTGCAGCGGCGTTTTGCGGGCGGGTTCGGAGCGCTGCCCCATTGTTTTCAATGGGAAGGGGCGCTATAGGAGCGGTAAATATACCGCTCCTACAGCGCACCAAAGATGTGGCAGATGAGGACATTTTTCAGCATCCTGCAAGCGCACCGCTTCAGTGTGAAAGCCCTCGGGCTTTCACACTGAAAACACAGCAACAGCTGTTTCGGGTCGGTTTGCAGGCCCTATTTTTAGCACAATAGCGCCTGCAAACCGCCCCAGTGTGAAAGGGGCCTTAGGGTACAAAGTTTAAAGTGCAAGGTAGAGCACTCTATAAACTTCTCAGCACAGAGCCACTGCCACTGAATAAGCTGGGGAACAACAGCGTTTAGGAAAAGTATTTAACCTGCCAAATCACTAATTATTATTATTATACAGGATTTATATAGCACCAACAGTTTGCGCAGTGCTTTACAACATGAGGGCAGACAGTACAATTACAATACAAATCAATACAGAAGGGATCAGAGGGCCCTGCTCGTTGGAGCTAATTACCCCTGGCACTAGCCAGCCAAAGACATGAGAGCCACCCACAGACATATTTTGCATCTCATAACTTCCCGGAGTAACTACAGCCTGGTAATTAAGGGGAAGCACCGCAGCATGTTCACAGTAATGCCCCATACACATGGTCGGAAATTCCGACCACAAAATCCGTCAGATTTTTTCCGAAGGATTTTTTCCGACACTGGTGTTGCATACACACGGTTGGACAAAGTTGTCGGACAATCCTTTCACACTGAGGTGGTTTTTAGGCGTTTTAGCGCTAGAAATAGCGCCTGTAAAGCTAACGCTTGCGGGACGTTAGGAAAAGTCCTGCAAGCAGCATCTTTGGGGCGGTTTGGGAGCGCTGTATACAGTGCTCCCAAAACGCCCTGCCCATTGTAATGAATAGGCATCGCTTCCAAAGCGCTTGAAGAGCGATTCGGAAGTGCGACTGTCGCTTTTAATCCCTTTTTCGGCTGCTAGCGGGGGTTAAAAGCGCCCGCTAGCGGCCAAAATGAGCGGCACTTTACCGCTATTGCTCGGGCGACCCCAGTGTAAAAGGGGTCTTACATTTTTGTTCACACTACCTGCCCATTTCTGAACATTTATCAATTAACAGAAACATAACAGATGGAGCAAATGCATGCAAAGGCTATTGAGAGGAATCACTAGGCCATCTGACTTTGCCATAATATGATGCCGAATTATTTTTCTCTGAAAGCTCTTGATTGGTGGACTGCAGAATCCAGACGTATCACTTCACTCAAAAGGAAAAAGCATTAAATTTGAGATCTGGACTTTTTTTTTAAATTAACAATAGCTTGATGTAATTGGGAATAAGAAAGCTTGTAGAAAAGGGTAGCCGTCTGCACAACAGGGCATCATTATTCACATGTGCCTAGGGCAGGATGAGCTCTAAATATAAAAGAGTGTCAAAAAATAGTTATATGCAAATACTAAATATATATGGTTACAGCAAGCATATGAGGAAATGTGCTCAGGGTAGAGTGGATTAGAGAAGCCATTATAGAGAACATCTTATTGCATGACTACAGAAACTATTTAGAGGAGAGCTCTTCTTCCCACTTTTGAATTAAAGCTTATATGGATTCAGAAACGTGTGCAATCTGAAAAGTAAGCAATTAACACACTACTTAGCATTAGACAGACTAGAAAAATCCTTAATGCCCACACAATGCTAATTAAATTTTGTACAGTGCCGTATTATAAACCGCTAACAAGTTATTTTTAAAGAGGAAAATGAGGTACTGTTGGTGCAGCAATACACTATAAAACATTTACCGCCTCCACTTACAGTCTTACAAATAGGATAATAAGAGCCATGTCATACTAATAAGGACTAAAACATCTCACTACTTATTTTCCCTGGTGATATGTAATTGGTTACAGAGTTGAAGTTGTGGATGGCTATAACTCTCCTCTATGCTGCTACAAGTTACCATGCAGCATGGAATACTAACAGCTGTATTGGATAACAGAAGTAGTCCCTAAAGCTGGCAAATTGTATATACAGTGCCTTGAAAAAGTATTCGTACCTCTTGACATTTTCCACATTTTGTCATGTTACAACCAAAAACCTAAATGTATTTATTGGGCTTTTATGTGATAGACCAACACAAAGTGGCACATAATTGTGAAGTGGAAGGAAAATGATAAATGGTTTCCCACATTTTTTACAAATAATTATGTGAAAAGTGTGGCGTGCATTTGTATTCAGCCCCTATTACTCTGATACCCCTAACTAAAATCTAGTGGAACCAATTGCCTTCAGAAGTCACCTAAAAAGTAAATAGAGTCCACCTGTGTGTAATTGAATCTCAGTATAAATACAGCTGTTCTGTGAAGCCCTCAGAGCTTTGAGGCCAAGGAACACACCAGACAGGTCATGGATAAGGTTGTGGAGAAGTTTAATGAATGAATGAATGAATAATTTGTATAGCGCTACAATGCGAACCGAATCGCCTCAAGGCGCTGTATTAGTGCTTTGTTGTCAAGCTTCTTAGAAGAGGTGGGTCTTGAGTTTTTTCCTGAAGGCCTGATGGTTTTCTTCCATGCAGATGTAGGTTGGTAGAGCATTCCGTAGCCGTGGTCCTTGGACAGCAAATTTTCTTCCCCCTTTTGATTTGAAGCGGCACTTGGGGATGAGGAGGGGGTTTTGGTCGGACGATCGAAGACTGCGATTGGGTGTGTAGTGTTTTATTTTCTCGAGAAGGTATTGAGGAGAGTCTCCGTGGGTGCATTTGTCGGTGAGGCAGAGGGTCTTGAATATGACCCGATTCTTTACGGTTAGCCAGTGTAGGCTCCTCAGGGAAGGGGAGATGGATTCCCACGTTTTTTTTTCCTGTTATCAGCCTTGCCGCCGTGTTTTGGATAAGTTGTAAGCGCGCAAGTTGATATTGGGGTAGTCCTATGTAAAGGGAGTTTGCGTAGTCAAGTCGTGAATTAATGACTGTTCCAACTACCACTACTTTGTCCTCCTTTGGAATGAAGGGGATGAGCAGGGTTAGGTTATAAAAAAATATCCCAAGCTTTGAATATCTTACGGAGCACTGTTCAATCCATCGTCTGAAAATGGAACAACTGCAAACCTACCAAGACATGGCCAGCCACCTAAACTGACAGGCCGGGCAAGGAGAGCATTAATCAGAGAAGCAGCCAAGAGGCCCATGGTAACACTGGAGGAGCTGCAGAGATCCGCAGCTCAGGTGGGAGAATCTGTCCACAGGACAACTATTATGCCTCGTACACACGAGCGGAATTTCCGTCCAAAAAATCTTGGATGGTTTTTCCGATGGAATTCCGCTCAAGCTTATCTTGCATACACATGGTCACACAAAAGTTCTCGGAGCCTTTGATCGGCAAGAACGCAGTGACGTACAACACTGCAACGAGCCGAGAAAATTACGTTCAATACTTCCGAGCATGCATCAAATTGTTTCCGAGCATGCATGATTTTTTGCGTGTCTGAATAACATACAGACGATCACATTTTCGGATAGGAACTTTTCCCGACCGAAAAATAGAGAACCTGCTCTCAATATTTTGCTGGCTGGAATTCCGCCAGCAAAAGACCGATGGAGCATACACAGGGTCGCATTTTCCAACAAAAAGCTTTCACCTAAGTTTTGCTGGTGGCATTTCCGATCGTGTGTACGCAGCATTAGTTGTGCACTCAACAAATCTGGTCAGATGAGACCAAAACTGAACTTTTTTGCCTAAAAGCAAAACGCTATGTGTGGTGGAAAACTAACACTGCACATCACCCTGAACACACCATCCCCGCCGCGAAACTTGGTGGAGGCAATGTCATGTTGTGGGGGTGATTTTCTTCAGTGGGGACAGGGAAGCTGGTCAGAGTTGATGGGAAGATGGATGGAGCCAAATACTGGGCAATCTTAGAAGAAAACCTGTTAGAGTCTGCAAAAGACTTGAGACTGGAGTGAAGGTTCACCTTCTAGCAGGACAACTACCCTAAACATACAGCCAGAGCTACAATGGAATGGTTTAGATCAAACCATATTCATGTGTTAGAATCTGTGGCAAGACTTGAAAATTGCTGTTCACAGACGCTCTCCATCCAATCTAACAGAGCTTGAGCTATTTTTCGAAGAAGAATGGGGAAAATGTCTCTCCAGATGTGCAAAGCTGGTAGAGACATCCCCAAAAAGACTGGCAGCTGTAATTGCAGCGAAAGGAGATTCTACAAAGTATTGACTGGGGTTGAATAAAAATGCACGCCACACTTTTCACTTATTTATTTGTAAATAATTTTGAAAACCATTTATCATTTTCTTTCCACTTCACAATTATGTGCCAATTTGTGTCTGTCTATCACATAAAATCCCAATAAAAAAAATTTACATATTTAGTTTAGACAAAATGTGGAAAATTTCAAGGGGTATGAATACTTTTTCAAGGCACTGTACCAACTGAACAACCAGTTATTAATGTTATAAAATAACACACTGATGGTCTCAATGGTAGACTTTTGGAATTACCTCAGTAAATTACTAACTAAAGACAAAACTTTTTTTTAGTTTTGGATAGAGTGGAGAAGGATTAGAATGCTTGTCAGTTTTTATTGCTGTCTATGCCCCCCCCCCCCCCCCCCCCCCCCCCCATAAGGAGATTCACCCTCTCTATTTGTCTTGTTTACCATTATCCCTGAAAGTAAAATAAAATCACAAACTTAATCCAAAAAAAAATAAAAATTGCAGCTCTCGTTCTAGGACGACGTCATATGATGGCGTCCCAGAACGGACGGTCTTGCGCTCGCCCAGGGCGTGCAGCGCGGCGATCGCAGCCGCACCATGTTGCTAGGACACGGCGTGACTTCGATCTCTGTAAAGAGCCGTGTCCGCAGCTCTTTTACCATATGATTGGCTGTGTCCAATCACAGCTGGTCACATGTAAACACATGCCAGTAATCGGTGCTCCTCGCTTCACACTGACAGAGTGTGTGGCGAGGAGAGCCATTCAGCAGCATCTCCTCGCAGGGGGCAACAAAACATGTAATCAGGGCACTGATCATTAGTGTCCTGATTATATTATAGTGCCAACAGTGTCACCAATCAGTGCCCACTATTGCCCACTAGTGCCAGCAATCAGTGCCCAAAAGTGCCACTAATCAATACCCACCACTGCCCACAAGTGCCACCCATCAGTGCCCATTAGTGATGCCAGTCAGTGCTGACTATGAGTGCTGCCTATCAGTGCTGCCCATCAGTGCCCATCACTGCTGTCCATCAATGCCCATCACTGTTGCCCATCAGTGCCACCCATCAATGCCCATCAGTACCACCTATCCGTGACACCTATCAGTGCCCACCAGTGCCCCCTGTCAGTGACCATTAGTGCCCCCTAAATACCACCAAAAGAAAGCTCTATTTGTGTGCAGAAAATGCAAAAAAAATATTTTGTGTACAGTGTAGCATGACCGTAATTGTCATTCAAAGTGCGACAGCGCTGAAAAATGGCCCGGGCAGGAAGGGGATGTAAGTGCCCTGTAGGCATTCGGTTAAACTATATGATGTAACCAGACATAGTCAATGCTCAGTTAGCACTAACTGATTAGTGATACCTATTAGGAGGCCCATTCATAAACTTCCTTTTTGTTCTATCCTTTTTTGATCTTGCCTTTTTTCAGGTGCTTTATCTAGTTAGTTAGTGACCACAGCCTGACCCCGAACACAATTACATTATTCTTTCTGATAAGACACATGTGCCTGTTTGTAACCCAGCCCTGCCTCTAACTCCATCTTCTGTCTGCGGATTCTGCTGTATATCTTCTGTTGCTGACCCTGACTGCCTACTGATTATGCTAATCATCTTCACCTGGTATATTGGGCACTCCTGCCAATCTGCTGCAAAGGTACTCCCTGTCCCATCTCAAGGACCATCACTGTTATATAAGTACGAGAGCCTACTTTGCTAATCAATTCTTACATATATGGTTGCATACTTCAAATGTACAATATAATCAGAGAACTGCTGAAACTCTATATCATATTAAGTTGGCTAAGAAATGTAGTCAATATGGAGCCACACAGTTCTCACTGCTATCAGCTGTGAGCCAACGTGATCTGCTTGGAAATGCACAGCTGGTGTTATTTTTAAAGGCTCGATTCTATAATAAAATGGATGATTTTTACAGAAAAAATAATGACAGACGGCTTCTGCCTGCTCAGTCTCTGGAGCTCTGCACAGTTTCCTGCGGAACACAGACTGCCACTGTAAGCTCACCATGGTGCCGTGTTTCCACTCGGAGCACAGTTGGAAAATGTCTATCTGCTTTGACATGAACAATGAGAAGCAAATGTGTTGGGTCTATGCATATACAACATAATTAGCACAAAATATAACCCAGTAATAAAAAACCTAGGACTCAGAACTTTATTTTAGGTTCTAAATGTACAACCCACACAGTTTTCTGAACAACGTGTAATACAAGCAACGTCTTCACAGGAACAGAGGTATCTGCATTACGAACGGCGCCCACACACTTGAAAAGATGATCACGCATTAACTTAAAACACCAGTCTACTATGTGGGGAATTACAAGATACTATATAATCATACATATGTGCTCACAATTTATAAATATAAGGGCGAGTTAGGACATTTTTACAATGCAACGCATTTGTAGAAATAGGACCTCTTGAAAACCATTAATTTTCAGATGCCCATGCATATTGCCTTTGCAGAAAACTGCAGTAAAATCCAGTACAATGCTTCTGGTGGAGACAAGCCTTTAGAAATGTTTCTGCAATATATGATTGGAATATAGTAAAAAATCTGAACTCAGCTGTTATTTATTTCCTGTATTTTTATAGTGCTGACATATCACGCAATACTTTATAGAGTATATAAAAAATATGCCATTAGTTCCTGCCCCCAGACACACACACACAAACTCTAAAGCATTTTCTTCAAAAAGAAGCTAGCTAACGTTCCAATATTTTTGAACTGTATGAGGAAAACCAGGACCCAGAGCTGCAAAGTAAAGCTAACCACTTAAGCCAGCCATACATGGATCAAAATGTGTCTGGTTCAGCAGGGACTGGCCAAGTTTCGATCCATGTAAGGGCAGGCTGGTTGTAAACAAGTCAATCCATCGATCAACTTGTATACAACCAGCCTGTTGGAAATTTTCTCTTTGATCAGTGTATTCTGATGGTGGGGAAGTGTCTTTTGGTGCAAGGTCCATTTTAATGTGTTCAAGATAAGACGAGATTAAAAAAATATAATATCCACCATTCAAAATATATATGAATTGTTAAAGTGAAACTCCAACCAAAACCTTTCTTCCTAGCTTGGATAGAAGTGGAAAAAGGTTAGATCTTCCAAATATTTGTATTTCTATCTCTGACCCTATTAGGAACATTTCCTCTTACTTACGGCCCAAGTGACAACATTGTAAAAGTCTACTTCATATCTGGAACATATGTCTTTTATGAAAATCACTTCTTTCCAAAGGCACACCACAGCTGCATGATACAAAGACCATTTGTTTAATGGAAGATCTCAAGAAAAAACTTGGGATGTGCCACCAGATTTGGGCTGCAAACCATGTTTACTAAAGCAAAGAGGGTAAAGGATGGGTTTGGAGTGTAAGCACAAAGGTCTGGATCACTGCCTTGGCTACAAACCTAACCAGGAAGTCTGCCAAATGTTCCTCAAGTCATCACTGAATCCCAATCTATGTAATAGAAAAGAAAGTCTTACTGAACATGTGTCAGCTTACTCGCAAGGAGAATCAGGCATGGATTCGGGATAAGTGAAAAGCATAAAATGTGCCTTGATTGCAATTGTCTAGCTAAATGGAGCAATTTTACCTAGCTAAAGAACCTTTAATCTGTAGTATATTGGAATCTTCTTGAAGCAGCATATGGTCATGATTGCTAAAGCCATGCAGTCAATAAATAATTAACATTGCTATTCATTTTAAGTGTTTCATTATTGTTAGGTGAAGCAGAAACACTAGAATCAGAGGGTCATGCTGGCCACTGGGGAGGTGTAGAGGATACAAACCGGGAATCCAGGTAAACTGCTGACCTATATCTCAGAAGGTCCCATTTCTCCAGCAGTGTCTGGAAATAATGAGTTTTATTTTTACAGTGTTTCCTATGACCTTGGACAGAGATCCATCTATATCACTATTTTTTATTACTCTGGCTTTTCTTACTTTGGTTAACCATCACAGATATATTCACTGTGTACCATTGTAATACTGGATCCTACTACTATTGCCTTTTCTATAGTTTATTGTTATTATTATTTAGTATAGTGCCAATAAAGTGAGTGTTTAAGCTGAACTCAAGGCATATATGAAATACACAAGAATCATGTGCAAATACACTGCAACAGAGCAGGTAAGTATAACATGTTTGTTATTTTTAGAGGAAAAAAAATGAGACTTTACAATGACTTTAAATGGCTTTACAAAGCACCAGCATCTGACCTAACAAGCATTCTCCCCTTAATCAAAAAGGAAAATAGGGCATCGGCAATCATATTATATTAATATGGCAGCAAGAAGGGGGGTAATTGGAGTTCCCATGGCCTCATAGCACCATTTTTATGGACAACACCCAGATGAAAATATATGGAGCAGGTAGACTGTGCTCCTGTAAGCTTAATTTTCATTTTTGGCTTTAGTTTACCTTTTAAACTTTTGCCTGGATAACTTAAACACGTCTCTAAATATAGGTATGAATGATGAGAAAATAATTCACACTTTACATTAAAATCACATGTTTATCCATGTATTTCAAGTGAGTTTAGGAATATATTTAAGAAAAATAAAATTGCTATTACTACAGAAGCAGCTCAGGCCAAGAGACAGAAAATACATACACAAGGGATTGTGACTGAATGGAATGGGTTAAACTAACTCCCAGCACTGAAAACACTGTCTGACCTACTTTTATTCTGAGCTACAATCTCCCCACATAGGGTTGAGACTAGACACTTCAACCCAAGAAAGTCAATTAAAAAATAAATAAGTCATATGGCTCAAACATATATTTTAAATATTCATTTGGCGGCTACATATTTAGTTGCCACTGGGCGTTTTGTGCACTTTAATTTATTTATTTTAGAACTTAATATTAAAAAGTGCTATAATCTAAAAAAAATCTGAATAAAACATTTTATGTTACCTGTAGCGCCTTGTCAGAATGTCTTCTTTATGGATATTTTACAAAGTGTTTGTAGGGGAGGTTTTTAAACATGTAAACTGCTGACAGTTCTGAAGCTTTAACAAATTAGTTTGCTCATGCTATCAGACACTACCCCTCCTTTCACAGAAAAATGTCCATAGGAATCATTCAATCAATAACTTTCATTAGATGGTTTTAAATGTAGTTTTAAAAATCCAATTTTTTTCTTTATCCCCCTTTCCAAAAAAAACCTCACATCTGCAAAATGTTAGTAGCTGTGTGACCTTCTGCGTATGTGCACATATTAGGACACTGTAGACTAGAAAACACTGATATCTGAACCCATGCATATGGATTGTAAAAGCATTAGCCCCTTACCTGTATAACATATTAAGAGCACATTCAGACCTTGTTGTCCTGGTGCATTGTGTTAACACACGTCCATTCACACCAGTGCAGTGGGTTACGGTAACGCTACCATAATGTGTGTTAACATGTTCTGGCGACATTCATTTGTCAGTGTATAGTATATAGGTCACTCAGTGGGGATTACCTTTTCTCAGCAAAAGTTGGGTAAAACTTTCTTTCTAATATTTTGAACAATGTTGTGGATATGTAACAGAGTTGATAGTAAGGAACAACTCCCGTACATCTGGATATATAAAGTAGATAAGCACAACATGATGGTAATACCTGTATCCTGGCTGTTGGTCTGTTTTATATATTTGGGTAGTATAGGCAATCTTGTCATACATGTGGGATTGCTGGTGTTATTAGTGATCTTCAGCAGAGAAGATGTGTAAGCAACAGCAGAGGTAAGTTTGTTTTGGACAGCCAAAGTCTCCATAGTATGTGTTGGAACTTGATGTGGGCCAAAGAGTAATATGGGTAGAAGGGGAAGGTAGGGGGTAGGGAAATACAAGTAGGGAAAGAGGATTGGAGGAAGAGGTGTGATAGCCGAAGATTGTGGCACAGTGTGTTCTGTTATATCAGTTGGATTTTAAAGGCCAAGTAAATGTTGATTGCAACCTTAAGGAAGAGAATTTTCCACCCATGGTAGCCATTTTTTTTAAGTTGACAAGGGTGTTGCTCAGTAATTTTTATAATTTAGGAGAGGCCAGAATACCCTAGCCCTGACTTTTTGAGGATTTAGGGTAGAGGAATGCTACAAAGGGTGTGGAGGTACCCTGGCTCCATGGCATTTAGCCTGTGCCTGATCAACAGGTTAGTCTGTCTATTCATATTCTGGATTCAGGACTGACTGACTTCTGTCTGTTGCCCTAGATTACTCCCAGAATTATTTGGACTGCAATTGCAGTTAGCTTGTCCATGCTTATCCTATTTATCGGCCTGTTATCTCTGTTATTGTAAGCCATGGTTCTTTCAATCTGTCTGGAACTTGGAGTCTGTTAGGATCAGTTTGTCTGTGCCTGATCTGACCATCAGCCTACTGACTCTAATCTGTCTTCTCTCCACCATAGGTCGTGCCTTTTAGTCAGCTGCAGCACATAGTAATACAGTGGGTCCACCGAACTCTGTGACATTGATGCAAGCAACACTCAAAATCCGGTACATCACTTACAAAATGTTGTTATCAGTTTGCATACTTGCAATTTGTCAGGGCTGGGTTCAGCCCTTCCTTCTCTGGGCTGGCCGCTCAGCTGTTGGCTAATTGCCAGGTCCTAGCTCTCCACAGTAACTCACCTGTTGATGATATCCTGCTTGTCAGTCCTGCCTACTTAAACTGTCCAGTCCAGATGATCTCTGTTTTCGCCTTGGTCACATCTCTAGAGACGCTATCCTGTGTTCCTGTTAAAGATTTTCTTGGCTGACATTCCTTCTGGCTCCAGACCCTGCTTGCTGTTCTACTACACTGTTCTCTGGCTCCCTGATTGTGTCTTGTCTGGCTATCCGTTCTGGTTCCTGAACTCTGGCTATGTATTGACAATGTTTACTCGGTTTACCTTTTTTTATTATTTTTTATTATTATTAAACAAGTGTGATTTAACTGTACTTCTGTCTCAGTCTGATTCATGGTTTCTGACAAAATTCCAGCCTTCCTGAGAAAAGGTGGGTGTAAACAGCCCAAAATTTTTAAGCAGGGATCGAAATTCAAGCGAAATTCTTAGGGAGATCTCTGTCTATCTCAGCCTTTTTTAGAAAACGTAGTTCTGTCCAAAAAAACATGCTAGCTACTTCTTGGTCTACTTGATTCTGGTCTACTTTCTTCTGAAGCTCGGCATGCTAGCCCATTAAAAGTCAAGATTTTGTAATATAACCAAGGACGGTTTCTGTGAATGGCTTTACATTTTGACCAACACTATTCTATGCAAACTTGACTTTCTTCTACTAGAGACAATAGAGTAATCTGCTAAATGGTTTGCTTGGGAGGAAAAATTTTAAATAAAAGAAAGACACTGACAGTAACAGCAACATAACAAAGAGGTATGTAAGCACAGGCTACAAAACCACAGGCTGCTTAATTTCAGCTTTTATGTAGCCTATAAAGAGGAAATTAGCTGTGGAGGTCATGCGAAGATCATATAATATCTATTGGAATCATCTCTGACTAGCCAAAGAAGGCTCATCTGTAGGTAAGCCAGGAGACACGTGACAAAATTAAACTTTCATCAGCAGTTCCCTGTGTGTCATCAATTTTTCATTATGGCATGCCTTAGAAAATCATTTTATCTGATGCTCCTAAGGAAGCTTTTATCTTCAAAATCCTGACCAAATGCACAGGGACAAGTTAAACTGCCACTAAAAGGGTTCTAATTCGCATTACCCTTATCAGCGTAAATTAATTATATCACCTGCAAATTACATGCTTACAAAAGCTAAGATACATATCTGTGTTTCACTTAATTACAGATTGTGAAGTTAGAAAACTCTGTGATACTGTTTATTATTTCCTCAAAGTGTCAAGTCTTTGGGGAGAGACCAACTGGCTGATAAAAGTAAAAGTCTTGGCACCAATCTAAATCTAAAACCCTGATATCTGCATTTAAAGTCTTAACTAATAAAAATAAAAAAGAAGCTGTAAAAGTACCATAACATTATTTTCTAAAACCAGATAACATGCTCTGGCTGTACTGCTTCCTATTTCAAAAGATGCATCCTAAGAAAAAGGATCCAATGCAGAGCCTACTGTGGTTAACGTGATGCAAACCTTTGAATCTGGGAGGAGACTTGCTCTGAAAAGTACTCATTAATTAGAGAGCTACTATGCTGTAATTCAGCTGTTTTGGGTGGGGGGGAGAGGTGGAGATGCACACACTCAAGGATAGACTGGAATCAGAATCATAAGTGGTAAAATCACCAGGTGCAGAGCTTTCTCTACCAAGTGTGACAGATATAAAAAGCCTGCAAGTGATTCAAATTGCCAGAATCTCCCAAAGGCCATCCAGTGTTTATGACATGTTCTAGTTTAACTAAATACAGATTTTATTTTCTTGGTTTATCCGATTTGTAGCTTTTTTGCAGTGAAGAGAGGACTTTCCATATATACTGTATGTGAGTTCTTAGGCCATGTGCAAACTGGGCATTTAACCCCACTACATGGGGCTTTGATGTTTATCTGAGGGTGCATGGCACAGGTTACCCATCCCACCTACTGCTGGCAGCCTATCAAACACTATGAGAGGCTGTTGGCTGCTGCGGCTGAACCGGGCTGAACAGTGAACTCAGAGTCCACCACTCACAAGTTCACCTAAATTTCGAAGAATCAGCTGAAATCAACCAGATGGTTATTCAGAGTTTATGTGAACTTATGTGGGGTGGACTCCTGTTATGATTAAGTGCAGATTGTGTGAAATGTGTTACCTGCTGTTCCCTGTCTTCTTGGAGCTGTGATGTTGCTTTGATATGTTATATTCTGAAGAAAGTTTGTAAAATGTTTGACTTCACCAGGGTGGCGTCAACGTTCTTGTTTTCTCTGGACTATTTGTGACTGGCACCCGAGTGCATAGTGGAGAGATTGACATGTACTGGACCAGCCTGGAGCGGTATACAAGCAATTTTTCTCTATTAGGTCAGTAGGTGTCCAGGGACGAATGCCTGGAAAGTAACAAACAAACAAACAAACAAGCACAAACAAACTGCTTGTGTTCTGGACAATCATCCATGTGTGCATACTGCCTTATGCCGTACACACGACCGGACTTTTCGACAGCAAAGGTCCGACAAAACGAATCCGTCGGACAATTCGATCTTGTGTGGGCTCCATCGGACCTTTGCTGTCCGAAAATCTGACAGACTTTAGAAATAGAACATGTTTCAAATTTTTCTGCCGGACCCAGTTCCTATCGAGAAAACCGTTCGTGTGTATGCTAGTCCCATGGACAAAAGCCGACGCTAGGGCAGCTATTGGCTACTGGCTATGAACTTCCTTATTCTAGTCTGGTCGTACATCATCACATTCGAATCCGTCGGACTTTGGTGTGATTGTGTGCGGTCAAGTCCCTTCATTCGGAAAGTCAGTCGGAAATCCGCCGAAAGTCCGTCGGGAAGACCGTCGGACCTAGTCCGTCGAAAAGTCTGCTCGTGTGTACGCGGCATTAGACATTTGTACCACACTCACTTTCTCCTGCTTTAACCCCATTTAGTTGTGTTTTGGTGTGTTTAGAGTGTCTAATCAGATCCTGGAAGTTTGACAATGTGAGTGTGAATGAGGCCTAGGTACAAAGCTTGAGCTGGCGTTAAATATTTGTATAAATCATTTTTCAAAAAGAATGAAAATAGTACTGCTCCAATGCCCCCCAAACCTGATCAGCATGTAAATAGACTGGTGCAAGACATACAGAATCGGCTTGTCAGGCTTTAGCGGACATCAACAAAACGGTGGCTGTCTGCACACAGACACTGACTTTCTGTTACATAAAATGTGAATAAGATGGGTAAAAGAGGCCTCCACAATAAGCCCCAAAAATACCAAAATGTATCTGAGGAGTTCTCTACAAGTGGAGAACAGGAGCTGAAGCCATCTTTTACCCATCTATTTCATATTTATGTATCAGGGAGTCGATGTCTGTGTGCAGGCGGCCACCATTTTGTTGAGGTTTTGCAAAAATACTTATACATCCTAATAATTATATCTGTATTTATAAAATTCCAGCTTCAGAAAATACATCATACCCAGTTTAAATGCAGTTTAATTGCATGGTAACTAGTTAGCTAGATATTCAGAACAAGAAAAGTTCTGTTCATCAGCTCCTGACAAGCACATAGCCATTCTGACATTGTCTTCTATGACATACTTCATCTTGCAAAATCCATTGTCAGCATTGTGCCATATTCCATTTGTTCCATCCCAATATGTTCCGTACAGTCACATCCCTGTATCATTTTTATTCTTAGTCTTGCACTGACAAACATCTCAGTGCACAGAAAATACATCACACACAATGAAGTATGAATGCCATGGATGTGAAATCTACAGCTTCTCTGCAAACATTTATCTTAGAGAATGCAGAAGCTGGAGTTGCTTTAATCCAGTGTCACACATCTTGACAGACTGCAACAATTACATTGTTTTCTACAAAGTTGTTTTCAAGGTCCAGGAGTGTGAAATCATGATTTTTAATGCATTAACTACATGGTATTTTAATGGTTCTTCCTTGAATATATTGCCATGAAATAAATAAGTAAACCATTTTCTACACTGTGTTGAGAGAAGAACATAACCAAAAGAAAGAGGAGAGAGTCAAAAGGTGCCATTCAGGGTAAAAAAAATGTGTGCAGTTTAATATTAAAATTCAGAGCTGCAATAAAATCAATGCAACCTGAAAATAAGTGAATTGGACCCTGCACTTCCAATAACCATCATTTGTGCACTATGGTATCCAGATAGTACAATGCGCATTCAGCATATGCTGTACAGTGGCTCTTTATCTATAAAATCTTACTTGGCATCCTACATAGGGATTCAGCTCTGGTCAGGGTCAGCCAGATGGCCAAGGGTTGCTATGAACCATTCTTGCACTGACCCCTCCCCATAGTCTCCATCCACACACCTGCTTTTCCTAGATAACAGAGGTGTCAGAGCTGGTGTAAATACCACTCTCAGTAGTGTAGTGATGGATTTAGGTTTTTCTGATGTACTGTATCTATTTCACTTTGGGTGTACTATATTTTAGCATTAAACTGCAATTGTCTCTTAACCAATATGAAATGACACAAATCGCATAAAATATCTTTTCTGTCCACAATTTTTCCTCTTTCATGTGCCTTCTGTTCTTCCCCCTTGCTCCCCTTCTCTGGTTTTCTATGTGTCACATAAACCTCCATGACCCTTCCAGGGTATTCTAGTTGTTACACCCCCTCAGCTGGGTTTTTCTAATGGTAAAGGCACCTGGCTTCCCCAGAGTAGAGGGTTACAAGGGTTGGTGATGTCATCTAATGTCACAGTGCATTTATCTCACTATATTGTTTAATTGGTAATTTCCCCACTACTTATTTTCTAAAAAATCTGTATGACTGCTGTTTTTCACTTTATGGAAAATGTATCTCAGTAGTGTCTATAGTCTCTGCAATGTACATCTCATTTTATGTCTGATGTTGATATTAAGCACTGAATAAAAAAAGAATTAAAAAAATGACACCAGTCAACCAATTTTCATAAAACCAAACCAGAAGTCCTCCAACAATTACAATAAAAGGTCAAGTCCACCTACAATTTACGTCTCTATTCAAATGAACAATGTGAGCTGAATCGCCCCTTGTCATAGTAATGTCTTCAACAGAAAGATGCCCCTTCTGAGTTTCCATTGTAACTATTGTTTCCATGAGAAAAACATGAGAGTGAGCAGCGCTTTACCAGTTGCACTCATTGCAATCTAGAACTAGGTAAGAATGCAGCTAAGTTCACTTGTAGTAAATGTAACAAGTATGGAGAGTTTGTGCATCAAAATCTTGAAGAATACAAGAAGTCAATGGCGGCCGTGTTGGTTTTCAGTTAACTGATCCTTCAAAATAAACAAAGAATGGCTATTTCAGCCAATGCATTATTTCAACCTCATCAAGTTAGGGCAACTCATTAAAGGAAATGATGAAGCCAGGTGCTCTTATGCAACATGAAAGCAAAGCACTCAGAAGCATAATGAAAGAACAGGGACAGCAAGTGGTAAATCAAAGATTTGCATTGCTTCTGACAGAGATGATGTAAGGTATTCCACAGACAGCGCCATAGCTACTATCAAAGGAACTTTATTCACAATGACAGCATGAGAGTAGATAAAAGCAGTGGCCTTTGGGGACCAACACGGTAAGTCCTAAAAAAAATTAATGATAGACACAGCAGTTTCTTTACTTGTAAATGATTTCTAGGTACTGTGCATTACAAAACAGGTTCACTCACTGAAAGATCATACAGAATACAGGTGAAGATAGAACAAATAACCGCAACCAGCGTTTGTCAGTTAATGGCAACAAGCTTTATTGTTCAAAGACAAGCTTCAGATCCTTAATTTCCATAAAGTAATTTGCAGTTTTTACAGCCACTTTTCTGTTTCAGTAAAACATATAGTACTAAATGGCTTTCCCAGTTTGAAAAAGCATATCTGAATACTAATTATGTAATAATGCTCTCCATTAGGGGTTCTATATCTTGGGTTACCACACAACCTATACAGGGCTCTTTGCCCTCAGCAGCTAAATGGAGGATCAGGGAAGCAAAACAAAAGGTAACCAGAAAAAAAAAACATTGCTTTGCTGTGTATGGGCAAAACACAGGTTCCCTTGAAGGGTGCCATAATGGCTGCTGGATACCAGTTGTAAAGGGAGCTATTAGTGGGTGGAACTAATAAAGGTTGCCAAGTACCCAAGAAGTATTTATGATGTTATCCTGATTTATAGTTACAACCTTAGTTCTTGTAGCCTCTTGGATAATGAACTGCCCTGACACTCATATGAAGAAAGCTTTATTATAGTGCTCTGTAGCCGGACAACCCTGTGTGGAAGCACAGTGAAACATAGCGCAAATGCGGTTACAAGGCAGTCCATAAAGTAACAGAATTTACTGAGTGAGACCTGTGTACAGGCATCCTCAAGCATGGGGCATGCCATAATCTTGGCATAGATGCTTAAACTCTAATGCAGGGGTGCCCAACTGGTGGCCCACGGAGCCCTCTAATGTGGCCGGTGACCTCCTGCTCTGGAATGGCTGGTTGGCAAGCCCAGATCGCAGGTCGCCAATCTACTATCCCAGAGCATTAGTTTTATGAATGAAGCTGTCGGTAGAGGAAGCAAGTGGCCGTTGTGCAGAGCCACATAAGCCGATGCTTCCTGTACAGCGCCAGCTCCTGTCACAGGCAGACTGATACCAAGCGCACTCTGCCTTGGACAGCAACATCAGGCAATACTTGAATGGTAGACTGTTATTAAAGGTAAGTTTATTACTGAAATCACAATGTATATATGGACATATCTGTTCTGCAGTGGTTTCTGGGCTGCTTTCAAACCGATCTGCAGGTGTAGCGCAGTGCACCTGCGGGTTACCTGCACTGAGCTATAGACTTCTGTTATTACCTGAGGGTTTGGTGCATTTTCAGAAAGTGCACTACACCTGCAGGATATAATCAAAGTCTATTGCAAAGTGCAGCTTACCCACAGGAAAGCCGCAGGTGTACTGCGCTTCACCTTCAATGTGGCTAAATCGCAGCGCATCAGTGTGAAAGCAGCCTTAGGCCCCTTTCACACAATCTGTCTGACCCAATCGGACCCTCAATTCACCTCTAAGGAGCGTCAGATGTAAGCTTACTTGAAGGCCTATAGAGTAGAGCAGGCTGTATCCGTGTCCGCTCTGCATATGCAGAGCGGACATGGACCTCTCATTTGCCGGCTCCGCTCATTGTGGCCCGTGACCAGTTACCAAGTCGCTTAAGTGCTCTTGCTCTTCAAAAGGTTGGGCACTCCTGCTCTAATGTATACATGTACAACACATCAGCAAGCATTGAAAATGTATTAAATGCAAGTCCACTCACCTTCCATTATCTCGGCCCACTCCCCATACTCGGATGCTTACAATTGGCTGAGAATGTAGAAGTGTGCGGTCCATGGGGTCTACTAGATTTAGCATGTCATTCTCCAAAATAAGATACATATCTTTTCCCTGTAATGAGACAAAAAGGTAAAGAGAGAGCAAGAGGCAGCTGTTATTATACCTTGGCAGAACAAGTATCCATGTACTATCTAATTATAATAGAGTAATATACTTGTTACATAGTAGCTATCACTGACTGAGTGGTCAGCTGTGGTAAATTTCCAGAAATCTAGCACTTTCATTTCCAATAATAAGCGAAAACGAATTTTGCACTGACTATTGCAAGGTTTGCAAGATTTTAGATGGCTAGGATTACACTACAAAAGCAGTGAAATTCTACAGATACATGCAGCAAAACCTATAGCAATCAATAACTGCACATAAATATAAACATACTGAGAATACACATAATAACTGCTTAGTGGAAAAATATCATACAATTTTTGAATAAAGTATTCACCTACATCTTCGTTTAGTCTTATAATGCAGCATCTTCTGCATATATTGGAACTAGGTTAGTAATGATTCTATTTCAAATCAACAAGGAGAACAAAGGTGGATGGACATTTGAGAACCTAGTAATTTCCACAGCACTATATTTTAGGTACGTTTTGTAAGATTTAGATGCCAAGAATCCACTCCTGGTGCTGAACAGGAAGAGAAAATCTCTAACATGATGTGCACTTTCTAAAGAATATATAAAGCTGAACACAGCAGATATACATGTAAAACTTATGTAGGGAGATTTGTTTCATCTATGTGTATCATCTGAGGCTGTTCACTTCACTGGATATATGTGAGGGTTTACATCTATTTAAGGCACGTACACACTATAAGAAAATCGGGCGAACATTTTTGTCCGAGGAACTTTCGTATGATTTTCTGATAGTGTGTACACAACTTTCGACAGCCGATTCCGACCTCCTGAATGAAAATTTCCGAAGCTCCAAAATATTTCTCATATGGGAACAGAATGAACGATTTTCGCTTAATGTGTTCAGTTTTCATATGATTTTCGTACGAGAGAAATGATAGACTGCGCATGATCACAAACAATAAACAACAAAAGAAAAGTCCTTGTCATACGAGAATTTTTGGACATTATTTCCTTCCTCGGTTCCGACTTGCTGTAAAACAACAAGGAAAATCGGACAATCGTTCACCTGATTTTCTTATAGTGTGTACCCCCACATTAGTAAACCTCCTAATATATGATCATTTAGATGCAATGTGCATGGTTAAAAAAATCACTTGTCCAGAGCGTGTGAATCCCAGGTTCTGCAAAAGACCCCTAGTAGTACGAGCAACTAGTGACTACTTATTTAAACAGTATGCTTATCAACCCATTGTACTGTCTGTGAAGGTGTTTCATCTGTCTGTTTATTAAAACCACATTGTATTTGTAACCTACTTATCTACCTATTTAGGTCTAGGTTGCCTCATAACTTGAACACCATTAATCTAATGTGTTACATTTTGGAATTCTACAAGTAGATGAATCCAATAAGTAAAAAACTAAGGACAGTAAACAACAACTATATACAAACTGGGATAAAAAAAAACACAATGAAGAGCTAGAGCTTTGGCAATGTTTATGCTGTATCCCCATTGGAAAGACTTCTCCCTGTTTCCTGTCCAGTGATACCCAATACTGGGGCAGAAAAGAAGTAACCCCCGTGTCAGACAGCAACATCTTGCAAGTGCCAAAATTGTTAAAACCAAACAAGCATTATGTTATGGTGTCACTTGCTTGTTGCCTAAACAATCACCCTGTCTGTTTTGCTGTGTTGGGTTTTTATATAAAATATACGATTTTTTTATAATTTTTCTCTGTTTTTAACAGAGATCAGGTTTGTCTGAGGATGTTTCTCAAACGAATGCCTTGGTAACAATGGGAACTGTTGACAGTTGGCAGTTTGGTTGTTAAGGTAAATGAGTTTAAAACCATTGTCAACAAACTGGTAAACAAAAGCCCAAATAAAAGGAGCAGTAGAGACTGATAGGAGAGCTCACCCATCATGGATTAACACCAGAGCAGGAGGAAGAATCTGTAATAAGCGAAGAAAAAGGTGCCTGGTCTCCAATAGCAACGGAGATTAGGATTACACTGTAAACAGAGTTAAGTAACTTTTAAGTGTATTTCTACTGTTACAGACCATAGGCTGTTTATTTGCTAGGCATTTTGCTTGTTATAGATATCTGTCAGTCTGGTATAGTATTCCTAATATTGTAATAGTTTTGTATGTACAGCATCTTTGTATAGTAAAAGCACATTTACACACTGCAGAGGTCTCAGCTTCCTTGCTTCTACCACAAAGTAACCTTGCTAGATAGACGCAAGCAAAACATTCGCTAAGCTCCTTTTCTTTCTCTAGCCATTGATCTTTAGCAGCACTTAGCGCAGTGATGGGATGCCTCCCGGTAGCGATAATGGCAGTTCATTTCAGCAATTATTCCTCCTAGAGAAGTGACATCAGTGAAAGAAGCACACTCCCGTCTTGATTCACAAAATCTCTCTTGGGGACACAGAAAGCATTAAAAATCTGACAGAGGTCCCAACCCTTTCAAACTTGACTAAGATTGTCCTTATTGATATCTGTATCCAGGTTGGGGATATTTGCCCTTACAGACTGTTTATTTAGCAACATCAAGAAGTGTCTCCCTCCTAGGGGCACAAACAGAGGTCATAACCTTTCCAACCTGATCTGAAAAAAAGGTTTGACCAGAGATATGCCTTAATTACAATTACACAATTATCAGGATTTATTAAGAAACAAAATTGGGACCTGTGTCATTCTGTGTTTGATCCTGAAGCCGTTATACTACAAGAGAGGGGTACTTGTATGCCTTAAAATGCCCATAGGTGCAGTCCAGCAATATAAACAGATTGTATATAGGTCATAGTACTCCCGGTATTTAAAGAGGACAATTAAAAGTCACCAGCTACAAATACTGTAGCTGCTGACTTAAAAAAAAGGACACTTACCTGTCCAGGGATCCAGCACTTTCCTCACCCGGGCCAGTTCTTTGTCAGACTTTGGGTCCCTGGTGCCAGCACGTTTAGTAAGGGAAGTCATCTGAGACTCCTTTAGGCTTCACAGCCAGTTTCCGACTGTGCATGCATTAGACACGTTGCACTGCATGATCCCGCAGCCTCTTGGGACCTGTCACAGTAGGTTGCGGGCAGGGTGGGGCGGAGGAGAACTTCCGCTTGCTCTGATTACCTGGACAGTCAGAGCGGATGTGGGGGCGGGGACCTGCTAGAGCTAAGTACCCCCCCCCAAAAAAAACACCCAAATTGGGAAAGGACGGTGAAGTAAGTGTTAAAGTGAGACTTCCCTAAACAAGAACAGCATTGATTTGTAGTGTTTGTACTGCTGCTTCAACTATCACACGGCACAACCTAGAAGTTCCATTTAGATGAAAAATGTCTTATTCAGTAAGATCTACTCATCACCACAGTTGAAATTTGTTGCAGAAGGGCACTTGCATTAGAGACCAAAAACTGTTGAACAGACCTTCATACCCTTTAATGTCTGGCTGTCCAGTCATAAGTATTCAACACTATATCAGCTTTATGCCATCTGCCATTCCATCTAACTCACCCTGCTGTGAAAGTGTTCACATGCAAGTAAGCCTTGGCCACACATGTTTGGCTAAAAAAATTCTTATGCCGTGTACACACGAGCGGAATTTCCCACAGAAAAAGTCAGACGGAAGCTTTTCAGCGTATGTTCCGATCGTGTGTATGCCTCATTGGACTTTTTTTTTTCGAAAATGCTGACGGACCTAGAAATAGAACATGTTCTAAATATTTCCGATGGAACCAATTCCTATCGGGAAAACCGCTCGTCTGTATGCTGTTCCGAAGGACCAAAAACGACACATGCTCTGACGCAAGTACAAGATGGAAGCTATTGGCTACTGGCTATTGAACTTCCTTTTTCTAGTCCCGTCGTACGTGTTGTAAGTCACTGCATTCTTGACGACTGGACTTTGGTGTGATCGTGTGTACGCAAGACAGTTTCAGCGGAATTCTGTCGGAACTCCGTCGGAAGAACCTTCAGGAAAACCGGTCGTGTGTACAGGACATTAGACATAGGAACTAGCAACAGCAACTCTTAGACAAGGAAACTACCAAAAAGATTGATTTTAAAGTTTTGTGCTGTGGACAAATTTCCGATGATGTGTCCAGTGATTGTGGACTCCTATGTTTGGTTGTTTGACGTTATTCACTTTTGATGTAGCCTTTACCCCTGCCAAATCTGTCTGCCTTAAAGTGGTATTAAAGGTTTGGCTTTAAAAAACAAACATGTTATAATTACCTGCTCTGTGCAGTGGTTTTTCATAGAGCAGCCCCAATCCTCCTCATCTCGGGTCTCCCACTGGTGCCCATGGCTCCTCCCCCTTGAACAGTGCCCCCAATAGCAGGCCGCTTGCTAAGGGGGTACTGGTGCGTGCTTGCTGCCATTACTGATCTATGTCTAAACATGCTAGTTGCCTGACTGTTACAGTGCCTGTATATGCTGACCTTCTAGACCACTTATCTGGAACAAATATGCATATCAGAAGTCAGAAAAATCAGAAGCCCACCTGTATACTTGTTCTCGATCAGTGACTTACAGCAGGGCTGTCTGAGTGGGCACATCTGGGCACTGCCCAGGGGTCCCAGCTGCATGGAGGGCCCTTGCACTTCTCCCAAAGCAGCTGGTCCTTGTGCCCATGCTGCCCAAAAATTGGGGGCCCCATAATGGCACTGAGAGTGATGGATACACAGGGGAGGCAGGCTGGCAGCAATGCGCCGTGCTGTGCAGAACGAAATCTATTATTTCACAGCCAGCAGGGAGGGGCGGGTCCGGAGCGCCAGTGATGCTCTGACCCCGCCCAATGCAGCTTGAATGCTCGGGACTCGAAGGCTGTGGTGTAGGAGCTGAAGTGGGAGCTGCTGAGTCGGCAGCACTGAGAGCCCACCTCCAGAAGTAGCATTGTAGATGGTGTCATGGTGATCCCAGCTGTCCAGCAATGTTTGCACCGAAGGGCTTGGAATGCCCAGAGGGATGCTCCCTCCTCTGCCCCTCCTTCTGCCTGCTTGATTGGTATAGGTGAGTCCAGTGCTGGAGGTGGGCACATAGCTAAAAGTTTACATGCAGTGTATCTCCACTGGAAAAGGGGGTTCTACATGGATGGAATAATGGTGCTGGGGGATATCAAGGGTGTATTTGGGATCTGGGGTGTATAGGGGGTAGCAATGCTTGGGATAGCTTGGGTGGCTATAGTGCTAGAGGTATCAGGGATGTAAAGAGGCCACAGTGTAGGGGGTATCAGGGATGTAGTGGGTTCACAATACATGGGGTAGCTTATGGTATATGGTAACAGTGCTGGGGGATATCTGGGATGTAGAGGGGTCAGAGTGCCAGGGGGATATCTGGGATGTAGAGGGGTCAGGGTTCCGGGGGGATATCTGGGGTGTAGAGGGGTCAGAGTGCTGGGGGGATATCTGGGGTGTAGAGGGGTCAGAGTGCTGGGGGATATCTGGGGTGTAGAGGGGTCAGAGTGCTGGGGGATATCTGGGGTGTAGAGGGGTCAGAGTGCTGGGGGATATCTGGGGTGTAGAGGGGTCAGAGTGCTGGGGGCTATCTGGGGTGTAGAGGGGTCAGAGTGCTGGGGAGATATCAGGGGTGTAGAGGGGTCAGAGTGCTGGGGATATCAGGGGTGTAGAGGGGTCCGAGTCCTGGGGGGATATCTGGGGGTGTAGAGGGGTCAGAGTGCTGGGGGGATATCAGGGGTGTAGAGGGCTCAGAGTCCTGGGGGGATATCTGGGTGTATAGGGGTCAGAGTGCTGGGGGGATATCTGGGTATAGAGGAGTCATAGTGCTGGGGGGATATCTGGGGTGTAGAGGGGTCAGAGTGCTGGGGGATATCTGGGGGTGTAGAGGGGTCAGAGTGCTGGGGGATATCTGGGGTATAGAGGGGTCAGAGTGCTGGGGGGATATCTGGGATGTAAAGAGTTCAGAGTGCTAGGGGGATATCTGGGGTGTAGAGGGGTCAGAGTGCTGGGAGGATATCTTGGGTGTAGAGGTGTCAGAGTGCTGGGGGGATATCTAGGGTGCAGTGGCGGCTGGTGCTCAAAATTTTTGGGGGGGCGCAAACAAACAGCCTCACTGTGCCATCAAACGCCACTGTGCCCATCAAAGTGCTGCCACTGTGCCCATCAAACGCTGCCACTGTGCCCCACGCTGCCACTGTGCCCATCAAACGCTGCCACTGTGCCCATAAACGCTGCCACTGTGCCCATGCTGCCACTGTGCCCCAAGTTCTGCCACTGTGCCCCAAGTTCTGCCATGTGCCCCAAGTTCTGCCAGTGCCCCAAGTTCTGCCATTGTGCCCCAAGTTCTGCCACTGTGCCCCAAGTTCTGCCACTGTGCCCCAGTTCTGCCACTGTGCCCCAAGTTCTGCCACTGTGCCCCAAGTTCTGCCATTGTGCCCCAAGTTCTGCCATTGTGCCCCAAGTTCTGCCACTGTGCCCCTTAAGTGCTGCCATTGTGCCCCAAGTTCTGCCACTGTGCCCCAAGGATAAGTCTGTGCCCCAAGTTCTGCCACTGTGCCCCAAGTTCTGCCATTGTGCCCCTTAAGTGCTGCCATTGTGCCCCAAGGTCAGCCACTGTGCCCCTTAAGTTCTGCCACTGTGCCCCTTAAGTGCTGCCACTGTGCCCCTCAAGTGCTGCCACTGTGCCCCTCAAGTGCTGCCACTGTGCCCCTCAAGTGCTGCCCCTGTGCCCCCTGCCTGCCCTCTGCACTTACCTTGTCCCGGTGTGCAGCTGGTGACGGCGTCAGGCGACGAGCGGTGTCTCCGTCGGATGTCTTCTCCCGCGCTCCTCCTGTCTTCTTCTGCTGTGATTGGACGCTAGGTGATTGGACGCCTAGCGTCCAATCACAGCGCCTGTGACTTCAGCCAGTCAGGTGACAGGTAACAGACCTGGCAACCTGATTGCTGAGAGGCGGGTCTGTGTTAGGAAGCGATGTATTCGCTTCCCTAACACAATACTGTGTAATCAGCGAACGCACAGCCGTGCGCCCGCTGTTTACACTTAGGGTAGCCTATTAGAGCACACCGCTCTAATAGGGTCCCCTATTAGAGCTTACAGCTCTAATAGGGGGCTTCCAGCAACACCCCCCCCCCCCACTGTAATTCAGATGCCCGGCGCCCGATCAGGGGCCGGACACCTGAATAGGGGGCGGCAGCGGTGACAATAGATAGATTCATGCAATGCATGAATCTATCTATTGGTGATAGAGCGGTGCAGGAGAGGGGGGGCGGCGCTCCTGTGCCCTCTATGCACGCACCGCCACTGCTAGGGTGTAGAGGGGCAATAGTGCTGGGGCACAGGACAGCTTTGTTACTTTATGTATGTAATATTTTCCCAGTTTCTTTGCTGTACAGAATGATTGTTCATGTAGTTAAAGTGGGGTGCCCCCTACAAAAAAAAAATGTAAAAGTCAGCAGCTACAAATACTGCAGCTGCTGACTTTTAATAATCGGACTCTTACCTGTCCCAGTGTCCAGAGATGTGAGGGAACGAAGCCCCCCCTCGTCCCCTGCTCTGCTCGCGGCGCCGGCATTCTTGCTGTGGGCACCCACTGCGCATAGTTACAAAAAAACACTTTTATGGGAACGAGACAGGGCAAGTCATTCAGCATCTGCTAAGTGGTTCAGCAGTTGTGCACTGCAGGGAGCCATCACATGTCAAAAATGAAATTAGGACAAATTACAGTGTCTTGCATTGCCAGCTGTGGATAACAAGACTTATGGAATTTTACCGTTTTGATGTTCTGTTTATATGGGAAAGCTGGAGTGGTTAATCTGAGTAAAATTCACATTTCATGTAACTCACTAGGTAAATTTTAGCAATACAAAATCATTATTAAATGAAATAAAAAAAAAACTAGCAATGTGAGACCACCAGTAAAAAAAGATTGCAGAGTACAAGCTCCATCATGTGCCCTAAAGGCAGAGTGTTGATGGCTTCTACCATGTACATTTAGGCTACTTTCACACTGTAGCCACCCTGCTTTAGCGGTAAAGCGCTTCTAGTTTTAGCGGCACTTTTGGGCCGATAGCGAGGTGCTTTTACCCCCCGCTAGCGGCCGAAGAATGGGTTAGAAGCACTTTGCAGGCACTTTCGCAGTGCTGCCCATTCATTTCAATGGGCAGGGCGTTTTGGGGGCGGCGTATACACTGCACCCAAACCACCCCAAAACTGCTGCTTACAGGACTTTTCAGAATGTCCCGCAAGCGCACCGCCCCAGTGTGAAAAGTCACAATGAAATGAATGGGGAGGCAGTTTTCAGGCGTTAGTTAGAGGCTATTTCTAGCGCTAAAATGCCTGAAAACCGCCTCAGTGTGAAAGCAGCCATAAAACATAATCTATCCAAAGAAATACATTTTTGATACATTAACTCAAATGCTTTAGAACAGGGATATGCAATTAGTGGACCTCCAGCTATTGCAAAACTACAAGTCCCATCATGCCTCTGCCTCTGGGTGTCATGCTTGTGGCTGTCAGAGTCTTGTTATGCTTCATGGGACTTGTAGTTCTGCAACAGCTGGAGGTCCGCTAATTGCATATCCCTGCTTTAGAATAACCTGAACTATTTCACATGTACAAATACATAAAAAAGATTAGTTTTCCCCTTTTAGGGATTATCTCATCCTATGAAGTGAATGATTACGTCTGGTTTACATGCATTAGACTGTAAAATCTACTAATAAAGATCCAACAGAAAAAAAAAGAGATTACTGCTTTAAGCCCAGTTGGACTTTGACACATTTTTACCTATTTATAGCCTTATATCCCAGCATATTGTAAATTACTGAGTTTTGTTTGGCATGCCCCCAAAAAAAAATTTCTGTGAGTGAAAATGCTGTTTCCTACCCTTCCTCTCCAGTGCTTTATGTTAGCGTAGCTGAGTAACTCACCCTTAATAACCAACATAACAGACTTGTGATGCAAAGGGGGAGAAGGGGCATGTCAGACCAGGTCTGGTGCTGACTACACTGGGTCCAACTATAGTACCTATTGGACTACAGACTCGTATCATCTTGCAATACTGATGTGACAGGAAAGAGGAAGCAAGAGTAAGAAAATGGAGGCTGTTTATATGACATCTTTCTGATTAGATATTTATTTCTGTGACTTCAATGGGGTTTTAAAAGAAGCCAAACCCAACAGATCTCTAAATAAGAGAAATATGCAAATTTTTATCTACAAGAGACTGCAAAAGGCTGAAATCAAGCCACGTTTAGGTATTTACTCTAACTACATTAAAAAAACTACATTCACACCTATGCATTTATTAGTGCATTTTGCAGTTTGCAGAAAGGCACTACAGTCCATTTAACATGGTTTCCTATGGTACAGGTTCACATGTATGTGTTTTGCAGCCGGTGCATTTTTGGAAAGGGTCAGGAACTTTTTTCCCGCATTTTGCATGTAATAGACTTCAATGGAGTTGCACCAGAAACACAAGTGTTGCGTTTGTAATGTGATTTTTGATGCATTTTGCATTTTTTTCCCTTTAAAAACACTGTATATAGCTGGTTGCTAAGGAGTAGGCCGGGAAGCTGGCCACCATGTCCTTAACAACCGATGAGTCATCAGCTGTAAAAATGGCATGGGGTCCCCCTCAGGTCCATACCAGGCCCTTCTGGTCTGGTATGGATTTGGAGGGGACCTCCCCAAGCCAAAGTAAAAAAAAAAATGGCGTTGGGTCCCCCAAAAAATCCATACCAGGCCCTTATCTGAGCATACATCCCGGCAGGTCAGGAAAGGGGTCTCTGCACCCCCCACCCCCAAAGCACCTTGTCCTCATGTTGATGGGGACAAGGGTATATTCCCGACAACCCTGGGCAGTGGTTGTGGGGGTCTGTGGGCAGGGGGCTTGTCGGAATCTGGAAGCCTCCCTTTAAGAAAGTGGGCACCAGGATTCTGGCCCACCTCCCTATGTGAATGAGTATAGGGTACATTGTACCCCTACCCATTCACCAAAAAAAAGCAGTGTAGTGTTACAAAAAACAAGAGACGGTTTTTGACAAGTCCTTTATTAAAAATTAAGAATGTCCCCTATTGTAGCTCCAACATGTCTTCTTCCTCCGGTCTTCTCACTCTGGTAGTTTCTTCTCCCTCCACTGTCTTCTTTCTACACTCCAATTTCAGCCACAACTGCCAGGAAAATTGTTCGGGATGCAAAGAAAAACCTACAAATATCTTCAGGTGAAATACAGGACTCTCTGAAAACATGTGGTGTGGCTGTTTCAAGATGCACAATAAGGAGGCACTTGAAGAAAGATGGGCTGCATGGTCGAGTCGCCAGAAGAAAGCCATTACTACGCAAATGCCACAAAGTATCCCGCTTACAATATGCCAAACAGCACAGAGACAAGCCTCAAATCTTCTGGCACAAAGACATTTGGAGTGTTGAGACCAAAATTTTTCTTTTTGGCCACAATCATAAACACTACGTTTGGAGAGGAGTCAACAAGGCCTATGATGTTTTGGGGCTGTGTGAGCTACAAAGGCACAGGAAATTTGGTCAAAATTGTTGACAAGATGAATGCAATATGTTATCAAAAAATACTGGAGGGATATTTGCATTCATCAGCCAGGAAGCTGCGCATGGGACGTACTTGGACATTCCAACATGACAATGATCCAAAACACAAAGCCAAGTTGACCTGTCATTGGCTACAGCAGAATCAAGTGAAGGTTCTGGAGTGTCCATCTCAGTCTCCTGACCTCAATATCATTGAGCCACTCTGGGGAGATCTCAAACGTGCAGTTCGTGCAATACAGCCCAAGAATTTACAGGAACTGGAGGCTTTTTGCCAAGAGGAATGGGCAGCTTTACCATCTGAGAAGATAAAGAGCCTCATCCACAAATTCCACAAAAGACTTCAAGCTGTCATTGATGTTAAAGGGGGCAATGCACGATATTAAGAACTGGGGTATGTAAACTTTTGATCAGGGTCATTTGGGTAGTTTCTGTTGTCATTATAATTTAAAAAGAGTAAACACAGTTGATTGATAATAAATCGCTTAAACACTAACCATGAGCGAAAGAAAAGTTTTTGTGTTATCATTCATATTCTCTGCAAAATGGCCAAGAAATCATAAATTCTGCCAGGGTATGTAAACTTATGAGCACAACTGTATAGACGACATAATTGTCATCTGGGATGGTGCTCCCAATCTCATTAGCCAATTTGTCCAAATTGCAATGACAATCCACATGGCTTGTTTTTTACATTTGTTACTGATCCTACAACATTGGCTTTTTTGGATTTGGAGTTAGGATGGAGACATTTGTCCCAAATATTACATTAAACCGACAGCAGGCAACTCTTATTTACATCACAAAAGATGTCATTATCTGAAATGGATTCAGAATATCCCAAAAGAACAATTCTGTCAGTTGCGACAAAATTGTACAAAGGATGCTGATTACATAGAACTTAACACTGTCCTTAAAAGGGATTTTCTTGATAAACAGTTTCCAGAGGCCCTGGTTGATCAACCGTATGAATTTTATCTCAAAGGTAAACCTCCAAAAATAGCCTGTGAATCTGGGGATCACACTACTAGGTTTATTACTACGTTCTATTTTCAATATAAAAAGATGGAGAAAATATTGGCAAAGCATTGAAACATTTTACAACAAGATCTACACCTCAGAACTGACCTTCCTGAACATCCTAGGGTTACATACCGTAGAGCCCCGAATTTGAAAAATAAAATTCCCCCAAGTAAATCCACCATAGACTCACCCACCATACCGGTACTAATACCACTGGTAGGTATGTATCAGTGTCGTAAAACCCTATGTAAAACCTGTAAACTTATATAGCATGGCAAAAAATCCTTCAGCGCAAAAGGGAAAACTTACCAACTGAAGGAGTTTTTCAACTGTTCTTCAGACTTTGTAGTATATGGGCTCACCTGTCCTTGTGGTCTGATTTATGTTGGCCGTACTATCCGAGCTTTGAGGCAGAGATTCGGTGAACATAGGAGACTCATCAAAGTAGGTGAGGATCAGCATAGTGTCCCACGACACTTTGCTGAGGTGCATCATAAATCTACCAATGAACTCCAAGTGTGCGTCATTGAGCAGATTCCGAGGTCTATCCTTGTAGCCGAACGCTTTATAAAGTTGTGTGCCAGAGAAACGTTATGGATTTATAACCTTTATGTTCTTTCACCAGGAGGTATAAATGAAGCAATCAAAATTGCTACTATTCTCTAGCCTGTCTTTTTATAGTGGATATGCTGTATACTATATATGCAGTTCACACCTCCTTTTAACATTAAAATGTAAAATGTTTCTTTAGGTCTTGTTCCTTGGGGGTGGCGAGCCATTGTAAGTATTGGTGATACTAGTATAGCCTAGGACCCCTTCCCCATATATATTAGCTGCCCTTCTAGATGATTAGAGTTCATTTTCTTGTCTAGTCCAGCACTGGTTGCCGGGATGGTAGTCCCTGGAGTAGTGATGTGGCTGACTTGATATCCACTTATTTAGTATGTGTATGTCTGTTTTTTATATGTGTGCATATATGTATGTGTACATGTGTATATATGTGAATATATATGTGTAGTAATTAATTCCATTCATTCAAATTATCTGTCATGCACACAGAGCCCTATACGCGGACTACGCAAGCTGCGTAGGGCCCCGCGGCGGATCGGCTCTGCTCGGGGGCCCCTGGGGCAGCTGCCGCCACTGTGAGGGCAGCGGCGCCTGAAAAAGAGATGGCCGCGGGGCCGACTCCATTGATGGACTGCACATAACTCATCCACTAACTACATACTATACATTGTGCAGGGTATGCCTCTAACCATGTTTTCTAATACCCAATCTAGTAATTAATTCCATTCATGCAAATTATCTGTCACGCACACAATAATTTTCCTTCCTTACCCCCATAATCCTTTTCTAATTTTACTGCCCAATTAATTATATACAGTATAGCCTTTATTGTGTTTTTAATTTAATGTGTTAGGCCCATTTTATTTTATTTATTTTTCTACCTAATATATTATTGACATAGTAATGCATATGTGGTATAATCTATGATCTCACATCAGTCGATCAATTGATTACTTTTTGTTTTTTTTAATTAAGTGAATATTAATTAATTTGTTTTTTAATTAATGAATAGATTTTTTATGTGTATGATTCATTGTTTACATCATATCTTTTGGCCCATCTTGTTTGGCTCATATGTTTGTGAGCTTATTATGTGCTTTTTAATATTGTTGTTTTTAATATTGTTGTTACTGATCCATTTTCCTTAATCTAGTATCTAGTATCATGACTAGTTTATATTAGCCCCTCCCCCTTCCCTTGTATACACTTTATAATGATGCCTATGATCCTGCCAGTCAGCTTGACAAAGAAGCGTGGCTGCCGTTCCATCTGCAGTGTGCATGCTCCTGAAATGCGTCACATTACCAGTGACGCCATCCTTCCTCGCCTTCTGACCACCTGCGCTCTGAGCCTTGCTTTGAGATTTTCTCCAACGCGGCCGGCTTCCCATACAGCAGTATTACAGTGAGCACTGCGCTCTCCCATGATGGAGTAATAGGACTGTATCATCTGCCGATGCCCCCCTCCCCTGCTGGGACCTTTTTTGATGTGCCTATATATTACTTCTCAAATGTGAGTTGCCATTTATTAGTGCAATTAAAGTTGTCACATATCTACTCCCCATTCATTTTATGGACTTTTAGACAGTCTTTTTAGACTATTGTATATGTTATATATAATTATAAGTTCTAGTTACCATTGTGGGACACATTGATCCAGTTTTTGCGCCTTTACTTGTTTATTTAAATCTCCCAGCCACACTGTAGTAACTTTCTTGCTGAGTGACCTAGATGTGTGGTTAGACTGCATGTTAGCTGTGTCTCTTTGAAGTGAAATCTCAGGAGAGATATATAGAGATGCCAGCCTGCAGCACGTAATAAATATTTCATGGCAACATTGCAATGGAGGTTAGTACATATCAACAGCATCTACAACAAGGTGATACATTAGAGATACTATTGAATATGTACATTAAAATATAATGGCACTGTGACCCATGCTCTTGGTTCTCAATGTTTTTACACCTGAATGGTACATTTCTGTGATACCATTGTCCTGAAAGCTGAGAGTATTGAATAGTTTTCAGACAGATGACAAAATAAAAAAAAGTAATGAATGTATAAATGTATGACTTCTCCATAAAAAAAAAAAAAAAAAAAACACCTACCATTCCTATAATATAATTGCCTTCACATACAGTAGTCTGTACATATATAATACCTTACATTGAGTTTTTTGCTGCACTGTAAGGTTAGAATAAGGACAGTAGCTATAGCATGGAGAAAACACTTTTCTTATTTTTCAGCACCAAAAGCCCCACACTGAGACTAACCAGGTTCATGGATCATGCCACCTGATATATTGCAGCGGAAAAAAAACTGAAAACACAAGCAGTTGGCAGTAACTGAGGGCTGGAGTGGACAACCACTACTTTAAAACATGATCTTAACCTGTTCCTCTATCCAAACTCTAGGACATTTAACACTGGTCCGATTTGTCATGACAGTTCCAAATCGCATGACAAGTTCCCTGCTATTGTCGGCAAATGGATCACTTCAAATTGCCACAACTCAGCGATTTGCAGCGACTTTGAAAGAGGTTCCTGCACTACTTTTTGCCGATTTCATTGCGACTAGCATAGACTTTTGTTAAACAAAGTTGCAAGCTGCAATGAATTTGTAGGTGCAAATCGCACTGATCTCCGGCTTTGAAATTACACCGAAGCCACCCCATTGTGAACCAAAACAAACAGGCATATTAATAAAGTAATAAGTGACTTTCACCAAACATTCACTGGTAGTCAATCCATCAGTCATTTAACCTCCCTGGCGGTATTCCCGAGTCTGGCTCGGGGTGGAATTTCAGTACCATTAGCGGTAAACCCTGAGCCAGACTCGGGATCGCATTGCAGGATACAGGGAGAGTTACTTACCTCGTCCCCTGGATCGAGTGCCGCTGAGCTCCGTTCCCTGCGACGTTGCGACGCACGGGAGCGGAGATCGGCGCCAAATTCAAAAAAGTAAAAACACACAATGCACATACAGTACTGTATAACAAAATTACACACCCCCTTTGTCCCTAGTGGTCTGTCCAGTGCCCTGCATGTAGTTTTATATTATAAATACAGTTTTTTCTGCTTGGAATTTGGAGATTGTCCATAGCAACCAAAAAGTGTCCCTTTATGTTAAAAGTGGTTTTAGACCAGCTAGAAAACAGCGATAAAAAAATTAGAATCACTTGCAGAATTGAGCAATATCGATTCGTGGGGAAATTCGTCATCAAACACTAAATCTAATGACAGCGACAATTCTGCAACTGAGCAAATTTCAGTGTTTTTGATTTGATTACATTATTGAATAATTTTTATTATTATTATTTATTATAATTATTTATAGTTATTTATTATATTATAATTTATGATTTTGTGTTTCAAACTTTATCATACCCGGGATGAGTTATTCATAAAAATTGCAGGCCTACAATATAAAACGCCAAATTTCCATGCAAAATAATTGTACCGCTTTCAGCACCTAAAATCAGAAATAATCATACCGCCAGGGAACACACATGGACCAGGATGATTCACTTGCAGTCAGAAAAATGCCATTTGACTGCAAATGTCAGATTCCTTGATTTATGTATAACCCCATATGGGCTAGGCTTATATAAGTACATTTATGATGTTCAGAGGGGTGTAATTTAATGTAAGTCAGATTTAATTTTATCTCACAAAAATTTGTGAAAGAAGACTTCTCGTTAATTGCTATGAGTTACTGCAAATGGTGTACTATTATTTGAGAAAAGTTCTCATTAATTGCTATAATTTCTGCAAGTGGTGCACTGCTATTTGAAAACAAAGAAGAAACTGATAAAAAGTTAGAATCTCAGTGAAAAGAAAGAAAAATAATTGGTTGTAATCAACATGACAACATCCTAAAAAACGTATCCATGAATGATTTTAGGATAAATAAAATGTTATGTACATACCTCACCCCAAATGCCGACTGTGTCTCTGATGTCGTTCTTGCTGTAGGACAGCTGTCTAATACAATTGTTCACGGCAACACTGCTTTTCCCTGGAGCTAGGTCCTCTTCTGCCATTTCTACCCAGCCCAAAGAGCGCACAGCAAAGCACTGCAGAAAATACACACAATATACATGATAGGCACTTAAAACCCTCACAAAAATAACATGATATCAGAATACAACAGTGATGATAGAATTGATTCATGGATTGGTCAATCTGGCAATTTACACATTTTCAATTCACAAGAATATGCATAAAGATTCCCTACACCCATTAAGACTATAAGTAGGGAAACGCCTCATTACATCACTAGCAGAGGTGGCAACTATCAGCCTGATTAATTTGTTTTAGCAATTAGAGGATGCACACTTATAAAATACAAAAGTACATGTCTGTGTAATTTAACTTATAAAAAAATCTTTCAGTAGTTGGCTTCCATCTGAAATCTAATGTTTTATCCTCAATTCTACCATTTATATAATTATTGTACTGGGCCTATCTACCCTCAGAAGGACTCAAATGCATCTTACTGAAGAAGTTGAAAATCTGTTTTCTAGTAAATATATATATACATTTTGCTTTCTTCTGCTCAATATCCAAAAAGCTAAGGTATTAAAGCAGACCTGCAGTATACTAAACTAAGAAGTCTCATCTATTTCTATAAATCAGTTCTGTTAAATGAGGAAAATATTATGTAAGAGGTGACATATTTACCTGAGCTGCAGAAGCAAGTATGCTTCAAGCTCCATCTGGTGGTAGGTCACACTTGAGCACTGATTAGTGCAGGACAGCTAAACATTTCTTCTCTTGATTTACTTTAGATATGGACAATATAGGAGTACAGGATGATTTAAAATAAAGGGATCACAGATTCCCACTGTAACCTACTGGAAATAGTTTGCACAGTTAACACTTTAGTGGTCTTCTACCATATGACCTAAACTTTTGTTCATTGTTCACCAAGAGTTCAAAAATATTTAGGACCTCTGGCCCTCAGCTCAGGCCTCAACATGATGGGAATTTTGTTACTGTCTCAGGTGTAGGTCTGAATTATGGAGGTTCGGGTTTAGAGCCACCTTGGGTTTGAGACGGACCTCCCAGTTTCGTTGTTTGCTGAAACTTCAACTTATGGTTGAAAATTGGTCCTGAACCCATTATGCACTGCATGACCCCTGGTCATATGGGTTGCTGAAAGCCAATAATCTGAAAGAATGGACAAGTTAGCCATATTATCAGTGTTTGTTGGAAATGGTTAGGGAGAACTGCGAAATCTGTGTAGGGAAATATACTCTGCTGTACAGGCAGTCCCCGGGTTACAAACAAGATAGGGTCTGTGAGTCTGTTCTTAAGTTGAATTTGTATGTCATTTGGAACAGGTACGTTTTTTAAGTGTAACTCCAGCCCAAAAAAATATTTTTACATTTTTGGATAGCATAGGGAAGGGTTAACACCCCTGTAACGTTTGTTTTGCTATCTGTGCCCCTGTTCAGAAGATTTCACCTCACATTTTGGGTTGTTGTGGAAACAAGGATTGGTGATAAAGCTTTACGGGGGGACACCTTTTACTCATGATAACACTTACAGGAGTGACTTTCCCTTCCTAGAGGTAGTTTTCCTCTCACTTCCTGTTGTCTCCCTCAGTTGGATGTTTTTAACTCGGGACTGCCTGTAAAGTGCTATACATTACTATACTGTAGATTGCGGCATGTTGAGCTACATACGTTGGTGTTCACAGTTCCATTGACCTAACTGTACATCTTAGACCCCTTTCACATGGGCTGTCAGATCAGGCCTGCCTGTCAGTTTTTCAATACAGACGGATGGTGGTCCTATTTTCCATCCATCTGGCGGGTCGGATAGGATAGGATGAAAACGGACAGGTGGTCCATTTTCACCCAATCTCTCCATAGAGGAGAGTGGGACTGGGTCTGTCTCCGCCCTGCAAAGTGAGTGGACACGGGCCTGTCATCCACCTGCTCACCAGGGATCCGCGAAGCGATGCCCGCAGAGCAAGCGGAGTCTGTCCAATGGAGACGCCTACTTTCTTGTCTCTCGGCCTCCCCTTTGCAGTTTTTTTTTTTTTTTTTACATTGAACATTTATTTGTTTTATTTTCTGCTAGGGTGAAGAAAAAATTGTGGGCTTTTGTTTTGGGTGGATAGTATTGGGGTCTTCAGCTGCCTTGCCAAAGTGATGTCTGGGCTATTACTGTACCTTGAATGTTGAGGTGGCTGTCTCTAGATGACACTCTTGGTCTTTGTTTCAGAAATTTACTAGTAGACTGTGACATAGCATTACACTATAAGCTCACACATGGGCAGGAACAAATAAGAATATTTATTTATCACAGGTCATACATGCATATAATAGGGCCAATTTAGACAGAAGCTAATTGACCTATCAGCATGTCTTTAGCGTGTGGGACGAAATTCATGCAGGCACAGGATAACATGCAGACTCCAGGTAGTGCCATGGTTCGGAAACAAACTGATGACTCTAGTGCTGCTAGGTGGAATGGATAACCACTTAGCCATTGTATACTTCCCTATGCCACAAGTCCATCTAGTTCAGCCAAAAGAAAAAATGAAAAACCTCCATAAATACAAACCTATACCCAAAGTGGATCCAGAGGAAGGTATAAAAAAAAAAAACCTGATAAAGCATGATCCAATTTGCTCCAGTGGGGGAAAAAAACTCCTTCTTGGTCCCACAGGAGGCAATTGGATATTCCTTAGATCAACTACCCCTGGTGTTAAGGCATGTCTTGCACATGTAAGTGTATTATAATGAGAAATGCATGGGGATAAGTCAAAATACTTTTGAAAAATGCTACTTCTTTTGTCATGAAACTTTCTTTGGATACTTTTCATGGTGATTTTGCTGAATTATGCATTCCTGCATTATTTAGCTGTGAGTGAACTATGAAAAATTTAACTGCCCAGCAAAACAACAGAACAATGTCCCAACTGAATGCAGACAGAGAGCCTGCCTGCACTGCCCCAATTACCTCTCCACTGCACTGGAAAAATGACAAAACTAATAATACAGTACCATACCGGATAATGAAATATTCATTTATTTATGTATTTCAAGACAAATACTGCCAAAATATATGTAATATTTCTTTCCCTGAATACAGAGGCACTGAAATTACAGCCATGGGATTGCCTTACTCACGCTTATGTTTATGGGCAAGGAACTCTGGAGGTCAGATCAGGCATGATCTGACATTCCCCTAGTTTGTTTTTCACAACCATGCACACTATTATTACTTTTCTTCAACCTAGGTGAACTTATCCAGAAAAAGGAATTTATGTGTAATTCTTGACTTAACTTGGGATAACTTAAAATTTAGCTCGTTGAAATAACATAGAGGGAGTTAAAAGAAAAGAAAACAAAGAGTTGCCCATTGTGACCCTTAGGTTTTTTATTATCTCCTAGAAGAAAACATGGAATATAATTGTTCTCTATGAAAAATGTAAATCCTAGCTTTAATTTTTTCAGGTGTTTATATATGAAATGATTGTTTATGTGTGGCTCCTTGTACTGCCTCACTGAATAAGCCCACAAGAGTATGTATAATTTGGATCTATTGAATATTGTATAAATTGGAAATATCAAAATGTTTGCATTATATTATTATCCTTGATGCTTTCTCTATCTAAGGGCCATGTGCAAGCCTCACAGTGTTGGCCTCCTTCTTTTGGGGTAGCAATGACAGTGCACAGCCAGAGAAAACTGACAAAGGCCCATTGCACATGGGTGTCATAATTTACTGTTTATTCAAGAACTTGTGATGCCCATGTGCAAGGGGCCCAAAACTGTGTAAAGACCTGGGTAATGTTTAGTATAGACGAGTAAAGGTGTGTAAGTGTATAGAAGAGTAAAATTATTTTTCATTGCCACTATTGTACAGTGGTGTGAAAAAGTGTTTGCCCCCTTCCTCATTTCCTGTTCCTTTGCATGTTTGTCACACTTAAGTGTTTCGGAACATCAAACCAATTTAAACAATAGTCAAGGACAACACAAGTAAACACAAAATGCAATTTGTAAATGAAGGTGTTTATTATTAAAGGTGAAAAAAAATCCAAACCATCATGGCCCTGTGTGAAAAAGTGATTGCCCCCTAAACCTAATAACTGGTTGGGCCACCCTTAGCAGCAACAACTGCAACAAAGCGTTTGCGATAACGTGCAATGAGGCTTTTACAGCGTCCTGGAGGAATTTTGGCCCACTCATCTTTGCAGAATTGTCCTAATTCAGTTACATTAGAGGGTTTTCGAGCATGAACGGCCTTTTTAAGGTCATACCACAACATCTCAATAGGATTCAGGTCAGGACTTTGGCTAGGCCACTCCAAAGTCTTCATTTTGTTTTTCTTCAGCCATTCGGTGGTGGACTTGCTGGTGTGTTTAGGATCATTGTCCTGCTGCAGAACCCAAGTTCGTTTCAGCTTGAGTACACGAACAGATGGTCAGACATTCTCCTTCAGGATCTCTTGGTAGACAGCAGAATTCATAGTTCCTTTTATCACGGCAAGTCTTCCAGGTCCTGAAGCAGCAAAACAGCCCCAGACCATCACACTACCACCACCATAGTTTACTGTTGGTATAATGTTCTTTTTCTGAAATGCAGTGTTCCTTCTACGCCAGATATACTTGGACACACACCTTCCAAAGAGTTCCACTTTTGTCTCATCGGTCCACAGAATGTTGTCCCAAAAGTCTTGGGGATCATCAAGATGTGTTGTGGAGAAATTGAGACGAGCTTTGATGTTCTTTTTGCTCAGCAGTGGTTTTCTCCTTGGAACTCTGCCATGCAGGCCATTTTTGCCCAGTCTTTTCCTGATGGTGGAGGCATGAACGCTGACCTTAACTGAGGCAAGTGAGGCCTGCAGTTCCTTGGACGTTGTTGTGGGGTCTTTTGTGACCTCTTGGATGAGTCGTCGCTGCGCTCTTGGGGTAATTTTGGGGCGGCCGGCCACTCCTGGGAAGGTTCACCACTGTTCCATTTGTGGATAATGGCTCTCACTGTGGTTCGCTGGATTCCCAAAGCTTTGGAAATGGCTTTATAACCCTTTCCAGACTGATAGATCTCAATTACTTTCTTTCTCAATTGTTCCTGAATTTCTTTGGGTCTCAGCATGATGTGTAGCTTTTAAGGATCTTCTGGTGGACCTTACGGTGTCAAGCAGCTCCTATTTAAGTGATGCCTTGATTGTGAACAGGTGTGGCAATAATCAGGCCTGGGTGTGGCTAGAGAAATTGAACTCAGGTGTGGACAACCACAGTTATAGTATGTTTTAACAAGGGGGGCAATCACTTTTTCACACAGGGCCATGATGGTTTGGATTTTTTTTCACCTTTAATAATAAACACCTTCATTTACAAATTGCATTTTGTGTTTACTTGTGTTGTCCTTGACTATTGTTTAAATTGGTTTGATGTTCCGAAACACTTAAGTGTGACAAACATGCAAAGGAACAGGAAATGAGGAAGGGGGCAAACACTTTTTCACACCACTGTAATATAGTGTGCCATGGCTCATAGACAACAATGCATCTCATTGCATTGTCTGGGATTCACCCAGACAGTCCGGGTTTTGAATCATGTGTCTGGGTTTTAGACCACCTAAAACAAGGAAACAATATTCAGAATGGATTGTGGCTCCCCAAGTATCCAAGTACCACAACCGCCGAGTGCACACTGGCCCCAACCCCATACAGGAGAGAAAAGAAGGCTTGATCTGCTCCTCCTCTTTCCGACCTTACCCCTTTGTTTGCTCACCCACACGTCAATCCCCAGTGTTTTGTGTCTCAGGAAAGGGATGTGTGGGCTGGAAATTTGAAGCTTAGCACTCAGGGTGCCCTGTGGACTCTGATGTAAGGGGGGCTTTGGGAACCCTAATTTAAGAGGGACTGCTGGGAACTCTGATGTAATTGGGAGGTTTGGTGAGCAGAAACCCACTTAAATCAGAGTTCCCCTTTACACCAGAGTCCATAGTGTTCCTCCTTATAAAAAAATTTTTTTGCCGCGTACGGCTAAAGTGTTCAGGTTAGGTTTAGGTTCAGGTGTGAAAAAAAGGTGGCAACCCTAATTTCAGATGAGTAAAAAACTCACAGTTGTTTACTCCCATATGCAAGAGGCCAAAGGGTGGATGGGCCCAGAGGAAATAAAAGGATTCAAAAGCTGAATCGGTGGAGTTGAATGGCGATAACAGAGAAAGACATAGTAGAAAGCTTGGCCCGGTTGTTCACCTCCTTTCTTACAACCTGGAGCCTTGCAGAAGGAAAAATGACCATAGAAACCTACATCTGCTTCACAAAGACATACTCCAGCACTGAAATATATCTAGTACTTCCACATAAAGATTATTGCAGGTACACATTGTACATTAATACACAGATGTGTATGGTATTACAATCAAAGATGTAAGCAGCAAACCCTGGTAACGGACCTCCCATTGTGTCCTGTATCCTAAAAACTGCCACCTAGGCTAGGATTACTGTTGCTTGTTAAGAAGAATTTGGGTAAACAGAAAATGAGAGCCCGTCTTCCTTCCTTGTATAGTATAAAATTAAAGCAGTATTAAACCCAAAAAGAAAACAACATTTTCTCAAAATTCATTATATTGCACCCTACCAATTCTTACATGTGGTGGCTGCATTAGATTTCTTTTTTTAGGCTTTCTTTCTTCTACTCAAGCTCTCCAGCAGAATGTATCAGTTACAGAGATGAAACAAACCATTAATATTTAGCAGAGGTGTTTACAATAATTAGCTTTTATTTACTTATGTAAAACTTTTATACCAAAAGGAAAAAAGGCATTTGCTGTAACTGCTTATAAAGTTTTAGCTGGAGTTAAGCTTCAATTTCTTTGTTTATTTAAATTTGCTAGCAGATCACACACTCCCCTACCCCCAGACTGACAATGCTGCTGTCCATGGGTGCCCCCTGTGCTCATTTATCCAGAGTGGGGGTACTCCTAATACAGGAAGTGTGTTAGTGGCCAGATCACCAGGGAAAGCCTAAGAAAAGAAAACGGATTCAGCCACCACACCTAATGATTGATAAGCTACAATATAATAAATTTTTGGTTTTGTGTTTAAAAGGGCTTTCATATAAATAAGAGAAAAAAAACTTTTTGGCAAGTGGTCATGGATAGTATAATAGATCCTGATCCATTTGTTGTGGCCAATTCTTCAGAGATCCTTTTAAATACATTTTATTGTATGGATGGGAAAAGACTATAATACTTTTCTGCAGAAATATTCCCCCCAACCAATGCAGCATAAAGTCTCAAAGAGCTGCGAATACTCATGTAACATATATTTATCAAAGTCCAGAGATTTTTGTGCAGATGAGAAACAAACAACCACCGCTCCAAGACTCTCCTTCCCAAGCGAATGCTTCTGCTCCTGTGTGGGAGCCCCAGGTGCTGGCTAATAGCACAATGATTGGAAATCAAAAAAGGAAGAACTCCGGACAGCCGCACACCGTTTCGCACCACAACTAGTGCTTACACTAGCTATGAGTAAGCACTAGTTGTGGTGCGAAACGCGTCAGCTCTGTACCCCCCTTTTTTGCCGTGTATGGATTGCAGTGTTTTTTTGCTTTTAAATAAACTTTTTGGATTTTATTTTCTCGGTGTGCGGCTGTCCGGAGTTCTTCCTTTTTTGATTCCTAACATATATTTATGGTACAATATGCTTAAAAATCATAAACTCATAGGACTGTCCCTGGAGATCAAAGAAAGCTGCCAAATTATTACCAGCGACACACTTAAAGTCACTGTGAACACCCATGCGATCTGATTCTGGTGCGGACAAAAAGGGTCCTGCACCAGTTTGGTGTGAATGTGGTGCGATTTGAGCCATACAAATCCATGGCTCAAATCTCACCCCAGAGACACTGCATGTAATTCGCACAGGAATGTGCTGCGATTTTTGTGCGAATTACATGCAGTGTCCCGCACCGCATCCGTGTGAATGTGGGCTCAGTCAATCAGAGGAAGCTTTGATTTAAAGCTGGAGTTCAGCTTTAAATCTGCTAATACATTTAACACTAAAACTGCTAATACATTTATCACCCTCCCTCCCCCCAGACTGACAATGCTGCTCACTGCTTTGCCTCCTGTGCTCATTCATCCAGAGTTAAGGCATTCTAATACAAGAGGTGTGCTACTTGCCAGATCACCAGGTGAAAACAAAGGGGAAAAAGGAAAAAAAAAAAGAAAATTAATTCAGCCACCACATCTAATGACTGGTAAACTGTAATGTAATACATTTTTGGTTTTGGGTTTAACTAATCGTTTCGTTTGTATAATTTACCTTTAAGGAGGCGTGGCGGGGTGTGCGTCCCATGCTCACATATTTTTTGCTGATAGTTGTCCCTCTATCACAAAAAATTGGGAGGTATGGGTGTATATGTACATCTGCCAAAATGAAATGCAGCCACTTTTAGTATGTAAAGATTTGCACAGAAAGGCATTAGGCATTTGGCACTTTTGGTGTTTAAATGACCTAAGTTTAATGTCTACATTAAAGGACCAAGATGCATGTATCTGAGTAGTGTTGCAGGAATAACATACAGCATTTATGAGTGCATTACCAAGCTACTTGGGAATGAAGCTGAAGGGCCATTATGTGAACAATGCAATGGGAAAATATTTAATGCAGCGCTGCCCTCTTGTGATCATTTTACAGATCAGCAACCTAGTTATATCGTTTTTATGTAAAAACTCCATTCACTGTATTCACTGGAGTAACAGTCCTGGATTTGTACATGGGTTTCATTGTTACATGCACAACTGAACTACCTGTATTTTTTCCACCATATATTTTACAAAATGTCAGCATTCCATTGTTCTGGCATGTTGATGTTTGCATGTGTGCCATTGTGCTGGATTGCAGCTGCCAATGTACCATTTTTGTGGTGTCTTTTGGCACACAGGTTCCTGAAGTAATCGTTGGCATACGTGAAGTATGTTCCTGACCCACAGCAGCAACCCCTTGTCAGATGGGCAGTGCCTGCTGGAGTTTTTACATGAGCACTGCCTGTGCTTCTGTAGCTGCCAATCATATGTACATTAATTCTCTCTCTGACTCTGAATTAAACGGGCCCAGAAATAATTAGAAAATTCTGGGAACTTACCACAAGATCATAATTACACCTATTCTGCAAACACTATTGAACATACAGTATATGACAGTACGCCATTGCAAACATATCACCTTGGTGCTCCAAGTGGTAAATTATCAGCATGGCATTGCTATAGTGCCTCTAGTGACATTGGGGGTTGATTTTCTAAAGGCAAATCCACTGTGCACTACAAGTGCACTTGGAAGTGCAGTCGCTGTAGAGCTGAAGGGGACATGCATGAAAAACAAAAAACAGCATCATGATTGGATGATATTAATCGTCAGAGCTTCCCCTCATTTCAAATCATCCCCTCAGGTCTAGAGCAACTGCACTTGCAGTGCACAGTATATTTGCCTTTAGTAAATCAATCTCAATGTATCATTATTCTGGCTCCCCTTGTATCATTGTTCTGGTGTCCCTTGTACCAGAGTATTATTATTCTGGTGCCCCCAGTGCCAGTGTATCATTGTTGTGGAGCCCCTTGTGCCAGCTTATCATTGTTCTGGAGCCTTCTGTGGCAAAGTATCGATGTTCTGGAGCCAATTGTACCAGTGTATCATTGTTTTGGAGCCCCCTGTACCAGTTTATCATTGCTCTGGATCATCTTGTACCAGTGTATTATTGTTCTGGAGCCCCTTGTACCAGCGTATCATTGTTCTGGAGCCCCTTGTACCAGTGTATTATTGTTCTGGAACCTCCTGTGCCAGAGTATTATTATTCAGGTGCCGCTAGTGCCAGTGTATCATTTCTGTGGAGCCCCTTGTGCCAGAGTATAACTGTTCTGGAGCCCCTTGTACCAGTGTATCATTGTTCTGGAGCCCCATGAACCAGTTTATCATTGTTCTAGATCCCCTTGTACCAGGGTATCATTGCTTTGGATCCCCTTGTACCAGTGTGTCATTAGTCTGGAGCCCCGTGTGCCAGAGTATCATTGTTTTGGAGTCCCCTGTGTCAGAGTATCATTGGTCTGGAGCTTCCTGTGCCAGTGTATCGTTGTTCTGGAGCCCCTTGTACCAGTGTGTCATAGTTCTGGAGCCCCTTATACCAGTGTATCATTGTTCTATAAACCCCTGTCCCAGAGTATCATTGTTCTGGGGCCTCTTGTACCAAGAGTATCTTTGTTCTGGAGCCCCTTGTACCAGTGTATCATTACTCTTGATCCCCTTTTACTAGTGTATAATTGTTCAGGAGCCCCCTGTGCCAGAGTATTATTGTTCTGGAGCCTTCTGTACCATTGTATCGTTGTTCTGGGGCCCCTTGTGCCAGTGTATCATTGTTCTGGAGCCCCTTGTACCAGTGTATTATTGTTCTGGAGCCCCTTGTATCAGTGTGTCATAGTTCTGGGGCCCCTTATACCAGTGTATCACTATTCTGGAGACCCCCTGTCCCAAAGTATCATTGTTCTTGAGCCCCTTGTACCAGTGTATCATTGTTCTTGAGCCCCTTGTACCAGTGTATAATTGTTCTGAAGCTCCTTATGCCAGTGTATCATTGTTCTGGTGCCCATGTACCAGTATGTCAACAATCTGGTGCCCTTTGTACCAGTATGTCATTGTTCTGGCAAACCCTGGGCCATTATTAATTGAAAGTAACTAGTGTTACTTGGGCATATTTCATGAATTCAGCAGCTCTCAATTTTCAAACACTCTTTAATCAACCTTAGTCACTCTATAAAGGGGAAGTAAACCATCCCATCCTTCTGCAGCCTTATACTCAATCTGCAATTGCTATGGTGCTGCATATGTGATCATCTATGACACCAGCCATTTAAGGGCTTGAAAATTGTGTGAGAGCTGACATAAGCACACTGGCATCTATGACAGTTATCACCAGAGGCATGTTTTCAATGTAACATACACTATGCATGTGCTAGTAGGCAGAATGGGAACGAAAACAGCACTGGTATGTTTGATTAAGGATTTAATAACATTGATTGAACATTTCTAACTTGAACTTTCTTTTAGAAAACCATTAAATTGGCGTGTTTATTTCCACTTTAGCTCATAGTATTGCAGTATCACTACAGGGTAATAATAATTACAGAAATAAATAAGTTCTTTATTCTGCCCTGGCTACACTACAATGAAACACATCAGTTTATTTAAGCCTGGAACATGGCGGGTACTGCATTATTTATCTGCAGTTTTCTTCGTGGCTGTGAGTGGATTTTAATACTGTGTATGGCACGCTGCCAATTCTCGCTGCAAGCAACCAATATTTAAGCACTGCAGTCCCCGTCACTGCCACAGACGCTCGCCCTGGTCAGGATGCCATGTCCCTCACTCTGGATACAGATCATTATACTACAGCATTTAATATTGTTTACCCGTCATTAATCGAAAAACAAAAAAACTAACCATCTTTAAGTTTACAGCTTCGGTAACTGGCATGAAGATGGGTTTCATATGATCCCTATAATGCTAAGGTTATTTTATAGACTAGCAATTTTAATAAACTGGAAAATGACAAGACATCCTTGCACAAAGTCAACACCACTGTGGGGATCTGCAATTATAGAAAGAGTGACACAGCTTGTTCCAGATGCTTTCCCAAGCTTGTAATGTCTAAGCATTGTACAACTAGACTAGAAGGTCTTCACACATCATTACATTGCTTATTTTATAAACCAGCCGAGACATAATGCTGTGGATAAAACACAGAGTGAAAGCTAAAGCTAAACTCAAGGCAGAGATAAATGAATAACCATCATTTAACCACTTCAGCCCTGGAAGGTTTACCCCCCTTCATGGCCAATCCATTTTTTTCAAAACGGCACTGCGTTACTTTAACTGACAGTTGCGCAGTTTTGTGTCGCTGTACCCAAATAAAATGTATGTCCTTTTTTTTCCCACAAATAGCGCTTTCTTTTGGTGGTATTTGTTTTTTATTTTTTGTGCTATAAACAAAAAAAGACTGTGAATTTAGAAAAAAAAAAAAACACTATTTCTTACTTTCTGCTTTAAAACATATCCAATAAAAATTAAATAAAAAAAATCTAATTTCTTTATCAGTTTAGGCCAATATGTATTCTGCTACATATTTTTGGTAAAATAAAATCCCAATAAGTGTATATTGATTGGTTTGCGCAAAAGTTATAGCGTCTACAAAATAGGGGATAGATTTATGGCATTTTTATTATTAATATTTTTTTTTTACTAGTAATGGCGGTAATCTGTGATTTTTATCAGGACTGCGACATTACGGCAGATAGATCGGATACCTAACTGACATTTATGCCACTTTTTTGGGAAGCAGTGACGTTATTACAGTGATCAGTGCACTGGCAGGGAAGGGGTTAAAATCAGGGACGATCAAGGGGGTTATAGCGTCTACAAACTATGGGATATATTTATGGAATTTAAAAAAAAAAACATTTTTTTACTATTAATGGTGGCTATCAGCGACTTATAGCAGGACTGCAACATTGCGGCAAACAAATTGGACACTAATGCCCGGAAATTTGGCCAGCAAAAGACCGATGAGAGCTTTTAGTCGGAAAATGTGACCGTGTGTATGCTCCATTTGACTTTTTGCTGGCCGAATTTTCCGCCAGCAAAAGAGATTCTCAATTTTTCGGTTGGTAAAAAGTTTCAATCGGAAATTACGATCGTCTGTACCAATTCCGACGCGCAAAATTCCTATGCATGCTCGGAAACAATTCGACGCATGCTCAGAAGCATTGAACTTTATTTTCTCGGCTTGTCGTAGTGTTGTACATCACTGCGTTCTTTACGGTCGAAAGTGTGTATGCAAGCCAAGCTTAAGGGGAATTCCGTCGGAAAAAACATCCAAGATTTTTTCCGACGGAAAATCCGCTTGTGTGTACGCGCCATTAGTGACACTTTTTTGGGGACCAGTGACACTAATACAGTGATCAGTCCTAAAAAAATGTACTAATGACACTGGCAGGGAAAAGGGTTAACATCAGGGGCGATGAAAGGGTTAAATGTGTTCCTAGGGAGTGCTTTCTAACTTTATGGGGGATGCTTTAACTGTGCAAAGACAAAGATCCTTGTTTCTGCCGTTCACTTGCCTTTCCTTGTCACAGAACGGCAATTTGCCTTGTTTACATGTGTCACATACGATTGCCGGATGCCGGTGGACTTTGAGTCTGTCGAACCCACTGATTGGCTCCTGCTGTGTCCAATTACAGCGGGAACGGGTCACTGGTGGCGCGTACCCCAGACCCGGAAAAGCAGAATTACGTACAGGTATGTAATTCTGCATGTAGGAGCTGCCACTCGCAGTACATGTATGTGGGGCAGTCGGCAAGCGGTTAATCTAGGTACATCTTGAATAAATATATTTTTATATACAGTATACTAAAATGTATTGGTATATACAGTTAGTACAAGTTTCTAAATATACTTTTGCATTAAAGTAGATGTTCACCCTAACACTAAAATATCTAAATCTACAAGCATTTAGGATCTAAAGCCTCGTACACATGGACTTTTTCAGCTAACTTTCAATAAATCATGTGGTTTTTCTGCTCTTTAACGCCACCCTTTGGTCAACTTCTGTATTGTTGTCTTTTGCATTGGTTCTGAGCATGCGTGTTTGTACTTTGGATTTAAGTCCGATGGATTTCTGTACACACAATCGGACTTTGCTCCATCGGACTTTTGTTGCCGAAAAGTTTCTGTTTGCACAGCGAACATTTGTCCAATGAAACCCGAAAAAGTTTGTCCGATGGAGCGTACACATGGTCGGATGTTGCCTTAAAACAGCTAACTTGCATGTTTGTTGTCAAAAAGTCTGATCGTGTGTATGGGCCTTTAGACTAACCTATCTAGCCCTGTTAAGAAGAAATCAGTATACATACCTTTTTTGAACCCACTCCGGTCCGGTCCCACGCTGAGCTGTCAGTGGTGGCTTCTCTGTGTAGGCGGGTGCAGAAGAGGCAGCCGACAACAGAAGCCCCATAGCATTTCTATGGGTGACATCACTTCCCAGGCATTTCTCATTGTCGGTTGTCTCCTCGGCAGAGCTTCCACCACTGGAGACTGGAGCGGCTTCTTCTTTACAGGGCTAGATAGGTTAGTCTTAGATTGTGGATGCCTGTAGATTTAGAGATTTTAGTGTTAGGGTAGACTTCCAAATGAATCTCCCTTATTCCAAAGCATACCATAATTCAGACTGGAAAAGGGAGAGAAGTATGTGTATGAGGGTTTACAACATTGCACAAAGCTGTCAAACTTTGGGAGTTCAGTGACAGGTAGAAAGAGCAGAGTTTCTCATACCTGTTCAGACAGACCCCAGTGCACATCCCACAAGTCTTCTTTCGTAAACTGAATAGCCTTCTTATCTCCTTTATCTGGAATGGAGGCACACCTAGGATAGCGCAGAGTACACTCCAGCTCCCGGTTTCGTTGGGGGGCCTGGCGATGCCTTGCTTTCTTAAATATTATTGGGCAGCGGTCCTTGTGACGGTCAAGTGGTGGCTGTCGGAGGAACCGGCTAACCCAGTGGCCACACTAGAGGCGGCATTGCTGGGCTCCTACTCAGAACTCAGGAATCTAATTCACAGGGGCCCCAGGTACAACCCCAACGTGACTCCCTCAATGCGGGTCATGCTGAGGGTCTGGGACACGGTTAGGAATAAGGTGGGGAAATTACATAGCGGGTCCCCGTGTACCCCGCTTTGGGGTAACCCGAGGCTCCCCCATTTTCGACCCATTCCGGACCCAGCACTATGGGCTCGGAGTGGTATCAAAACCCTAGCAGATATCACCTCTATGAGTAAGCTACTCACGTTTGATGGCTTAAAAAGGAGGCATGAACTACCTAATCACATGTTTTTTAGGTACATTCAGCTCTGGCATGCTTATCAGGCACAATTTCCCCAACCTATTACCCTGGAAGCAAATTCCATAGAGAGCCTCCTGACCTTGGACAGAGACATAAAACCGTTGTCGGCCCTTTACACTGAACTAATAGGCCAGGATACCTCTGTGGTTTCTCGACTATTTGACAAGTGGAAGGAGGACATACCAGAGCTGGCAGACAATGACTGGGAAAAAGGGATACAGCAGTACCTCCCCCTTATGATCTCATCCTGGGATAGGTACACCCAGCTTAGGTTCATCCATCGAGCTTACTACTCACCGAAGTGTCTGGCCAATATTTACCCTGATAGAAGCGACCTGTGTCCTAAATGCACAACAGCTACGGGAACCTTTATTCATGTCATATGGTCCTGTGAGCACCTCCAGTCCTTCTGGAAAGCAGCGGTGGCGGAAATTAATTCCATAGGCAAGCTGAACGTTCCATGCAATCCCCTACCGCTATTGCTGGGTATTGTTAACACAATACAAACATCACAGGCAAAAAAGCACTTTGTATTTTACACGACCTTCTATGCAAGGAAGGCGATCCTACTCAAATGGAAGGACCCAAGTCCCCCAACAGTCTCCCAGTGGAAGGCCCTGGTGGATTCGGCCTTACCACTTTATAAATTGAGGAAGAAACTGCCCTAAGAAATTTGAGAAAATCTGGGCGGCGTGGACGCGGGAGAGACAGAGTAACCTCCCATAAGGGTTAGACAACAGCATGTACGAGTTTGAGGGAAGACCAGACGTACACATTGAGGGGTGATAATCCCCCCCCCCCCGACATGAGTCGCTGTTTCAACCGGCAGGAGACACCTGTGGGGATCCTTAGTGAATCGAGCTTATACCATTAGAAGCTCCTATGTGAACGGGGATATAGACCCATTCTGCGTCCTCTGACTCTACCTAATGCTCTCACACTGGCTTTAATTTTTTACAAAGTTTATTGTCGATATAACACCTCCTGCTATTGTTTATTGTGAATGGTTGAACGCTGCTGACGGCTGAATATTCTTCCTGTTTGTTTCCTGTTCTGTTATGAATAACCACTGCTGAGACTGTACCACTGTTCTAACATGTCATGTACAAAATAAATAAAATTTATGTTAAAAAAAAAAAAAAAAGAAAGAGCAGAGTGCTGACTAGTTTATCAGTGTGCTGCTGTCTTATTTGTCTAATCAGTAGACTGAGGGGTGGTCAGCATTTAAGTTGCATTGCTTTACTTTAAGCCCTGATTCACACTTATGCAAATTCTATGCGGATCAGATGTGATCCAAAAAGCATAGGTTTGCATGTCATTAAAAAGCAATATTTCCAATAAAGGCTGTTCACATATATGAGGTGCAAATTTAATCCGGTTCAAAAAAGGGTCCTGTGTGAGTTCAGTGCCTAGTTTTTATAGAAAATAAAGATGCGACCACTACCCTCACAAATTCACACTAAATTTGAATTGAAATCGCACATGGCAAGCAGAATCACAATGGAAATTCACACCGTGTACCGCTTTAAATTCACACCAAATTTGCAGCGCATAAGTTTGAACCAGGGCTAAAGTAAAAAAGATTAAATGATTCATCTCGCTTTTGCTGTCTGGTAGGGGCAACTTGATCACAATATGGGCTGAACACAAGCAAGTTCTTATTTGCAATTAAATTATAGTGGTTGTAAAGTCTAAACATTTTTTACCTTAATGCATTCCTTTCAAAAAGGTAAAAAATGTTTAGGCACTGATTTTGCCCCTCACCCCCCTAATACTTACCTGAGCCCTCATTTAATCCAGTGCTGTTCATGTCGTCAGCTCTTCTCTCCCCTCACTTCCAGGTCTCGCTGGCTTTTCTGGGGCACCGGGAGCCATTTTCTCCCAGTGCTGTCGATCAAAGTCAGTAACCAGAGAGTGGGGGGCGGGGCTGAATCCCGCTGTCTGTGCCAATGGAGGCCGCAGAAGGGCTCAGGAGCCGGCACACATGAGTGACCCACTGGGAAGCAGCTTTCCTTGGGGGCACTGGACAGAGAGGAGGAGCCAGCAGCGCCTGCCGGACCAGATAATAGGAGGTTTAAGGCCACTCTGTGCAATGGAAGTATAGACATGTTTTGCTATTTAAAAAAAAAGCATCCACTTTACCTCTTTATGAGTTTATGCCTGGAGTTTCGGTTTTTATATTTGTATCTCTAAAGCAATTTTCTCCCTGGGGACCAAAAGCACTTGGGAGGTGAGGCAGCCATCTTGGGCACACTCAGGTCAGCCATTTACTCTGCACAATGTCTGAATTGTGGGAGAAAACCAGAATACAAGGGGGGGGGGGGGGGGGCCGAGGGAGGGGGCGGGGCAGGGGGGGAGGCGGGGGGGGGGGGGACCACACAAGCAGAGGGAGATCATGCAAATTCCAGGCATATAACGTTCTAGTCAGGATTCAAACAAGGAACCCTACTACTGCAAGGCAGAAGTGCTAACCACTAAACCACTTCTTTAAAGCAGATCTAAACTCCTCAATACTTATTTCTCCTTCAACAGTCTGACATCCCTCACCAGTGCCAGAATCTTCTATCTGGTTTCCTCTGGGTGCTGGGCTGCGGCCATCTACATTGGCTGGTACAGGATGGTGTCACTCTGTGCCAGAATGTAAACTGAGCTGCGCTTGTGTACATTCCAAAGACTCTGAGCAGGCAGGTAGGTTCCTTTCACTGCAGAAGAGACATCTTCTGCAATAAATATTCTGTCTGCTCACAGTTTTTGAAAGTGGGACTATTGTTCCACTTTAACCACTTGCCGTCCAGCCGCGGCAGTTTTACTGCGGCAGAATGGCATGGCTGGGCAAAACGACGTTATGTAACATTGCTTCACCCTGTGGCCACTAGGGGCGCACACGCGCCCCCTGCACTGCGAGTGTCCGGCGATTGCTCGTGGCACACCAAAAACCAGGATCTGTGTGTGTAAACACACAGTTTCCGGTTCTCTTAGGGGAGAAGAGACAGATCGTCTGTTTATACAGAGTATGAACAGCTATCTGTCATCTCCCCTACACAGTCCACCCCGACCCAGTAAGAAACACACACTAGGGAACACAATTAACCCCTTGATCGCCCCTAATGTTAACCCCTTCCCTGCCAGTGACATTTTTACACTAATTAATGCATTTTTATAGCACTGATCGCTGTATAAATGGCAATGGTCCCAAAAATGTGTCAAAATTGTCCGACGTATCCGCCATAATGTTGCAGTCCCAATAAAAATCGCAGATCGCCGCCATTACTAGTACAAAAAAAAGATTTATAATAAAAATGTCATAAAACTATCCCCTATTTTGTAGATGCTATAACTTTTGCGCAAACCAATCAATATACGCTTATTTACCAAAAATATTTAGAAGAATACATATCGGCCTAAACTGAGGGAAAAAAATTCGGTATCAGTATACCCAGCTTAGGTACCAGACTCTGACCCTCCTGCCTCAGTCGTTTCTCAATAATGGATGAATATAAACTTGTTAACTCAAACTGGGAGACCTAGGTTTGTAAGTTTATATATGAGTACTGAAGTAATGCAAGTATGAGTAAGTGTATTTAATAAGGGTGTCACTAACCCTGCACTAACTGCAACAGGAGCAAAAACTGGGAAGTCCACCTTGTGCAGGAGATACCAGCATTTTCAGATCCTTATCAGTGAACATACCTTTAATCATATGCAACAATGTCCCTACAAAATAGGGGTTCTTAATATGCAGATTGTTTGTTTTTATGACCAGTGCCTCCTGTTAAATTACTGATAAGGTATTTATAATTTTTTTCTTTGCATTGCAAAAATAGAGCTATTTAATGTCAGGTTATCTAACCATCCCTCCTAAAATAATCAGCATCAGTAGCGTCTACCAGGGCCACTCGTCTTCAATCCCCAAAGTCCATTTATGAAAACAGGAATATTTTCTTGACCTGAACTAGTGTTTATGGACCTATTTGCAGATGAGAATTACTGACAATGGCTAATATGTGCTTGCTCATCTGGAAGCTCTCTGATACCTCTGGGTATGGACAGGGGCCACCAACCTAATTTGTGTATGAGAATAGTGCCATTGGTTGACAAAGATTCATTGATATGTGCAGCAGATGCAATTTATGTCTTCTGTCAGTATGTAAGGTTGTATAGTCACTCCTATTACAACCACAATAAAATTGTGCTGGCTGGCTGGGTATGAAAAACAGGCAACAGGCACTGCCTCTGGAATCAAATAGACTTATTGACAATTAAAATATATTTTTACCCCAACATTTCATATTCCTGATATATGCCCGCTGTACCATGTACTTGTGTTATTGTTACTTCCAATCCCCCAGCTTTCCTATTTCAAACTGACTTTGCTAGGCTTGAGAGCACATTCATCCCAGTGTGGTCAGTTTTCTGGTTGTGCTGGGAGAACAGCCTGCCTGTCCTCCAATGGTAAAACTTGTGCTGACCCCCTGCACAGTCATTCACTGGGAAAATTAGTGTGCTGCAGTTTCCCCACTCCCACCTCTCCAAGCCCCTTAGGTAACTGAGAATAGAGATTATGTGATCACTTATTTTAAAAAAAAAGCAAAAAAAGGTATTTATAACAATTTATATATATCTATACACAAATGTTTTTCTTTTCATTTCTATTTTAAATGGAATGGGTTGTTTCACAAGCTAAGGGTTCACAAATACTTTAAGGTGCCTCACTGCCAATAAAGTATATAACCAAGTCCAAGAAAACGAGCAATATATTGCAGCTTACAAATCCCAGATATAGTGGCAGCATTAGTTTTCTTTTTTCAGATTAGAACAATTTTTCAGCTACAGGAGATGGCTGTCGATCTGTCCAGAAATGCAGTGTTCATCCATATCCTAAAATTCTCATCCAAAAGGAGGTTTTGAACCAGATCAGACATAAATCTATTTGACTGTAGTTTCCTATGAGTTCAATTTAATTCCTTATTCCATTCTTCTAAGCCCTGATGAAGGGGGCAATGTTGTTACCCCTGAAGCACACAGGCTACAGTATTTTAATGTGACAATACTATGAAAAATTAAAGCCACGTTGGACTTTTTCTCTTTGTGGTTTGGCCCCATTTTACACTTTGAGTTTAATAAGGGATAAGTCACTGCAAAGAGCCAATGCTTTGATTCAAAGCAATTTTAAAAAGATCTTTGCTGCATTTTAATTGTGGACTTACCGTATATACTCGAGTATAGGCCGACCCGAATATAAGCCGAGGCACCTAATTTTACCACAAACAACTGGGAAAACTTATTGACTCGAGTATAAGCCTAGGGTGAGAAATGCGCAGCTACTGTAAGTGGAAAAGAGGGTCAACGATGCCCATTTGCAGCCTCACTGTGCCCATGCAGATGGACACAGTTGACCGATTTGGGGCCCTGTATCTCAGGGTCACTTAGTGCTAGGAACCCCATCTTTAGATATGTTGTAGTGCTAGTTCAACTGGGTTTGAATGCCAAATTTGGGGTTCCTAGCTCCAAGTGTCCCCGAGATATGGGGCCCCAAATTCGGGTCAGAAAATGTCAAGCACTTTTCTGCAGCAGAGAATGACATTTTCTGAACCGACTTTGGGGCCCCGTATCTCGGGGCCACTTAGTGCTAGGAACCCCATATGGATATGTTATAGTGCTAGGTCCACTGGGTTGGCACACCAAATTTGGGACTCCTAGAATCAAGTGGCCCCGAGATACGGGGCCCCAAAGTCGGGTCGGAATTTTTTTTTTTGCTGCAGAAAAGTGCTTGACTCGAGTATAAGCCGAGGGGGGCACTTTCAGCACAAAAAAATGTGTTGAAAAACTCGGCTTATACTCGAGTATATACGGTATATGTTGTACATTGATTGGTGTTACTGGGGCTATTTTTTTAACAGAATATGGCTATTTTTATATCAATAATTAAAACTGATTTAACATTGTTAAAACTGATATTGAATCATCATATGTACGGATTTCAATGCATGAGTAATGTTAATGTTTTTTTATATCCTTGCTTCACATTACATTGATTAGAATTAGTGTATGTAATGTAATAGAATGGAATACAACTGAGGATGAGTCAGTTTAATCACAGCTACAGGGCGTTCTTAAATGACTAGATAATATGTTCCAAATTGGAAGTTTTTACCATTTTTATTTTCTTTGTCATTCTTTCATCTAATAAATACAACATTACATTTATGGGGTTCCTAGCATGGCGGATAAGGAATGACAGTACATCTAATACCAAACAAAAATGTCATTCTTCTTCTAAAGGTAAAATTATTTTTAAAACTCATATTCTATTTATTTACTTATGTACAATTTGAGTTCTTATTCATATCTATCTACCTACATTTTAACCTGTTTCCACCAGATGTACACATATATGTAGTGGTATATTGGGTGGGCCTTAATGCCTAGCTAACACACATATGCATTTACAGGGAATCACTATTTTTTGCTGAGAATGTGGCTCCCTGTGCTCTCCCTGCAAAGTAGCCGAGCGGTCATTGTTTATGATTGGGCCGATCATGTAATCACTGTGACAGCCAATCACAGAAGTCACGTTATTGGGAAGCCTGCCTTCTCCTTCTGGCAGTAAAGCTTTTTTAAAGGACTGCTGGATGGAGACAGCATGCAGTTAAGGGCCTGTGTCAACCAGCTTTTGTTTTCACCAAAACTGCTTCTTTCCCCATTCAAGTCAATAGGCATGTAGAAGTTCAAAAGGAGGTAGGGTTGTCACCTGTCCAGGATTTACCCAGACAGTCTAGGTTTTGAATCTTGTGTCCAAGTTTCAGTCCACCTGAAACCCAGACACATTATTCAGACTGGGCTGCGGCTCCCCAAGTACCCCAAATAGTCACACACAAATCTGTTGCGTCTGGGAGCTGCGGGCGGCTGTATGGGGGCAGGTTTGGCATCACTGCAGGGTGGGGAGATGATGTCAACAAGAGCAATTGGGCCACACCCTTTGTTCACCGCATTACAACTCTCCTTGGGGCACCCAAATATGTGCCAGGTCTTTTATAATTATATAGTGTTTACTGCAAAAAATAAAAAATAAATTGCCCTGTGCCACTTAAAGCGGAGTTCCGCCTGGGTAAATTTTTTTTTAAAGACAGCAGCTACAAATACTGTAGCAGCAGGAGGAGGGGCCAGACATTGCGTAGTTTGCCGCACAAGATTTCGGTGATCTTTCCCCGGAAGTGGGAACAGATATCTGGATTTGACAGGTATCCGCTCCCCCTCCCCGTGAAAGGTGCCAAATGTGGCACCGGAGGGGGGGGGGGGGGGGGGTATCCAATTCTCTGTGCAACCTTTTCATGTAGTGAGAAGTTTGCAGGCAATCTGTCTTCAAGAAAAATAACTTTTGTCACGTGTCACATTTTCCCCAAGTCTGTCACTGTCTGAGTTATTATTTTATTGTCATTCAAAATGTATTCTGTATTCAGATATGTTATTAATTGTTTAAGCATCATGAAATGTGTGTGTTCCTAATGCATGATACATGGCAGGATCATGATCCCAGTTCAATTTTTAAAAGACCATAAAATCATGGTGAAAGATTATACTTGAAAACTTGCTCATTGTGGGTGTATATACAGTATAAGTAGCTACAGTGTATATAAAGTGCTCCGATACTTTATAATGTACTAGTGATTATAACTTTGTTTTGACACTTTGATTGTGATTTACATGTAACTGAATAAAAGTGACCTGTTATGACAGCAATATGGGGGGGGGGGGGGGTGCCATTGCTGACCCCCTTCTGAAAATGCCAATTGCCTGGTGTCAATGTTTTCTGAGTCATAGAGAGAATAAGCATGTAGCATGTGAAGTCAGAACTGCTGACCTGCACACCTGCTCCAGGTTAATGAATTAGCAAGTAGTGAAGCCATTGGATCAGCATGACATTTAGGCAGTCAGCATTTTTTAGAAATAAATCAGAATGGGACTCATGATATTTATCTCAAGTTTTCCTTTGACATAATGTCCAGGGATAAGGATGAGATCAGTTATAGCTTTTGGCCACAAGGTGGCAGGAACAAGCCGTGCTGCCTATAGATTAAATGCACAGCACAGCAGCTACACAGCACAGCAGCTACATAGTCCAGCAGCTAATAATGGCTGAAATCAAGCCCCTTTATTTCACAGGTCAGGTCCAACTGCACATTTTGCTGACCTTAAGGAATATAAAACCACCAATAAAATTATACGTATGTTACATCTTAAATGAAGAATCAACATCACTTAAGTGAAGTAATATTGCTTACACTCGCTTTCCTTCACCCTCTTCTCCACCCCACAGCTTTTATATATATATATATATATATATATATATATATATATATATATCACCTGCCCTTCTGTTCTCTCCCTATTACTGTACCCACCAACTCAACTGCTAATTCTACATTCACTTGCTGATAAAACCTCCAGGACACTGGGGCATGTCCCTTCATATAAATCACACTCCCACATTACCGCCCTCACACTACACTTCTGCTTCTCCTAACCTTTGGTGACATATCTTCAAACCGTGGGCCTCCATCATTTAACTGTGCCCAATGCTCCCATCACCCTAACCCTTTGGCAGCAGCCGCAATCCACAGATCTTAATTTCCATTCCTCTTCTTCCCAAAACTAGCCTCCCCTTCTCCTGCGCCCTGTGGAATGCTCGCTCTGTCTTTAACAAACTCACCTCCCTTCATGACCTCTTTATCACAAATTTCTTTAACCTACTTGCCATTACCGAAACCTGGCATTATGAATCCGACACTGCTTCTCCTGCTTTCCTCTCCCATGGTGGCCTTCTCTGGACTCACTCCCCCAGACCCAGTGGACGGAAGAGAGGCGGAGTGGGAATCCTTCTAGCCTCATGCAGCACCTATCAGGTACTTCTCCCACCTCCCTCCCTCCCTGACACTCTCCTCTTTTGAGGCACATTGTATTCATCTATCTTGGTTTTATGCTTTGTATTGTGTTTTTCACCATGAGTTGTTCATTTATGTAATAATAAAAATTTATTTTTTTTTCTATATTCTCTCTGTCTGTGATCCATTCAAAGTCCTTTTCTGAGGAAAGACTTTTCCTCAGAAAAAAATCAAAGACTTTTCTGAGGAAATTGGTCTTACTAACAGTTAGCCATAGAAACCTTTGCCACCTCAACCCTTCTCTTCTCTACTCTGCTACTGACCACCTCTATGACAATCTCATCCCTGTCCTGCCCCAACCCAGCCACTTCTACCTACAACAGCTCAATGTCACCCTCCCTAGACAAGCTTGCCCCCTCACTACACACACTATCAGGCCCCGACCCTTACAACCTTGGCAAACAGATGATACCAGAAGTCTCAGAGCGCCTGTGGCATAAGACTAAGTCCCAGAAAGTTCCAGAAAGACTTCAAGCTTTTTTCCAATGCCCCCCTAACCACCTGCCCCCTGGATCCTGCTTCCTTGCAAATGCTACGGTCTCTCTCTGACTCTATTCTACACTCTCACTCACATCTTCAATCTCTCCCTCTGTTCTGGCATCTTCCCCAACTCGCTAAAACAGCAGTAGTCATCCTCATCCTTAAAAAGCCCACCAATCTTAACAACCTACGCCCCATCGCCTTACTCCTCTTCTCCTCCAAACTCCTTGAGCTTCTTGTCTACAACCAAGTGAGCGACTATCTGACTGAGAACAAACTTCTTGATCCCTTTCATTCCGGATTTCGCCCTCAACACTCCACGGAAACTGCTCTCCTTAAATTCACAAACGATCTACTAACAGCTAAAACCAATGGACACTATTCTGTACTACTCCTCCTGGACCTCTCTCCTGCCTTTGACACAGTGGACCACCCCCTCCTCCTCAAAAAACTACACTCCTTTGGTCTCTGTGACTGTGCTTTTTGCTTGTTCTAATCCTACCTATCCCACCGCACCTTCAATGTCATTTACAATTCTACTTCCTCCTCTCCTCTTCCTTTCTCCATCTGGGTTCCCCAAGGTTCTGTTCTTGGACCTCTCCTATTCTCAATCAACACCTCCTCGCCTCCCATGGCTTTCAAAACCATTTCTACACCAATGACACCCAAATCTATCTCTCTACCCCTCAGCTTACTCCATCAGTCTCCTCACACATAACTAATTTACTAACAGACATATCAGCTTGGATGTCACACCACTTTCTCAAACTCAATCCAACCAAAACTGAGCTCATAATATTTCTTCCCCCATGTGCCCCTTCCCCTGATTTCTCTGTCAATATCAATGGCTTAACTATTAACCCATACCCTCATACCAAGGTCCTAGGTGTAATCCTGTCCCTTCAGCCCCACATCCAATCACTGTCCAAAGCTTGCTGCCTCAACTTCCGCAATATCTCCCAGATGTCACTTCCTAACCAATGACACAAGAAAGCTTCTAATTCACTCCCTGGTTATCTCCTGCCTTGGCTACTGCAACTACCTCCTCATTGGCTTACCCTTATATAGGCTATCCCCCCCTTCAGTCCATCATGAATGCTGCTTTCAGGCTCATCCACCTCACAAACCGCTCAGTGTCTGCTACCCCTCTTTGTCAATCCCTCCACTGGCTTCCACCCACCCAATTAATTAAATTGAAGATACTAACAACAACTTACAAAGCCATCCATAACTCTGCCCCCAGCCACTAACCCCATCTAATCCCATACTAAAGCCCCCATCACTAACCTAGTCTCAAAATACCAACCAAAGCGTTCTCTTCGTTCCTTCCAAAACCTACTGCTCTCTAGCTTCCTTGTCACCTCATTCCATGCTCACCCTCCAGGACTTCTCCAGAGCCTTCTCTTTCAGATCCCCGAAAACTCATCTCCTCAGAGAAGCCTATCCGGCCCCACCTAACAACTGTACATTTCTTTTCGCCATCAGCCCACTCCCCACAGTCATTACCTTTTTGTTTCTATTGACCTGCCCCCTGAGATTGGAAGCTCTAACGAGCAGGGCTTTCTGATTCCTCCTGTATTGAATTGTATTGTAATTGTACTGTTTGCCCTTATGTTGTAAAGCGCTGCGTAAACTGTCGGTGCTATATAAACCCTGTATAATAATAATATTAATAATAATGATAATATTTTCATGTAAATGTAGAAATACCAAATAGACACATTACCAATCTCGTCTAACTGCAGTGGTAAATGACTGCTTCACATTAGAGGTTATTATTGTTATTAGTATATAGTTTTAAGTTTAAATAAAGGCAAACCCCTTTTTATAGTTTTGGACGGAGTGGAGAAGGATTAGAACACCTGTCAGGTTTCTATTGCTGTCTGTGTCCCCGTTAAAGCGGTAGTAAACTTGCTTTTTATCTTCTACCTTACCTACAGGTAAGCCTATAATATGGCTTACCTTTAATTACAGCAAATATCTCCTAAACATGCACCGTTTAAGGGATATTTACAGCAGCCGGGACATCCGCTGCACATGCGCACTGCACTCTCAATACACGGCATGCCAACCATTGAGAGAGCGGTGCTGCAGCTGTGATATTAGTTCTGGTGATCCTGGAGACAACCAGGCATTGCTTCACTTTGGAGGGATTTCCTCTCACTTCCTGTTTCAGATATGGGACAGGAAGTTAAGGAAAATCTCTCCAATGGCATACAGATGGCAAAAAAAAGGACTTCCAGAGGTTGTAAATCTTCTATTTATCTATCCAAAATGAAAAACAAAGTTTTGCATTTGGTTCTGCTTTAAGGATGACATACATTATAAAGGCTTTGGCCCCACGTGTGAAGTTGTGCCATAGAAACCATTCAAAATCTATTTTAATATTAAAACCTTTGCTGATAAAAATGTCAGATGAACTCAGACTAGCTGCTGTGGGTAACAACCCTTCTTTCACATTTTTTTTTCTATGTGGGCCCCAGTGTATGGTCCTCTTTTGGCCTTATTTACAAGTCCTACTATTTTTCATTCATCCAGGTAGGAGCATTAGGGTGCAAATCAGTAATAGTTTAACACTAGTTATCTCTCCTGTTTTAAAGTGAGAAGAAGTGGATAAAACATACAACATACACTCCTTAAAGCAAGTTTGGGAAAAACTTAGAGTATATAACCTAAGAACTTTTTGCATAAAAATGTATCACTAAGGGCTAATACACAAGTGCAGTGCCCTATAAAGAGCGATCCATGTTGGATTACTATTTAGTAGCAATATGACAGGCAGTGAGAGGGCTTTATGTGCTGCAATCACATGTATTGCATATATTTGTGAGGCAGTTATGGCATGGCACCATAGACTTAGTCATGCTGTTTAAGCCACGAAATGTGTACAGCCCAGAGCAGCTCCAAGCCTAGGTTAAGGCGGGCGGCTGGGGGAGGTAAAACTGCATTTCGGTTTAACCTCCCCCGAGCTGCATGTGTGAATGAAGCCTTTGGCATTCAGATGTATGCTGCTAACACAGGTGGCTATGTACCAACCAATTATTATTATTTTTTTTTCATTTACGTCTATTTTTCCTGCTAAATAATCAGCTGCTCTATAAAACAAGCAGGGTAGTAGACTATCATCCCATAGGCCAGGGTCAGAATGTATGAATCTATTCAGGTTAATGAGGTAACATTAGCACATCTCATGATCTACCTTGGCTTCGGGGTCGCTGTTGATGCTAGAGGAATCCTCTTCATCAGAATGAGGGACATTTCTGTGGATAAGAATGTATGTTTATACAGTATATTCAGAACGTAATCATCATAATAAAACAGTAATAATCTCTAATAGTATGCAGTCATTTAGCCCCGGATGCTGGTGCCAATATCGCATGCACAGACACACACACTGACATAACTGACCTAGTGCCCCTACTTACAGTATGTGCCATATAATGATCGGAAATTATTAAAAGATTTCTCCTATTTGAGCTTGGAATAGCTGCTTGCAGCAATGTATAGAAATAACCTGAAGTTCCTCAACAAGGGTAGGAAAGGTAGCCCCATAGCCTTGGGTGGCCCAGCTCGGACCTTGATTCAAGAATGCCTGTCCCCTTTTTCATTATTACACAAATAAAGGACTGACTTTACCTGCATTCATATTTAAAGTGAACCTTTGCCCATACTACTCACACTAAAGTATTTGCAAATTCTTAACATGCATTAAAATCACTTTACAGCAAGTCCTTATTCACCTCTCTAGATATCGCCATTTTGGAGAAATTCATCTTCAAATTTACAACAGAGGCAATGAAATCATATATTTTTTTCTATTGTTTTCTATTGCAGTAGAACCTTGGAAGCCTGTCAGCCCTCTAATGTAGATGAACAGCTGGTGTTTTCTAGGCCCCTTTCACACTGTGGGTTCCCTTTGACTTTGTATTATATCGCACTTTTTTGGCACGTTTTCTAAAAAGCGCACTAAACATGCAGCAAGCAGGATTTTTGGTGTGTTTTCTGAAAGTGAAAAATAAACACGGGCATAATAAAAAGTCTATGGGAAACCACGGGTAACCTGCACGAAAACCATGGGTACACTGTGCTGGCAGTTTGACTATTGACTATTTTTAATCCCTATGCTGCTAGCATTAGTAAATAGATAGGAAAGTATATTCTATGTGCTTATTTGAAACCTTTTTTTCCCATTTCTTCAGTTACTTCCTGCTTTCCATGCCTAGGCAGATGTCATACAACCCAGGAGTCTTCAGGAGCTACAACCCAGGAGTCTTCAGGAGCGGAGGAGGAGTTTTCTCAGCTTTGCACACCCTCCTGCCTGCATGCCTGAACTAAGAGCAGATGGATTCCAGGAACTAATTGCTATATGAATCATCTGCCCTTACTCAAGATGACAACGGCCAGAAATCCTAGGGGGTGTTTTTTAAAGTTATTTCTCAGCAAAATAAAGTATGGAGACATTGATGGATGAGGGAGCTTGCGTTGAATATTAAAAATGAATTAAACAGCATTTTCGGTTTGTGGTTATTTAGATGCAGTGTAGTTCCATTTTAAGCTACTAGAAATAAGCTAAGACTTTAGGCTCTTATCTTATCTCTGTACTGCATGTATAATAACAACTCCCTTATCCTTCACATTAACTCCCTCATCTTTATCCTTCTACTGTATGTTACATGTGCATTATACCTTCACCTTCTCCTCCCTTTGCATGACCTGTGCATTAAAGATGAATTGTATCTAGTTACTTCATTTTTTAACCACCCTATTACCAGCATGATTATTTTCAAAAAATTGTGGGTATCTACTTTCCAAAAAAAGGGGTCATTACACGGGGTGTCGTACTATACTAATATTTTTTTTATATGCTTCCAAACAGAAAGTTTTAAAACTTTTTATTTTTTTATACTGTATAATAAAACAGAGAAAGCAGCAGTTATTAAATACCACCAAAAGACAGCTGTATTTGTCTCAGAAAATTATATAAAATGAATTTGGATACAGTATTGCATGACCCAGTAATTGTCCCTTATAGCCCAACTCTGGGCAAAAAAAAGTTTTCCCATGCAGTGGGGCTGTGCCCACAATGCATGGGTCAACTGCTTGTTTTGTCTAGTGCAGAGGTCTCCAAACTTTAGAAACAAAGGGCCAGTTTACTGTCCTTCAGACTTTAGGGGGGGGGGGGGCAGACTAGGTCAGCGGGAATAGAAAATGTTCTGGCATCAGTGGGAGTAAACAGTGCCCCACCTTTGGTATTAGGGGAAGGAATAAGCCCCCATTGTTGGTGTCAGTGGGGAAATGGTACCCCATTGTTGATGTCAGTGGCAGGAATTATGTTCCATTTCTGGTCTCAGAGGACAGAATAGTGTCTCATATTAGTGGGATGAATAGTGCCCCAAGGGTCTGATAAAGGCAAGCAAAGGGCCGCAGTTTGGAGACCCCTGGTCTAGAGGTAAGGAGAAAGCTTATACTCTCCTGATCCTTCATCCACCAGAAAATACTGCTCCCCATGGTCCAGCAGTGGACTGTTCCTGGTCTATGGATCCTTCTCTGGACTTGATGACGTCAGGAACAGTCCACAACTCAAGACCGCTGGAGTGCGGGGGTGGCTGGGCCAGTCTTGTGCTGGGAGGATCAGAGGTTTAGTAAGTAAATCTCCTTTCTCCTCTCTCCTAGACAAAAACCCATGCAGTATGGGAATAGCCCCACTGCATAGGAAAAACTTTTTTTGTCCGGAGATGGGCTTTAAACTATCACAGCACTGAAGACTGAAAAACTGCCCGGTGACGGAGTATTATAGATTAGTGCTGAAGTGGTAAAGAGTTTTTAAATGTAGTAGATTATTGCCAGTAAGGTAGCATTCATCCATATTATCCCACTGCTCCAAAACATCCTTAACTTGTATTACTAATTGTGCTGATTCCAGTAAGCTGAAAACAAACCCTGCATAGTGAAAGCCTAATACTTCAGAATGATACATATCCTGTTCCTAGGAATACTAATGATGCTACAAACTGACTGTGTTGTGCATGTATTCAATGCATAATGATTATAATGATAAGAGGTGCTGTGACTAGGCAGGGGGAGGATATGCATATATGGATTATGGCTTTTTGTTGCAGGAAAATGAGTGGAATGGAATGAAATATAGACAACTTTAAATACAAATGTCTACTTAATCCTCGTTATACATGTCTGTGCATTATTTTGCCCAGATAACTGAATGAGCATCATTAAAAAGAATACAATATGTTGAAATGATTCTGTTCATCTGTCCTACAATTATATGAGCTGTCTATATATCAATAATAATATTTACTTTCATACCTTTTACTTTCAGAGGTTGTCAGTTATCATATCCTGACAATTAACACTAGCCTACCTGAAGCTGGCTATATGCTGCCCAAATAATTTGTTCATTGTTATCAGTGAAGAGGAAAGGGGTGAAAAGTGAGCATGGGTAAGTACCGTACATTTAAGGAAAGTTCTTGTTGCAGCTTCCAGAGAGGTTTAGAAATCCCTATGACTTATTAAACCAGCAATAAAACAAAAAATAATATATTGCAGCTAACCAATCCTTAAAGCATGCCTCCAGGAAAAAAACACTGCAAGGGTTAAATGTTCATTTAGTCTAGGGGTAGAGGATTTAAGTGAAATTCCAGCTTAACCTTAACTACTAAAACTGATCACTACCCCTGCCTGATACCTATTCTTACTAATCTGTGTATGAAAGATACTTACCTATTTCAGCTTGCTGTTGTCAGGTCACGTGATAACTCCTGTATCAGCCAGTGGCAGCTGCAGGGGAGAGGAGAGAGCACTCCAATAACAGCTAAAAAATTCACCCAAAAGTCACCCATAAGCTTTAATGGTCCATCCATTATCAGCGCTCCCTCCTTTCATTGTTAGCCACGCTGGCTGACACAGGGGAGCCGGATCACACAAGCGGACTGAAGTGGCCAAAAAATAGAGTATATATATATATATCTTTCTAACAGAAGTTATTTAGCATAGGTGTTAGGAAGGGGGAGGGACAGTTTAGTTAGGTTTAAGCTAGAATTAGGCTAAAGCAGGGTTCCTCTAGAAACTGCCCCCCTGCTCTGGTTGCACTCCAGTCTCCTCAACGTACACTATAGAGTTACTGTCCCTTTTCTGTATATTTTGATGTAGAGGCTCTGTCCACATACCAGAGCTTTGGGTGGAGGAGGAGAGTGCTGAAGTTGGCTGGAGCTAGGAGACAGGTAAGTGATTCTTCTGCTATACCCTAGACATAACGAACATTTAAGGGTGCACTGCAAAGGTGTTTTTTTATAACTTTTATGGAGTTGGGCTTTAAATGTGGCTGCATTATTTTTCAACTTTTTTGGGATGGACCAGACTTAACAGTCTTTAGAGGGATGGACTGGGGATGGACTGGGCTTAACAGCCTTCAGAGGGATGGCCCAGGCTTAACAGCTTGCAGAGGAATGGATCAGACTTAGCAGCCCTCATAGGGATTGATCAGACTTAGCAGCCTTCATAGGGATGGATCAGACTTGGCAGCATTCATAGGGATGGATCAGACTTGGCAGCCTTCATAGGGATGGATCAGACTTGGCAGCCTTCATAGGGATGGATCAGACTTGGCAGCCTTCATAGGGATGGATCAGACTTGGCAGCCTTCATAGGGATGTATCAGACTTGGCAGCCTTCATAGGGATGTATCAGACTTGGCAGCCTTCATAGGGATGTATCAGACTTGGCAGCCTTCATAGGGATGGATCAGACTTGGCAGCCTTCATAGGGATGGATCAGACTTGGCAGCCTTCATAGGGATGGATCAGACTTGGCAGCCTTCATAGGGATGGATCAGACTTGGCAGCCTTCATAGGGATGGATCAGACTTGGCAACCTTCATAGGGATGGATCAGACTTGGCAGCCTTCATAGGGATGGATCAGACTTGGCAGCCTTCATAGGGATGGATCAGACTTGGCAGCCTTCATAGGGATGGATCAGACTTGGCAGCCTTCATAGGGATGGATCAGACTTGGCAGCCTTCATAGGGATGGATCAGACTTGGCAGCCTTCATTGGGATGGATCAGACTTGGCAGCCTTCATAGGGATGGATCAGACTTAGCAGCCTTCATAGGGATGGATCAGACTTGGCAGCCTTCATAGGGATGGATCAGACTTGGCAGCCTTCATAGGAATGGATCAGGCTTTTTTTCAGAAGGATGGAGGGAACCCACACAAGACTCTTCTTACCTAATAGTGGTTATGTGAGTTTCTATGATGTGGTAGTTAGGCTCCTTGCTGCATTCTAATTGACTCTACACAGATTACTTGCAAACCTCTGATGTGTTAAAGAGCACTCCAACAAAAACAAATATTTGGCTTTAAATGGGATGAAAAGACAAGACTTGATCCCCCATTGTGTTTACTTTTGTCAGGGTGCTGTCAGAAAGGTCTTCTTTTCCACCAACAAGACTGTGACAATAAAACTCCATACAATACTCTGTTCACCCAATAGAATATATGGAGAATTAATTTCTGCTGAGCTCAGCTTGTCAGGATCACGCCACAAGTGGGGAGAGATGTTCCTGTGAGGGTGCAGCATGCAGCAAAAATCCAGCAAGGGATCAAAAAACACTTGCAGTAGGAATCATATAAAACAAGCCAACAAACATTGGCAGTCTTTTTAATGTAACCCAAAAATGGACAAAGCATTTTATTGCAATATTGATGAGAAACCAACACCCAACTAAATCATCTACTAAATATTGTATACAATTTATACTGTAACATTTCATGTCCTTGCCTTAGTTTTAAAGAGGCGTAGCGTAATGTAGCTCCTTCAAACTCCTTTAGACTTGGATCAGGGTTCACTGTGGCTGCGTGCAAATCCTACAGATAAACAGATCTCATATTAGAACACAGGAGCAATCAGTCACACAGTATGACTGTGAAGAAAATAGGGAGGTAAAGACAGTGATCCATATCTACTAGCAAAGGCTACTATGCAGTGAGACATCATGTGCAGAATGAAGGCATGAAGTGTTTCATCAAATCCATATTTGCTTCACATAAGATAAGGATTAACCGGTGCATGTTTTTTCTCTCTGTGGCTAATTCATCATGCACTGATAAATCCATCACCATCCGATAAACTAGCCCCTGTGGAGTAACGCAGCGTAAAATTATGCTTATCTCATGTGACGTAAATCTGTCCATCTGAATAGTGGACTTTACACTGTGTCCATGTATACATATAATAATGTACTGTAAATATGAAACAGCATGGTTTCCCTTCAAGCAAAAGAGGCGTAGAATATTTTGGTTAAAAGAAAAGAGCATGCGCATTATGTTGCTGTGCATAGGGTGTTGATTGGAGCAAGCGTTGCACAGAAATGGAGACGATAACTTCTAAAACAAAGAAAAGTGAAGGTGTTGCCCATGTGGCAGCCAATCAAATGTCATCTGACGGTTTTTGTCCGCAGGTTAGACAATAAAATAAATATCTGATTGGCTATTGCCTACAACACCTTCATTTTTCTTGCTTCAGTCAGCTACTTCAGTCAGCTTCAGAAGATCAGAATGTGGACTTGTGAGAGTCCAGAACTTGCGTTGTTCTTCAGATTCATGAATGGTAATTGTGAGAGTAACATCCACTACCATGCAAACAAGAAAAAAATAAAAATAAAGGTTACATGTCGAAACGTCTCTAACCAAATACTTGCCTTCCAAATGTCAACATTTATCTTTCCCCCATTCAGAATAGCAAAATCACTCCATGGCTGTTTCTAGCCATATAAATATTCACAAGGAAGCAGCACATTGATGAAAAAAAAAAAGAAAATAAGGAAAAAAACAAGACAGCTTTGTTAGCACATTTGTACAGGGTGGTTTCAGGATAAATTGCTTCTTAATGGGCAGTTATCATGACACTTTTACTGACATATTTGGTTAGCATTCTTTTAACAAAGCACCGTCCCAACAATAATAACTTCCATTTCATGCTCTGCAAACTTCTCTTTGCTCCCAGCGCTGCAATTTTATTGCGTGTCTGCTGATGTATCAGAAGTATAACTCAAAGCATCACACTCCACCGATGGCTGGATGGAACATTTGTTTGGCAATTGTGGCATCCTCCAGAGAAGCTGATCTGGACCATAGTAACTAGTGGTTTATGTAAGCTTGAAGGAGCCAGGTTAAAATTGTCCACTGAATAGTGACCACATCCAATCAGAGGCAGTCACTGTCTGGGTATTCAGGCAGCTGCAGAGGCGGTGTCTAAATAAAATAGCCAAAAATGTAGATTCCTCCATCCACACTAATAATGTGGATCACTGAAACAATTTATTTCTCTCATTTGGCAAATGGGGCTGAATGAAAGTGATCTAATCATGTATGGCTAGCCTTTAGTTTTGAAATGGACTTTTGTTTAACCAAACAGTGGCAACAGAGCCACCCATGGCTCAAATTGTGGCCAGTTTAAGAGGTATTAGCAGAAATAGGAGTTGTGTATGGCCAACTTAAAAATCAAGTCTAGACACAAGAAAAAAAACTACCCCTCTAATGGGGGTCCCCCACACTGCAAGGATTACATGCTTGTTTTTGCTCAGGGGTAGAGTATAATATCTACCTTATTTCTCACTCCAGCAGGGTCCCTCCAGTGGTGCAACCAATCCTCTGCAGCCACACTCTAGGGCCTTCCAAGCCATGGTTGCACTCCTGCCTCCTCAATATACAATGCAGGGTTAATAGCCATGCACTGTACAAATGCGGAGGGACCTCCCACAGACCGGAGCACTAAAGTGCCAAAGTCTGCTGGAGAAGGGGTAAGGTAAGTAATTATGATTTCTAAATGTAACCCTTTAACCCTTAAAGTGCTGAGGGCCCCACTGCAAGTTTTTATTTTTTTCCAGCCAAGAGTTGGTCCTGAAAGTGGAAGTCCATGCAAAATCTAAAAATCTAACACTAACCTCTTTATACCTGTAAAGAAAAGATGAGTATACATACATTTTTGGAAGCCTATCTGACCCGCTCCGACCCAATCTCCTGTGCTCTGCAGAGGACAAGGAGGACAAGGGCTGTGAAATGAATGGGAAGTGACGTCACCCATAGAGTTACTATGGGGCTTCCGTTATCCTCCGTCTCCTCTGCACCCGCCCACATAGAGAAGCCACGGCTGACAGCTCAGTGTGGGATTCGGTCAGAGCGGGTCAGATAGGCTTCCAAAAATATATGTGTACTCTTTTTTTTTAGAGAGGTTAGTGTTAGATCCCTGGTGTCTATAGATGCAGGGATTTTAGATTTTGCATGGACTTCTACTTTAATTTCACAGTAATCTGTATTCTTTATGCACTGGGGCCTCACAGCAGAAGTGATATTAGTACACAAGCATCTCCACCCTGTAACTCGCACACTGCTCAGGAGATTGCCAATCACTTCAAAAACAAGATTGATGCAATTTCGTGGGGACATCTCTTTTACTCCCCTCATCTATTCATCCCTCACAGTCCCTACCTTTTGTTTCACCAGTCCCTCCCTCTTAGATTGTAAGCTTGCAGGAGGAGGGCTCCTCTAACCCTCTTGTTTTGAATTGTACTGTTTTTGTATTGTCTCTCTTTACATTGTAAAGCACTGCTCAAACTGTTGGTGCTATATAAATCCTGTATAATAATAATAATAATAATCTAAATCCAATAACAAAAATGTAATATATTGCAACATACCAGTTCTTAACTGAGGTGGCTGAATTTTCCTTGTTTTTTTTGCAGGCTTTTATTTCTTAATTTTAACCTGGTGATCCTTCTGGCAACACACTTCCTATCCTATGGTGCCAATGCTCCCTCACTGTACTGTAACTATGGAGGAGCAGTTTTGTTAGCAGCTCACTCCTGATTTGGAGTATAGGCCACCTCACCCTCTCCTCAGTTTCATAACATATGGAGAGCTGTTCTCTAGTTCACCGAGAGAACGGGGATGGGCTAGTAACTGAATAACAGAAATTTCAGTTCAGCACAAGCAGTTAGGGGCTCACTGGAATTCTAGCAGGATCAACAGGGCTTACATCAGGGGTCTGAAACTGGCGGCCCTCCAGCTGTTGCAAAACTACAAGTCCCATCATGCCTCTGCCTGTGGGAGTTATGCTTGTAACTGTCAGCCTTGCAATGCCTCATGGGACTTGTAGTTTCGCAACAGCTGGAGGGCCGGTAGTTTGAGACCCCTGGCTTACATAAACTTCAATGACGGATGCTTTTTACTTCCAGACATGAATCAGCTTTCTTAGACAAAAGGACCTGCTACACGAAAACACAAAAACTGCTGTGCCACTTTCCTGGCGTTAATCCTGCTTGTAAATATATTGTGCCAAATTCATGAAGGATTTGAGGCACTTTTGGTTCTGACAGCGACTCGTGCACCAAATTCAGATAGTTCTAAAATGCGCCATTTTTACATTGTGTTGCATTCAAACCGCTATATGTAAAAAAAGGAGCTAATTAATACCAACTTTTTTTTGGTGTACAGAGAGAAGAACGTGTAATCTCGTGTATTTGAAAAGTGGTGCAGCATGAGCCTAATTCCGGTACAAGTTCTAGACAGGTATATGAATTTGGCCCATTCTTCACCACATTTAGAATACATGAGAGACACTTTCATAAAATCTGCCTGTGCCAGTCATTATGATTCTCAGGGCTTATGTCATAGTTCATTAAACCTTTAAATGCAGTGCACTGGTGTATCTAAAAAAATCACAAAACACTGACTAGTACACACAGTTGTTCTGACAACTACATTTTCTACTACAGTTTGGAAAAATGTACAAATGTTATAAGAAGGATTAGTTAACTAAACAGGGCATTTTTGTAAAACTTTGCCTATGCAGACATGACACCCTTTTTCCTGAGTTCTTGTGAGGCTAGAACACACAAGTGTGAAAATGAAGTATGACCACATCTGAACTGGGGGAATAAAAATGTCAAGTCAATGTCATGTTACTACAGTGCCTTGCGAAAGTATTCGGCCCCCTTGAACTTTTCAACCTTTTGCCACATTTCAGGCTTCAAACATAAAGATATAAAATTTAAATTTTTTGTGAAGAATCACCAACAAGTGGGACACAATTGTGAAGTGGAACGAAATCTATTGGATATTTTAAACTTTTTTAGCAAATAAAAAACTGAAAAGTGGTGCGTGCAAAATTATTCGGCCCCTTTACTTTCAGTGCAGCAAACTCACTCCAGAAGTTCAGCGAGGATCTCTGAATGATCCAATGTTGTCCTAAATGACTGATGGTGATAAATAGAATCCACCTGTGTGTAATCAAGTCTCTGTATAAATGCACCTGCTCTGTGATAGTCTCAGGGTTCTGTTGAAAGCGCAGAGAGCATCATGAAGACCAAGGAACACACCAGGCAGCCGTAATACTGTTGTGGAGAAGTTTAAAGCCGGATTTGGATACCAAAAGATTTCCCAAGCTTTAAACATCCCAAGGAGCACTGTGCTAGCTATCATTTTGAAATGGAAGGAGTATCAGACCACTGCAAATCTACCAAGACCTGGCTGTCCCTCTAAACTTTCAGCTCAGACAAGGAGAAGACTGATCAGAGATGCAGCCAAGAGGCCCATGATCACTCTGGATGAACTGCAGAGAACTACAGCTGAGGTGGGAGAGTCTGTCCATAGGACAACAATCAGTCGTACACTGCACAAATCTGGCCTTTATGGAAGAGTGGCAAGAAGAAAGCCATTTCTCAAAGATATCCATAAAAAGTCTTGTCTAAAGTTTGCCACAAGCCACCTGGGAGACACTCCAAACATGTGGAAGAAGGTGCTCTGGTCCGATGAAACCAAAATCAAACTTTTTGGCCACAATGCAAAACGATATGTTTGGTGTAAAAGCAACACAGCTCATCACCCTCAACACACCATCCCCACTGTCAAACATGGTGGTGGCAGCATCATGGTTTGGGCCTGCTTTTCTTCAGCAGGGACAGGGAAGATGGTTAAAATTGAGGGAAAGATGGATGCAGCCAAATACAGGACCATTGTGGATGAAAACCTGTTGGAGTCTGCAAAAGACCTGAAAGTGGGACGGAGATTTATCTTCCAACAAGACAATGATCCCAAACATACAGCAAAATCTACAAAGGAATTGACATGAACTAGGTACTCACCGAGGCCAAGATGCCGAGAGCGGTTGCCCTTGCGACTCGGCGCCCACTGCCCTGAAAGTGATACAGGGACGGTTGGCACCAAGAGGCACAAGCCACCGGTGGGATGGTGACCAGGCGTGGGCTCCTGATGTTGTAGAGAAGGGTAGACTGGAGCAGGGTAGTACGTCCACGAATTCCTAGTTGAGAACACAGCAAACAGACTGGGGATCAAACACAGGCAGGTTAGGTGAATGCAGGCCGGGGGTCAAACACTGGTGGATTAGGTACAAGGTATCCTTGAGCAGGAGAGTCCAAGGCAGGCTGGGGATCAAACACTGGCAGGTTTAGAAGAAAGTCCAGGGTACAGGCCAAAGGTCCAGGGCAGGAGAAGGTAACAAATCCAAGTAGGCAAGCCAAAGGTCAAGGTCAGGAGAAGGCAGAGTAGTCAGGACGATCCGGGTTTGGCAACAGGTAAGACAATCTTCAAGGGTCAAGTACAGGATACAAACAGGAAGCAGCTGTCAGACGAACCAGCGTCTGTCTGGGCACAGAGGCCCTCCTTTTATAGGGCCGTTGAGGTCACATGAGGTGATGCCGCGCTACTGCGCATGCGCGCGCGCCGCTTGGCGGGAACACGAGTGCGCACGCGCCGCCGCATCTTCTCCCTGTCACTGGCTATGAGCCGGGAAGCTGAACCCGTGCGCCTGCGCACTAGCGTGCGCAGCGGACGGAAACCCTGACAGTGCCCCCCCCCTGAGGGGCGGCCTCCGGACGCCCAGGCTCTCCATCAATTCAGGGTGTTCTTGTCGGAAGATCTTGATTAATCTTGGGGCATGGAAGTTTCTGGATGGTTCCCAAGAATTATCCTCTGGTGGATAGCCCTTCCATTTTACTAAAAATTGAAGCTGACGACCCACCTTCCTGCAGCCAAGTAACGACTCTACCTCGTATTCTTCCACTCCATCAATTGTTATAGGTGGAGGAGGAACTTCTTCTCTGTTTGGAAAAGGACTGGGGACCAAGGGTCTCAGTAGGGAGGCATGAAATACTGGGTGTATTCTGTAGGAACTGGGTAAGGCAAGTTCAAAAGCTACAGGGTTTACCATCTTCTTTATTTCGAATGGTCCAATGAACTTGGGACCCAACTTTTTTGCAGGACACGCGATTTTAAGATGGGTAGTTGCCAGCCATACCTTCTCTCCAATCTTGAAATGAGGATTCTCCTTCCTCCCCTTGTTGTGATACTTTTTATATCCTTCCTGGGCGTGTTGCATGGCGTCTTGAAGTCTTTTGAAGTTGGTTTGAATGTAACTTATCCGTTCTTGTACAGCGGGCACCCGTGATTCAGAAACAACATCAGGGAGAAAAGATGGATGAAACCCAAAGTTAGCCCAAAACGGAGTCTGATTTGTGGTCGAATGGGAAGAGTTATTATATGCAAATTCTGCAAAAGATAATAGAGAGGACCAGTCGTCTTGTGCGGAAGAACAGAAACATCGTAAGTATTGTTCAAGAGTTTGATTAGTGCGTTCAGTTTGTCCATTACTTTGTGGGTGGTAGGCAGATGAAAGACAAATGTTGATATCCAAGGTTTTGCAAAGTTCTTTCCAAAATTTTGAGGTGAATTGTGGGCCCCTATCCGAGACGATGCTCTTGGGTACCCCATGGAGTCTAACAATCTCCTTGACAAAAATGTTGGCGGTCTCCAGGGCAGAGGGGGTGCCGATCATGGGCAAAAAGTGGCTCATTTTGGACAGCCGATCCACTACCACTAGGATAGTAGTGAAGCCTTGCGATGGAGGCAATTCCACGATGAAATCCATCGAAATGTCGGCCCAAGGTCGTTCTGGAATGGGTAGAGGCCTTAGTAACCCCCATGGCTTTGCTCTAGGACCCTTGTTTCGTTGACATGTAATACAGGAGGATACGTATCTTTGGCAATCACTTCTCCAGCCTGGCCACCAAAAGGTGCGAGAGATATGTTCTGCTGTTTTCCGTACCCCAAAGTGACCAGCTAGTTTATGATCATGTAAAGTTTTCAGGACTACAGGTCTTACCTCTGTAGGGACGAAAATCTTGTCTTGGAGCCAGAATAAATTTTTACGTCTCTCTAGGGTGTCCAGAATGGGATCTTTACAGTGAGCCGAAGCAGAGGATAGAGCGGAGATCAGGTCAGTGGGTGTGAGTAGTAGAAAGTTCTGAGGAGTAAGAATGGTGCTGGGTTCTGATACCTGAGAGGACTCTGGGAAGATACGGGATAGAGCATCTGCCTTGCCGTTCTTTGACCCTGGCCGATAGGAAATGTGGAATGTGAACCTTGAAAAGAACAGTGCCCAACGGGCTTGACGGGGTCTTAAGCGTTTAGCAGTGCGAAGGTATTCAAGATTTTTATGGTCTGTAAAAATGGTAATTGGGTGAACTGCTCCTTCGAGGAGGTATCTCCACTCCTCCAGCGCGGATTTAATGGCCAATAGCTCCCGATCGCCAACGTCATAGTTCTTCTCGGCCGGATTGAGTCTTCGGGAGGCGAAGGCCACTGGGTGCAACAGGGCTTTCGGCCCATGGCGTTGGGAGAGGATGGCGCCTGTGGCTGACTCCGAGGCGTCCACTTCCAGAACAAAAGGTAGCAGTGGGTCTGGGTGCCGTAGGATAGGAGCAGACGTGAAGAGGGTTTTTAGTTTGACAAAAACTTCCTGGGCTTCCTGGGACCACTGAAAACGGCTGTGTAGGCGGGTCAGTTGAGTGATTGGGCTCACAATGGCAGAGAAACCGGCGATGAACCTCCTGTAAAAATTAGCAAAACCGATGAATCTCTGTACCGCTTTTTTGTCCTTAGGAGGTGGCCAGTCTACCACTGCCTTGACCTTTTGTGGGTCCATGGAGGTGCCTTTAGTGGAGATGATGAACCCCAGAAACTGTACGGTAGATCTTTCAAACTCGCATTTCTCAGCTTTAAGATAGAGCTGATGGGCTCTGAGGATGGTGAGGACCTTTCTGACGTGTTCCCGATGCAGCTCCAGAGTGGCTGAAAAAACGAGAATGTCGTCTAGGTACACGACTAAAAAGTCATCCAAATATTTTCTAAAAATGACATTAACCAGGTGCTGAAAAGTGGCTGGAGCATTACATAGGCCAAATGGCATCACCAAGTATTCATAGTGGCCAAAGCGAGACCTGAAGGCCGTCTTCCACTCATCCCCTGCACGGATTCTGACAAGGTTGTAGGCACCCCTTAAGTCGAGTTTAGAGAAAACTTTAGCTGACCGGAACCGCTGGAAGAGTTCAGGAATAAGTGGTAGAGGATATCGGTTCTTGATAGTGATTTTATTAAGTTCCCGATAATCAACGCAGGGCCTGAGTGAACCATCTTTCTTTCCAACGAAGAAAATACCAGCCCCTGCTGGAGAGGTGGATGGCCGGATAAAGCCTTTCTCGAGATTCTCATCAATATAGGCCTTGAGGGCCTTTAGTTCGGTCTCTGACAGAGGAAATATGCGCCCAAAGGGAATTGCGGAGCCTGTGAGCAATTCGATGGGGCAGTCATAGGCCCGATGTGGTGGTAGATGGTCGGCCTTCTTTTTGTCAAAGACATCTTTAAAGTCCTGATAGACCGGGGGAATGTGTTGAAGATTCTCTGATGTCGAGATAACCGATAGGACAGAGCGGGGAGTTGGAGAGATGCAGTGTTGGTGACAATATGGTGACGAGAAGGAGACCTCCTTCCTATTCCAGTGAATTTGGGGGTCATGAGCTTGCAGCCAAGGAAGTCCAAGGATGATGGGAAACATTGGAGAAGATATAAGATCAAACCGTAGGAACTCTTGGTGGCCGGAATCTGTGGTGGTGAGGATAGGTGAAGTCTCCTGAGTTACTGGACCAGATTGTGGAAGGGACCTATCAGCTAAATGGACCAATAGAGGATTTGCCTTGTTGAAGCAAGGAATGTGCCATTCCTTGGCGATAGAGATATCCAGGAAGCAGCTGCAAGCACCTGAGTCAATCACGGCTGGTAGCCGGATCTTCCTTCCCGCTAGCTGTAGGGAAACAGAAAGAGTCACATAAGTTTGGGCCCGATTGACGGCTTGACAATTCATGAAAGGCTGAGGTGGCAACTTACTAGGCCGGATGGGACAATTCAGGAGGAAATGTCCTGAACCCCCACAATAGAGGCACAGATTGGATCTCCGTCTTCGTTGCCGTTCTTCCTGGGTAAGGCGGGGACGAACTAAGCCCAACTGCATTGGTTCCCCTTCAGGGGCCGATGGACCGGATGGGACGGTCGGATAAGCAGCTGGCATCCTTGGGGAAACCCATATTGGTCGGGACCCTTGTACACGTTCTGAGCGACGTTCCCGCATACGTCGATCCAGTTTGGTGGCTACCTGGATCAACTCCTCCAAAGAAGTAGGAGGCTCAACCCGGGCTAACTCGTCCTTCAGACTCTCCCTTAATCCCAGTCGATACTGGTAGAGGAGGGCTGCCTCATTCCAGGTGGTATCGGCAGACCATTTGCGGAACTCCGCCGTATAGTCCTCTACAGCCCTTTTACCCTGAGAGAGGGTATGCAGGGTGGCCTCAGCCGTGGCCTTACGTTGGGGGTCATCGTAGAGTTGGCCCATTGCTTCAAAAAATGTATCAACAGTATTAAGGAGAGGGTTCCTTTGTTCCATGAGACCATGGGCCCAGGATTGGGGTTCCTCGGATAGAAGGGAGATGATAAACCCGACTTTGACAATCTCTGAGGAGAAGGTTCGGGGTTGCAGGGCAAGGTACAGGGAACAAGCATTTTTGAAGGACCTGAACTTCCTGCGATCACCCGAAAATCGTTCTGGAATTGGTACCTTGGGTTCAGGCACGGCCATCATCATGGCAGGTGGAGGTTGAGCCTGAGGTGCAGAAGTCCCACTAGTAGACCCGGAAGCTGAACTTGCTAGAGGAGCGGCCGTGGTCAGTTGTTGGAGTCGAGTATCGACTTGAGCATAACCTTCCTGTAGTTTCTGTACCGCTTCCGTGAGGGCAGACACCTGCTGACATAACATGTCCAGTGGAGAAACCGCTCTGTTGGCCTCTGTCATGGCTGGTTCGTACTGACATGAACTAGGTACTCACCGAGGCCAAGATGCCAAGAGCGGTTGCCCTTGCGACTCGGCGCCCACTGCCCTGAAAGTGATACAGGGACGGTTGGCACCAAGAGGCACAAGCCACCGGTGGGATGGTGACCAGGCGTGGGCTCCTGATGTTGTAGAGAAGGGTAGACTGGAGCAGGGTAGTACGTCCACGAATTCCTAGTTGAGAACACAGCAAACAGACTGGGGATCAAACACAGGCAGGTTAGGTGAATGCAGGCCGGGGGTCAAACACTAGTGGATTAGGTACAAGGTATCCTTGAGCAGGAGAGTCCAAGGCAGGCTGGGGATCAAACACTGGCAGGTTTAGAAGAGAGTCCAGGGTACAGGCCAAAGGTCCAGGGCAGGAGAAGGTAACAAATCCAAGTAGGCAAGCCAAAGGTCAAGGTCAGGAGAAGGCAGAGTAGTCAGGACGATCCGGGTTTGGCAACAGGTAAGACAATCTTCAAGGGTCAAGTACAGGATACAAACAGGAAGCAGCTGTCAGACGAACCAGCGTCTGTCTGGGCACAGAGGCCCTCCTTTTATAGGGCCGTTGAGGTCACATGAGGTGATGCCGCGCTACTGCGCATGCGCGCGCGCCGCTTGGCGGGAACACGAGTTCGCACGCGCCGCCGCATCTTCTCCCTGTCACTGGCTATGAGCCGGGAAGCTGAACCCGTGCGCCTGCGCACTAGCGTGCGCAGCGGACGGAAACCCTGACAGGAATGGTTCTCAAATAAACGTATCCAGGTGTTAGAATGGCCAAGTCAAAGTCCAGACCTGAATCCAATCGAGAATCTGTGGAAAGAGCTGAAAACTGCTGTTCACAAATGCTCTCCATCCAACCGCACTGAGCTCGAGCTGTTTTGCAAGGAAGAATGGGAAAGAATTTCAGTCTCTCGATGTGCAAAACTGATAGAGACATACCCCAAGCGACTTGCAGCCGTAATTGCAGCAAAAGGTGGCTCTACAAAGTATTAACGCAAGGGGGCCGAATAATTTTGCGCCCCACTTTTCATTTTTTTATTAGTTAAAAAAGTTTCAACAATCCAATAGATTTCGTTCCACTTCACAATTGTTTCCCACTTGTTGGTGATTCTTCACAAAAAATTTAAATTTAATATCTTTATGTTTGAAGCCTGAAATGTGGCAAAAGGTTGAAAAGTTCAAGGGGGCTGAATACTTTCGCAAGGCACTGTATATTGTGTATATTGAGTTTATTTATAATTTGAAGGACTCTGAGTACGAAAGATGATAATTTTCCACAAACTAAATAGAAATCATCTGTACTTAGAACAGTGATTTTTAATCCCCCTCAACAAACTTTATTAGTCATTTTGGTCATACAGTAGTACTTTAGAGATGCCTCATATTTTATGGATATTATGCACTGTAATGGGAGCCAAACAAAATGTAATGTATGAACTCTGGTACACTACAATGGCCTTGCGTAGATGCCTTGCGTAGATGGACTTTGAGCTTGTGTTGATGTGCTTTTGCTTCCTCCAAATAGGTTTTGCATTCCCATACAAATCTATGAGAATGCAAAGCCCACTTGAAGCAAGTCAGAAAGAGGTCAACAACTGATCAAATGAACCTGTCAATTAATTTTGAATGAGCTCAGAAACATATAACACTAATGTCAAATTTACATCTTTAACACAAGCCCAAAGCCTGTCAACACAGACCCTCAAACTGCTTTTGCTATTCCATAGACTTGTATTGGGAAGAGAAGTCTGTCAACACTGGCTTTACAGGAAACTTAGGTGGCCTTCAAATACACGTCATGCCCAATGCTAGTGAGTGGTCATCATCCATTCTATAAACAGGAGCTGAATATCATGGAATCTAATGCAATAGTAGCATTAAAGGCATAATTTGGTGATGATATCACTGTGCCAGGGTACGAAAGAGAGAAGGTATGCTCCAGGATGCCCAGTAGTGCCAGTAACTACCACAGGAAATCAGCAGTCATAAAAGGATCAGATCTAAATGTCGAAATTTTACACAATGACTGTGATACTCTAACTCCCCAAATAGAGATCAATTTAGAGACAGTATGTCCTTTATCATATTAATCAGTGTACAATGCAGCCATCCCACCAAGCACTGGAGGTTCCTGCTCAGCGCTGATTACTCTAAAAACTGTGATGTAGCCTGTTAATCTCCAGGAAATGTTCTCACCTTATTTAAATATTTATTCACCACCATTCCCCCCTTTTCAGTTTAGCTCATGCATGACAGCGGATAACTTCAACCCACATTCATTTTAAATATTCAATCTGATGCCTCACAGAAAATCAAATATTTATGAATCCAAAATTTGCATGTCTATTTCATACGCGTATAATGTATCAGTGGCTGCCTTTAAATATTCACACTTAGGAGGCTATAATGTTTATTTCATGTCCAGTCACTTTCCTAGCTCTTTGCAGACAACTTTGACTGTCTAAAGCAAAAGCTTGTACTGGGATGAAAAAGAAGATAGACACACATAGAAAGTCTTATCTAGAGACAGTCCAAGTAAATATTTTATAAAACTTGTTTGTACACTGAAGATATCAAGCATCCCTGTAGGGTCCCCGTCAAATGCCATCAGGCCATAAAAGTGTGAAATTAAAGCAGAATTACTTTTCATCAAAAAACCATAACAAGAGTACAGGAAATTCACAAGAAACCACAAGGTTCTTTGGGTGCAAATAGTTTCAGACAGTGGATTTACTATGTAAGTAGGAAAACCCTGTGAGATGGAAATCATTGTTAGAGGAGAACTAAAGTATCTTTTTTTAATGCAAACACTCTGAAATTGCAAGTTAAAAATAGCGCATGCGTGCATACTTGAAAATCTGTGTAAATTTTATGCATATTTTATAATATCCATGTGCCACTTGCAGCTTCTGTTCCATTACCTCTTATCTGTACGTAATAAAAGGTAGTGTTGCTATCTGAGGGAAGTGATGAAACAATTCCCTCACAGGAAGTTCCATATATCAACAGCAAAATCACTCTATGGCTGTTCCTAAGCATAACATTTTTCACAAAAAATGATGAAAAAAGAAAAATAAGGAAAAAAGGAAGGAGGAGAAAAAAAACCCAAGACAGCTTTGTTAGCACATTTGTACAGGGTGATTTTAGGATAAATGGCTTCTTAATGGGCAGTTATTATGACACTTTTACACTGAAATATTTGGTTAGCAAAAGCACCATCCAAACAGTAATAATTTATATTTCATGCTCTTTAAACGTCTTTTTGCTCCCAGGCAGGGCCATCATAACACAGGGCAAAAGGGACAGCTGCCCTGGGCCCAGTCATTGTTGTGGAGCCCAAAGCAGCTGCCCTTGAGCTTGCGCTGATTGAAAATAGTGGATTTGGGGAAGCCCAATAAAATTTCTGTCCATGGTCCAATCAATATTAAAGATGGCCCTGCTCCCATTTGTTCGGCATTTGTGGTATCCTCCAGATGAGATGATCTGGACCATAGTACCATAGTACACTTTGTTAATATACATAGTAACCAGTGATTAAGTGAGCTGAAGGAGGCTGGTGAAAATTGTTATCCAACCAGATGCAGTCAATGTTTGGGTGCTATAGCTGCCTGAATACAGTAACCGGCAATGTAGATTCCTCCATCCTTACTGTTTAGTGTGCATGAGGGAATTGACTGATTTCTCTCATTAAGCTTATTCCGGAAGTTCTCTGTATTAACTACATTTGTGTAATGGGATGGTTAGATCTTTAATCTAATCCTTTTTTTCTCACCTTCCTTTATTTCTTTAAATTAACAAATGTAAATATTTTATAAATTATTTAAATTAAAATAACAAACATGTTATACTCACCTGCTCTGTGCTCCCCTCCGGCACTCTTGGCTCCTTCATTTCTGTGTTTGCCCCCATAGCAAGCACTTGGGGGCAAATGTGTGGACTTGCTCCCAGCCAGGCTCTGTGTGTCTATAGACACCCACAGCGTGTTCACTTAATGCTGCCAGTAGATAGAAAACCAGAGAGAATCCTAAGTATGATAATGGCATCTGGAAAACCTACTTCGAAAGCCACAAGGGCTCTGCTTACAAATCAGTGGTATGGCCTTATCGCAGGATATGTCTAACCTCCCATAAGCATGTATGATCAGTCTCACTGCTACCTCCATGCCTCGTGCATGCGTAATAGGAAGTCGGCTGTGAGACTTGAGGAAATCATTGCCTATACCCAAATCCGGCAGCTCCGGGGATCCACAGCGCTGAGCAGAATCGGCTGGTGGAGGACAACAATGGCTTCTATGGGCTGGTAAGTTTCTGCTTCCTAAAAGTCAGCAGCTACAGCATTTGTACACACAGGGTTCTTTCTGTAATGTTAAGCAGAGAGAACTCCAGGGGACACTGCAAATTCTATTCTATATTATATGAATGGGCTGCGGTGTGGAATAACACCGCAGTGTCCGTCAGGGAGCCCCCATGGCTTTGCAATTATGCATGTATGCTCAGTTTTTTTATATTGCAATTCCAGAGTGTTTGCCTTTAGTAAAAATAAAAAATAGCTGTACAAGATATAAAAAGAGTAAGTTTATTCAGGTTAAAATAACACATTGTGAATACAGATATCATGAGCAAACAGTGAAAAGCAAATCAATGCAATTAAAATATATACAAACACATCACAATCTAAAAACAGTTGTTGAGTAAGAGCAAATGATTGTGTAGTGGACTGGAAAGAGAAATGGACAAGATTTATACATGGCAGAACAATGTATATATTACACCGGATGAAGTCTCCGGACTGGACGGCAGGATATACTATGGGACCACTGACGGCCAGATTAACAGCGGATCAGAAAATATACACAAGGTACGAGTGCCACCAGCACAGGCACACTGCAGTTTCCATTTCTTATACTGTAAGATTTCTTTGTCTGGTTGGTTGATATTTGCCATAAGACAAATATAAAAATAAACTACTAGTTGGCATTTTAAAGTGCCCCGTGCCATTCCTCTTGCCATTCTATCTAACAATAGCTGTACTATGAGGCTGTTGTAAGTTCAGAATTGTCCATTATCTTCTTGTTTCATGTCACAGCTCTTTAAAATGGAAAAAGGCCTTACAATTAACTATTTTTAACAACATTTCCCCCGTTCTTTTACCTCTCCTGTACACTTTTGTAAAAAAAAAAAAGGATCTAGTAAGTACTTACTATTTTTAATCTGATCTGGTCACGTGATCCTGCAGCACAAGGGAGCCAGAGCTGCAAGATCACACAACCATAACAGATTATAAATTAATAAGTACACAGGATATGCAGCAGTGGCGGCCCGTCCATTAGGGGCATGCAGGCACTGCCCCCCATCCAAGTGTCCAGCCCCCTATTCTACATGCAGGGCACCGGACACATGGATTCCAATTGGGGGGGGGGGTGTTTTTTTTTTTTAAGCACGTGATTAGTGCCAGAGGCTCTAATAGGCTTCAAAAAAGGGTGGGCTCGGGGCACAGAGCACTGCGCCCCGAGCTTACCCAGTTGTGTGACAGTAGCGAATGAATATTGCCACACTGATCCTCCTCCTGGACAGTCAGGAAGCGGGTCCTGAGACCAGTCACCCGATTAGCTGAAAGGACAGGCGATCCTATTGGACGCCTAGGAGGAAGAGGGAGAAGACACATGGCAGAAGCCATTGTGATACAGATGAGGAGTAGATGCGGTAGAAGATGGGGTAAGTGGGGGGCTGGACGATGATGAGCCCCCCCGGGGGAGTGACCAACCGAATGACAGCGGGGGGGGTTTGCCACCGGATGACCAGGGGAGTGGTTGATTGCCACCCTCCCCCCCCACACAAAAAAAACAACAGCCACAACTGATGTGCAGGATAGGTAGGAGGAGGGGGAGGGAATATTTTTAAATGTTTTTAATAGTTAGTGTTAGGCCTTTTCCACCTTAACAATCTCTAGACAACAGATGTAAAAAATTGTAAAAGTTCACTCTTTTCACTTTTACTTCAACTATCTGGTTTTCTCCTTTTCACTCTGGCTGGAACAATTTGTTTTTAGTTTTTTCTATTTTCTAAGGTCAGTAATAGCTCCAGGCCATAGAAGCGGAAGGATGATGTAATTGTATAAAGAAAAATTATTCAAAAATTGAGTTTACCTTTAACCACCTGATTACTTTGCACTTAAACCCCCCTCGTGACCAGACCAATTTTCAGCTTTTGGCGCTGACGCACTTTGAATGACAATTGCGCGGTCATACAACACTGTACCCAAATTACATTTTTACCATTTTTTCCCCACAAATAGAGCTTTCTTTTGGTGGTATTTAATCACAGCTGAGGTTTTTATTTTTTGCTAAACAAACAAAAAAAGATGGAAAATTCAAAAAAAAAAAAAAAATCATGTTTAATAGTTTGTTATAAAATTTTGCAAACAGGTAATTTTTCTGCTTGTTTGATATGCGCTGATGAGGCGGCACAGGTGGGCACTGATAGACTGCACTGGTGGGCACTGATAGGCTGCACTGGTGGGCACTGATAGGCTGCACTGGTGGGGACAGATAAGTCGGTACTGATGGGGACAGCAAAGATGGCACTGATGGGCACTGATGGGCACGGATGGGTGGCACGGATGGGTGGCACGGATGGGTAGCACGGATGGGTGGCACCGATGGGCACTGATGGATGACACTGATGGGCACTGATGGGTGGCACTGATGGGCACTGGTAGGTGACACAGATGAGCACTGGTAGGTGACACAGATGAGCACTGGCAGGTGACACTGATGTGCAGCACTGGCACTGTGGGCACTGTGAGATGGCACTGTGGGCACTGTGAGATGGCACTGTGGGCACTGAGAGATGGGGCACTTTAATGGGGCAAAGGTGGGCACAATTGACTGGGCACATTGCAGTGAGAGGGACTGATGTCCCTCTCACTGCCGCCGGTGATCGGCTTTTTATTTTTTTTCTCCTCGCGCTGTCAGCGCGAGGAGGAAAAAAAGCTGATTACCGGCTCTGTTATCACATGATCAGCTGTCATTGGCTGACAGCTGATCACGTGGTAAGTGGTCGGGAGAGAGCTGTGACAGGGAGCAATAAAGAGCTTTTAGAAGCCTCTGTGTATGCGTAATGGGAGATGAGATGGCCAGAGGAATGGTTTACTTTATAGGTAATTTGAAATCAATTCCCTGGATGCCTGGGAGCCCTTTTCCCGATAAAGAATTCTGTAACTACAGATTCACTTGCAGGGCCACCTGCTGGGGAAATGTGGCATTGTAAAGTGATCATTAGATACAATGGCTCTCTGTTGGATCCACTGAATTTCACTGGCTGAACTAAAGTAGGCAAAGTGGGTTTGCATGTTTCCATTTGCTTCTTTGGTTTCCCAAACTCATGTTTTTAACATATTAGCAATTAATTTATGTATTTTTTTTTATTAAATAACCTTAATGGGTTAAAGGAAGAAAATAATTAGTACAATATTGGCACTGTTGTTGCAGAAGACTTATGCATCATACATAAAGTAGTAATCACAGACAGTCTGATGTTTTTTATTCCTGGTCTTTGCTGGCCTGTGGCTTTTAAAATGAAAGCAACCTCAGTATGATATCCCACACTGTTAGTAATAAGAATACATTCGTGCATAAACACTGAAACCACTATACAGCATATTTAAAAAATTCAGTATCAGTAATTGCTTTAAGAGGGTTGACAAATAAGTTTGTCTTTAGTCTATTTTTAGCTGTCTAGGGTCAGACCCTTTTAGGGCCTTTTTACGCCACTATGTGTTACATAAATGCATGAATTAAAGTGCAATGTTGAAGTCCCATTTTATTTTGTATGACACCCCAATGCACCTAATAAGATGCAATGCAGCACACTTGCAGATTTGAGCAATCCATGCATTATAATGTGTTGCATAACAAAAATTGTTGCACGTTTGGTTTAATTGCAATACATAGCTTTTCTAACTTAATGTAGCTCATGTTAAATGTGCAATTGGCAAATAAACCCAGATACCACAAATACAAGAATATATTACAGCTACACATAGCTGTAAAAAGGCCAGCAGATTGAAAGCCTTGCAAAGAGTAGCAAGGTTGCTTACAGTGCAACCAATCAGAATGAGTATGACATAGTCTGTCCAAGCATTCATCAAAAAGGTTAAAATGTAATACTAAGGGGTACTGACATGCCATCAAAAAACACTTTCATTCATATATACTATTATGAGTAGGATACAAACAAAAAGGAGAGTACATCTTTTTTTTTTATCCATTTTACAGCAGTAATGACCAACAGCTATAGCTTAAAGCGGAGCTCCACCCTAAAGTGGAACTTCGGCTCATAGGAACCCTCCCCCCTCCGATGCCACAATTGGCACCTTTCAGGGGGGAGGGGGGTGCAGATACCTGTATAATACAGGTATCTGCACCCACTTCTGGGCATAGTTAGCCGCAGATTTTGTGGCTATTACACCACTTCCTGCGGGGAACACACAGATCCCAGAGACAGCAGGGACCGTCCTTATTGCGCAGCGCGACTCGCGCATGCGCAGTAGGGAACCGGGAAGTGAAGCCGCAAGGCTTCACTTCCTGATTCCCATACTGAAGATGGCGGCGGCAGCACCCGAGAGCCGATCAACAGATCGGCTTCGGGTGCCGACATCAAGGGCATATTGGACGGGTAAGTGTCCATATTTTAAAAGTCAGCAGCTGCAGTATTTGTAGCTGCTGATTTAAAGAAAAAAAAAAAAAACGTCAGAACTTACGCTTTAAGCATACATTAAAAATTGTTCTTACAATAAATACGTGCTTTACCTCATTCTCTGGAGTGGGAGATGATGTGACAGAGCTAAGGGACCCTTTCCGTGAGCCAGGAAGATCTGTTGGTGCAGATACAGGACGCTCCCACTGGGTGGCTCCAGTTGGAATGTGCCAGTAGTAAATTCCAGCAATATCATTGATTTTCTTCCAGCCCGGTGGTAGATCAGGATCTGTTTGTAATGTATGGTCGCTCCATATATCAGCTGTAAAAAAGGGCAAAACAACACATTTACATAACTGATAATAAAATGTAATAAAAGGAACATTATGGATGTCAGAATGAGACACTCACAAATAGAAGTTGGATAAATATCAAATCAAAAATTCCTATATCTAGTCCCAGACATTGTGGCAGGTCCAGAAAGAAATGGAACAAGTCAGTCAATTCCCCACACCCCCTAAAGCATACTGCAAAGGAGAGCGTTCCCATTGAATGATTCTAGCAGGTATATAGTGGGATTGCTGGAACAACTTTAGTTGTATTGCTCTATACCCTGAGAAAATCACTGAGCCTTTGTATGCGTCTTCAAATTCTGACTAGTCTTGGTCAGTAATTTGGAGCAACGGTGAAGACCACTTAAGTTGGGCCTGTTGATATCTGTTCCTTGAGGCAGTAGTAAGGCTTAAATAGTTAATAGAGACTACCTTGGTGGTGTCTTCCTAAAAGTTGAGGAATAATCACCTAAACGGCCCTTAGCTGCACTGTACTGCAGCTTCATTGCTCCATTGGATATCCAAACTTTCTAGGTATCAAACTTGTATTGAGAGTCTCAGCATTCATCAGTGACTCTAGTAATAGACTGAAAACTCTAGGTAAGAGAAGTTGGAAAAATCCCATTCTTCTTCTTACACCAACAACTACTATTATGGAGTTATCACAGAAAGGACATCTCCCCTAGCAAGACCAAGTGTTCCACACTTCGTAATAATGTGCCCGTTTTGTAAAAAAAGCTATCAACTTCTGCATAGCCAAGACACAGTCATGATTACAACAGACCACTTGAAATGGAATAGAACTGCAGTCACCCATTTGGCTGCAGAGAAAACTTGGAAAACCGATCGTTGAGCAAAACCTTTCATATACAAGTACTGTAAATACAAACACTCTTATTTTTTTGTTGTCAGATAAAATGTCAGAAACTCTTTATTCTTAGCAGATGAAAACCCAGTCTCCAAAAATAACTTTTCATCCATTCCTCCTTTCATGTAAATGCAAATAAAATAGGTTCATTCTGAGGACGATCCTGTCTATTTTGAAGCTAAAGAGAAGTGATCAGTATGTCATTGGTTCTAATTGGTGGTTCTGTTTAGGATGCGTGGGAGAAGATGTTTGAAGTAGAACTCCATAAAGATGTCCACTGCAGTATCAAAGATTTCCCCTTGAGCTGTCATCTTGTGGACGGCGTTATGATGTATGTCAGCAGCGTACAGCATTCAGCCCTGCGCACAACGTGGATCATACTCACAACCTGACAGTATAATAAGCTTGTGCTGCAATTAAAATACATTTTAGATGCCACAATAAGGTCGGAAGAATTAATCACTGTTTTTGTTCTGATGCATTTCATCCATTTTCACTGCAGAAAATGAAGCAGAATTAAATTCTAAAACATAGCGATTGTAATATAAATTATCTTCCAATCTAGGCTGCGGAGTGAGCCATCCAGACATGTTCAATTTAAACCTGATGAACACCAGCAATATGAAAGCTGAACAACCTTGTCTTTCAGGACTGATGAATGATTCATTAGGAAATTCCTTTTTAACATTCACAGTTAGTGCATGGTCTACCTATTAAATTCCAAATCAGCACATCTTATAATCAATGTCTTTTCAACATCCAAGGGACATTTCTATATATACTTTGAAGTCTTGTACTGCATGCTGAGAAAAAGATCAAGAGTACAAGGAGCAGGCTGTGAGCCCAAACATCTTCTGTCAGAGGTCTCTTACAAGTACTCCAGTCCTACCAACAAAGACTCCCCGAGCAACAGTTAACAAACACTGAAGATCTACTTTAGATAGTTCTAATGAGCAGTGTTAGAACCATCAAAACATTTCCAGTGATACCTTGCTGCTAAGGAGGAGCACATAAGTTATATCTCCAATAAGTCCACATTTTAGCAAAACTTATCTAGTTTTGGGGTCCTGGAAAGGATTTGGCCTTGTTAGAGTAAGCTTTGTCAGAACCAATGTGCCAGATTTAAGTCATATAGGACATTGGGCTTTCTAACTATATTTTTTTTTATTCTGAAAGGCTTGGGTTTGTCAATTACTTCCAACCCTTTTACATATGCATTGGAACACGAGCACAGCCTTTAAAAGGGAAGTTATAAATCCAATCAAGGACACAGTGAAGCTTCGCCATGGGCTCCCTGCACTTTCTCATGTGACACCTGATCACATGACCAATAAAGGGGGTAAATATTATTGTGCCCTCTTTATTTGTAAATACGTTATTTATTTGCAGGGGGTCCCCGGGTTACGAACCCGTTAGGGACTGTCCTCCTGTTTGTAATTCGGAAATGCTCGTAAGTCGGCCGCGCATGCGCAGAACGACAATTACGGACATTTCCAATGCTCCGTCGAACGCCGTTCTGCGCATGCGCGTCAAACTACAGACATTTCCGATGTTTTCCGAGGCTCCGTCTGGTCGCGCATGTGCAGAAACGGCCGATGTATGCAAAAAATGGCAGAGGGTCCCCGCAGCGCCCGGTTCGTAAGTAGATGTTCATAGGCCGGGCGTTCCTAAGTCGGGGACCCCCTGTATAGTGTTCAGTATGCAAATACAACAATTGCTTACATGTAAAACCGTATACAGCATCAAGTGCAGAAATCTCAGTCATATAGACCCATCTAAACATGAAAGTACACCTAAAGGGTACAATGCTGGGTTAAAGCAACACCAAACACTACAACTGTGTACAGTGTAACAAAAGATGAATTAGGTATAGTCTAATATAGTGCAGTTCCGCATAACATAATTATGGGGTGCAGGTACCCTCACTACTAACCACCAGTGCCAAATGTCAATTGCAACGTAAGATGTTGTAACAGTGAAAACTATGGGGTTGATTTGCTAAAACTGGACAGTGCAAAATCAGGCGCAGCTGTGCACGGTAGCCAATAAGCTTCTTACTTCAGCTTGTTCAACTAAGCTTTGACCAAAAAAAAAATTGGAAGCTCATTGGTTTCTATGCAGAGCTACACCAGATTTTGCACTCTCCAGTTTTAGTAAATCAACACCTGTGCTTTTTTTTTACATTTCAGAAGAATATAAAGAGTAGAGAACTATAGAATACAAGTAAGATTAAGAGGGGAGGACAGGAGAAATGGGCAGGAAAAGAAAAGAAAAATTCCCGCCTGAGGCGCAGGAGGGACAGGGGATCACTGTTGTTAAGTGGAGTCCAGGAGCGCCTTGGCTTCATCAGAAAATATGAACATGTTCCAATTAAGCCACATTGCAGAATAAGCGTCATGTTTGCTTTGAGATGAGAGAATCAAGTCCTTCATTGTGTTCAGTTCCTCCACTTTTAAAATACATAGTGATATGGGGGGTGGGTCTTTCCATCGGAGTGGAATGCATGATTTGGCAGCATTAAGGAGATGACTGAGTATTGATTTTTTATATCTTTTGGCCAGAATATCTAAAACATGGAGATTGAAGGAAGGAAGGATCATCAGGGAGAACGTAATCAGTAAATTCTTGTGAGATTCTTCGTACCTCCCAGAAATGTGACAGTTTTGGGCAGGACCAAAATATATGTAGTATGGTACCCTGGTTCCCCCTGGAATCTCCAACAGTGACCTACCCTCCTTATAAATATAGTGTGTATATATATATATATATATATATATATATATATATATATATATATAAATATACAGTGAGAGGGGCAGCAGCCCCATGCGGTGGTCCATGATTGGTGTCTCATGAGTGATGGTCAGTGGGAATGAGTATAGGGATATGGGGCAAGGGGGGGTCTACACTAACCAGAAACAACAGGGGACAAAAGTTAAAAAGGTAAAAACACCCTAGAATACAATGGAAAAGACAATCATGAACTGTTACGCTTTTCATTGGGTTAGTAATACATCAAAAGAAATCACTAGTATCTACACCCCAAAGTAAGCTCCTTGAATTAGGCATGTCATACCTGGGAATATAAACTGAGCATATGAAGAAAAAATAAATAAGCAACTGTTGCCATCTGCAGAACAAAACTGAATGCCAAGCCCATCTGTCCTGTGCTTTCGACCCCCTCTCCCCCAACCTCTCTATTGGTTAAACAGGACTGGCTTTACAATAGGATGGCCTAAGGGGAAGGAGGGCAAGGTATCAGGCCAACTTTCACCCACAACATAAATTCACCTAGAACGCATCAAGTGTGACAAAGTTGTCTGGTGTACCTGTCTGGTGTGTTGCAGTGCATTGTGTTAAGGCATTCATTTTGAATGCGCTACCACAATGCATATACTGTGCACCAGTGTTAATTTTGACATCAAATTTCGATTTAGTTTTAGTTATAGACTTTCAACTAAAATTCCATTTTAGTTTTAGTCATCTGAATTGTTTTAGTTTCTAGTCGACTAAAATCTCCAGTAAATTTTAGTCGACTAAAATCTCCAGTAAATTTTAGTCGACTAAAGTCTCCAGTACATTTTAGTAGTCCAAAATTGAATGTTAATTAAATGTTAATGCATTATTTAAGCATTTGTTTAGAATTGCCAAACTAATTATATACTCCTAGAGAAAAAATATAATAACAGGTTATTATTTAGACCCCTTTCACACTGCCAGCACTTTTCAGGCGATACAGTGCTAAAAATAGCGCCTGTATAGCGCCTGAAAAAAGCTGCTCCATGCACCCCAGTGGGAAAGCCCGAGGGCTTTCACACTGCAGCGGTGCGCTGGCAGGGCGTCACAAAAAGTCCTGCCAGCAGCTTCTTTGGAGCGGTGAAGGAGCGGTGAACTCACCGCTCCTCCACCGCTGCTCCCCATTGAAATCAATGGGGCAGCGATGCGATACCACCAGCAATACGCCGTTCCGGCGGATTTAACCCTTTGTAGCCCCTTTTCAGCTGAATAACGCAGCTAAAACGACGGTAAAGCGGCGCTAAAATAGCGCCGCTTTACCGCCAACGCCGGCCACGGCTTGGTGTGAAAGCCCTCTTATGGTATTAAGGTTTGAACATGCACTACAGACACAGATTTAGCCGTTGTGTTTTATAATGTCTTTATAAATAAAACCAAGTTTCATAAACAAATATATTGCTTTTATACAAGCAGAAGTACAACCTGAAAATATAAAAAAAAACAAAAAACTGTAAACTCTATTGGCTGTAATGCCATTGCACATATTACCTGAATATAACAAAATATTAAGAAAAAGAAATAAGAAAATGAATAGACAGTGTTTTTGCGCTAAAGTGCATCAAATATTAAAGTGCTCTATAAATGCATCAAACATTAAAGTGCTGTATAAATGTGTAATAAAACCAATCAGTGGTCACTAGATCGTGATAGGATAGGAATCAATCATAAATATGCATACAATGGACAATAAATAATAAACACTTAATATATATACAGTCAATATTACAAATCATAAAAGTGGGTAGATATGGTAAAAAACACTAGATCTCCAATCACATATAAAAACCATAAAAAAGATGCATGGATCAATAAATCAATCAATCAGTGAGTATATATCGAGTCCGTTAGGTGGTTCATACAAGAGATAGTGTGATAGAAGTGACACCCATAAGAAAAGCTCTATTAGTCTCTATAACACAGATATGTAAAAGGTTCTTCCTTTCTCCAAACGTGAGGGGTGCTGGGTAGTGAGGGCCTGCTCATCAATGGTGCTCTCTAGCCTCTCACCTCTCTTAAGGTCAAACTGGGCATCTACAGGAACAACTGTGGCAGTCTCCAGCTCTCCAATCCCCCGGATGGTTCCCAGTACAATCTGTCTCAAAGCAAGGCGGTCCCCAATCCGAATCTCCACTTCCCCACAGCCGTGTCACCAGAAATAGCCCTCCACTTGAAGGTATACAGGGTGTACCGCAATCCTGCAGTAATGGCTCACCCTTGGTGGGATGTCTGTGTTTCCAGAACTTCTGATGGGACCTCTCTGCTCCAAGGGGTTTACCTGTCTGATTGACCTTAAGAGAGGTGAGAGGCTAGAGAGCACCATTGATGAGCAGGCCCTCACTACCCAGCACCCCTCACGTTTGGAGAAAGGAAGAACCTTTTACATATCTGTGTTATAGAGACTAATAGAGCTTTTCTTATGGGCGTCACTTCTATCACACTATCTCTTGTATGAACCACCTAACGGACTCGATATATACTCACTGATTGATTGATTTATTGATCCATGCATCTTTTTTATGGTTTTTATATGTGATTGGAGATCTAGTGTTTTTTACCATATCTACCCACTTTTATGATTTGTAATATTGACTGTATATATATTAAGTGTTTATTTATTATTTATTGTCCATTGTATGCATATTTATGATTGATTCACCGCACTTAGTGTAATATCAGCCTCTGAGTCACGATCTAGTGACCACTGATTGGTTTTATTACACATTTATACAGCACTTTAATGTTTGATGCATTTATAGAGCACTTTAATATTTGATGCACTTTAGCGCAAAAACACTGTCTATTCATTTTTGATTCACGGGTCAGCGTTTACTCTTAGTTTTTGCAGCTTGTTTTAGGACTTGTTCCATTTTTAGCATCAGAACGCTCACATTTTAGATCACTTCTATTTATTATTTATATTTATTCATCTATTTTAGTATCTAGTTCATATACCAGCGCAAAGGACACCCACACTCAAGAAATAAGAAAAGCCCTTTCTTTTCTTTTTCTTTTAGCAGCTTAGTAGATGCCCCCTACGTATTCTTATGTGGGAGTGCAGTGTTAATTTTAACGTCAAATTTCAATTTAGTTTTACTCATAGACTTTTGACTAAAATGCCATTTTAGTTTTTAGTTGTATTTTAGTCATCTCAGTAGTTTTCGTTTTAGTCGTATTTAGTCAACTGAAATAGTATTAATTTAGTAGACGAAAATATTTTAGTCAACAAAATTAACAATGCTGTGCACATGCACTCTGGCATGTTGATTTAAAGGTTTCAATGTATAATAAGAGTACCTTCAGGACTGATCTGAATGCTTGTTCCAGGACTGAGACGCAGATAGTACTACAAACATCATATAATAATCAAGAAGTTATCATTTAGAATTAGAGAGGTCAGAGATGACATATTCTGAACGGGTCACTTTTAACATTTGAGGAACAATATATCAATGGGTTGCTGGATGTCAGAAAGCCATTGGCACCACATCTCTTAGTTAACAGAATTTGAGGGAAAAGGGAAATATGGGACTTTAAATGTGCCAAGACACAACAAGAATATAAAATATATCAAAATTCAATTGAAAACATTAGTTTAAAATTTTGCATATTATCATCATACAGTGTCCATACAATTATGGAAAAATACAGTAACTCCAGCTCTACATGTTTCGCCATGCGATGGCTTATTCAGGAGACTTTTAGCGAGTACTGCATATGCAATCACTATGAATTAAAAATAGCAATATTTAGACAAACAAATAATTGATACCAAACAAATCAACAATAAAAATGATATATCTCACATATGCTAGATATGTAATTTACCTGTGGATTTGTAATGTATTATTAATATTGTTGATTTGTTTGACATCAATTATTTGTTTGTCTAAATATTGTTTTAGATGTATTTTTAATTCATATTAATTGCATATGCTGTACTCGCTAAAAGCCTCCTGAAGAAG